>CM042329.1:26660338-27180338 GCA_023566125.1 Zingel zingel | reverse complement strand
CATTTTAAAAACAGAAGGTTACACCGTGCTCTTGTTTTTACCAATTGAATAATAATGGAAACTATGATTTGATGAGTCAAAGAGACCATCTCAACCAAAAGGTGCATTCCAGGGTGAAGTGTAACCTGCCTAAATGAAAGAAAATCTAGGGACTCTGTAGATGTGTTCCTGTTTGTTTGCTGTCAGTTTATTTGTTGCTTTTATTTACTGTTCTTTAAATGTCGATGCATATCTGCCAATAGATGTTAAATGTTGTTAAGAATGGCCAATGTTTGATGCAGGATACATGATAATTATAAACGTGTCACGCCAGTTTGAGTTTTCATAACAGTTTATTCATGTTTGAACTTTTTCACAATTTGTTGCATGTTTTCAATGTGTGAATTGAAAACACGACAGTGAACCAACGGATACAAAATGACTTCATTGACTAAATGAACTCAATTGAAATAAGACAGCCACGTAACACCACAGTCCGTCAACGGTGGCTGTGGCAGTGAATTGTCGGAGAGTGCATGGTGGCACTTTTCACTTTGTCTCTGATCAGCTTATCCTGCACTGAACTTTATTCTAATGAGCATACCATCTGCTTTCTGCATGTGTCATTGGACTGTTCATAAATGCCTGTTTGTTAATGAGAATGTTGCATAGTTTTGTGTCTCTTAAACTTAGGTCCTCCCTCCTCTCTGCCTCATAAGAACCTGCTGTGCTGGATACTAGTCTCCCTCCATGTAGTTGGCTTGGAGTAATCTGTCATTTCTTTTCAAAAGAGCAAAAAAGAATAATAACCTTTCTGTTTGTTATGAAAAATTAACATTTGTGAGTTTAAGGGAGAAAAATCTGAAAGCCCAAGCGAACTGCTCTTGTTTAGGCCAGTCACATACACATGCTACACCTAAGCAAGCCTGTGTCTTACACGTTGAAACCTACATTTGGAATCAAGCTAATGGATTTGAATTAGTTTCACTATCAATAGATCTGAATAGCTTTTCGATCCCTATGATTTGTGAAAGCAGATGCCATTGTTTGCCTTTTTCTATGAATGTCCTGTCAAAGTTGTCAATGTGTTCTCCCTTAAACGTGTTGTATGTTTTTTTATGAGTGTCATATTTTACATTCCTCCCCGTGATTGAAGGGGCAGTAATGATCAACACTAGTGAAATCTTCTGTTTATTATCATACACAGATTCTGTTGATTTATGTCTCTGAGTTGTTTGTTTTTTCTTTATTTTTCTCCTCCCCTCCTCATTGCTCATGTCTTGGTTGGCGTTTGGTGGTGTGTAACCGTGATTGCGTTACCTTAGCAATAACAATTGGTCGTCTTGGTTACGTTTGTCCTCAAGAGGTGGCACCCATGCTACAGCAGTTTATAAGACCCTGGTGTGTATTATACAATCTTTTATTTAATTCATCTCCTCTCTGCTTTCTTCCTATCTTCTCGTCTGTCTCCTGTTCTGCCCTGTTTGCTCTCCTCTCCTCACTCCTCACTTTCCTTCTCAAAAGAAGTCTTTTCAGTTGTTTTTTCTATTTCTTTTTTTCTTCTTATCAGTTTCTAATCATTGCCAACCATGTGACTAACTCTGTCCTCTTTTAGGTCCTACTTGTGATTTGTTATATTTTTTTTGCCTTAGTAGCACCTTCATGTATTATACATTAATTTGTTTAATTTCTAGTTGTTTTTTTGTCATTGTTAACTGTTCGCTAACCTAAAAGATGCATGGGATCAGATTTGTCACGTGCCTGCTGGTTCAACAACAGAGAAAGGATGCAGTCTTTGCTGCAAAATAGCATTTCCTAAATCCCTTTCTCATATAGTAGTCACCCAGCTGCATGTGCCTGTCCCAAAAAAAAAAAGAAAAGACCCCAAACCTTCTCTAGTCAATCTTTTTTAAAACGTAATGTTATTTTCAAGGTGCTACAGATGGGGTTTTGCTGAACACACTGCTCATAGACAAAAGTGAAGTTATAAGAACTCAATGTAGTTTTGTTAAAAGTTAAAAAAAAAAAATTCAAAATTAATTTGAATCTGTTTTGTGTGCATGCTTGACTTGTGGTTATCTCTCAGATCATTATAGACACAATTGTCTCCTCCCATGGATGTATACATAGAGTCCAATATGTTTCTGCTGATAAGGACCACAAGTCTTAATGATGATAAGAAAACACCTAAACATTACATTTTTATTAAGGATAGAAATAGGCTATATTTGTTGATTTCTCACAAATAAGAGTGTTAGTGAATTCATGTAGGTATTTGCAGTAGTCATTCATATTGGCAGTTGTTAGTAGATTTATACAAGTTTCTAAAATAGTTTTTTTTTTTGTTGTTGTTGATATTTCCGATGTTAAATTTGGTCGTCCCTGTTGTCAGGTGCACCTCTCTACGAAATATAAGAGACAATGAGGAGAAAGACTCTGCGTTCAGAGGAATTTGCACTATGATCAGTGTGAACCCGGGAGGCGTAGTGCAGGTGAGGTCCAGCAACATGATGGTTAGCCTGGTCATTGTGTTGTCCGTTTTCTCTGCAAGTTGAAATGTTGCCTCACCTCTCTTCTCTGGAACAGGATTTTATATTCTTCTGTGACGCAGTGGCCTCCTGGGTAAATCCAAAGGACGACCTCAGAGACATGTTCTACAAGGTAAAAGCTGAAAAGGCTCAGTTTTTCCCAACACAATTAAATCACAATACAAATTACTGATCTAATTGAGTACAATTTCTGCCATTCTGCTAACTCAGTCACTCCCTGTGCAATAATCCTCACCTCTTCACTCCACTGTGAACTACTGTGCAATATTTATTCTCGTGACAAATGCAATATCCCCCTATAGTTGTATCCTCCAGTTACAGTATTCATAAGTTATTATATTTGTTGCAGTCTTTTGTACAGTATCTACGTTTTTTTTTGTTTTATTTTATTTAAATGTATTCACCTTGTATAATCTTTTTCTACTTTAGTCGGCTTTTCTTTGCCCTTCTTACTTGACTCAAAGAGCCTGCCCAAGAATTCCTATGTGCCTCGACTGTTTGGTGTATGCCCAAATGGCAAATAAAAATCTGGACTCTTGAATCTCTGCCCCCCAGTGGCCAAAGGAAGGAATGGCATGGTGTCTACACTTGACACTGGCAATAACTCTGTCATGCACAAGATCTATTTTGAAAAAGGCAGCGCTGCATTATGACTTGGTGTGAACTTCTCCTGGTGTTTGATTTCAGATCCTCCACGGGTTTAAGAACCAGGTGGGAGAGGACAACTGGAGGCGCTTCTCAGATCAGTTCCCCATGCCACTGAAGGAACGGCTGGCGACATTTTACGGGGTGTAACTGTTTCCGCAGCAGTGTGCCTCATCACTGGGGTCAGTTTCCTTCCTCTGATATAATTTGCTATATTGCTAAACATTGTGATTTCAGTATTTTTTTTTAATACAAAAGAAATGTTGCTGTAGGATTGTGTTGCATTCTAATGAGGCCTCCTTTCTCCACACAGGTCATGTACAATGGGAGACAATATTGGGAACCTCTTTTACCCAGGGAACATGTTACCCTTTACTGGGGGGAAGGGTCTGCCTGCTGAGGGGAGGGAAGGGGTGCGGACCCCTCCCTGACCTGAAGGACGGGGTGGGAGGGAGGTGGTAGCTGCAGTGCTCAGTGCCCCCATTGCACGGGCAAAGGGGGGGAAGGGACTGCTAGAACAACCTTATCATGGGAGGAAAATTCACGTTATCACATCTCAATCAGAAATAATGAAATCTATCACCTTTTTTTTCTTGGCATTTATTCCCCAAACATCATATTTTCTGTTACCTGAACGACTGAAAAGAAATGTAAGCGAAACTGAATTTTTTTTTGCAAAACTCTGTGAAGCATTTGCTCTTTGATTTTGGTTAGATGAAAAGTTTGCACATTGAAAGGTGCAGAAAATGGTCTTCAGAGCAGACACGCATTTATTATCATGTCAGCCAGGTAAAAGGCATGTGGTAGTTTTCAGAACGACTGAATTCTACCAGTGGAGTAGAAGACTGTATTTATTTTTTAATTTTTTAACTGAGTTAAGTTAAAGGTTCTTCAAGAGGTATTTTCTCTAAATACAAGGATAGTTTAAATCTAAGGAATAGCAGCTGATGCTGAGAAAGCATTATAGTGGATCTGACTGTGGAGAATACAACTTTATAATGCTGCATATCACCAAGAATAAGTTATCACCTATATAGTTATCACATTTTTTTTTCAGTGTTTCTATTCTTATCTGGGCAAACTCTGTTCATTATGTCACTGGAGAGCACAAGATTTTCTTTTAAGAGCAGCTTTTCTGGGAATAGGTAGCATGCTTGTATCATTGTGAAAAGCTGTGGAACATTAGTGGTGTGTGTTGCGTTTGACAGCTGTCATTGCCCTGTGATAAGGTTCTTCCTTGACCTTGTAATTTATCTATTTACAGTACTTTTTTTTTGTTTGTTTTTTTTTGGTTCCTCTACCAGAGAATTACGGCAAACAGCTGTAACGTAGCATGACTGGGTTTACACACCGAATTCCGGAAATGTTTAAAATCTTGGCTGTGGTGTTAACGTCGGAGTGAATCTATCGGTTTGGTCTTGTGGCGTGAATGTGACGTGGACGTTCATCAGCGAGCTTTAGATGCTTACAATCCTTTATATTGTCTGAGTCTCATGAAGGAGAAATGAAGGAGCAAGTCGTAGGAGACAACACAATGACACAAATCCCGTCTTAGTGATTTTTGTGACTCTGGCGGTCAGAACCATGCAGTCCATCGAATGAATGTTAAATATGTTAATTTGTCAATGTACTGAAGTTTTCTTCTTGGTTGTTTGGCTTCTTGTGCTAAAAGCATGATCTTGAGGATGACTGTATAATGTTTTGGGTGGTTGTGTTTTGTGGGGTACTTTCATCTCTTGCATGTTGGTGGCCCCTCACAGCCCAACGTATAGTGGGAAGAGGATTACGGGAGGGAGGGGAGCTTCAAATAAAGGTTAAAAAGTACATCGTAACCATTTATGTATTGCAACACTGGGACTTTTATAACTTCACATAAATCTTGCTGGAGTGTTCTCCCTAAACTTTTACCCCATAGCTGGATGTATAGTTTTTAAATACTGTGAAACTACAACAATGTTATTGTCTCTGGTTGTTTTGCGCTGTTATATTTTATAAAATGTGTACGTGTTTAAGTTACAGATAGCCTTAATGTATTCCATGATGGGTTGGAGAGATAAGAAGATTTTTTTTAAGTTGTTTTTTTTTAATGCCCTGCCAGTCATTGTTCCTCTGCTGGCCAGAGTAATAACTGCAGTATTTTAACCCTTTGCGATGCACATAACATGCACTTCACATTTAAATTGCAAGTGCTTGAAATATGATGTATAATGATGTAGCCAAACCCTTCAGAATATGACCTTAGTGTTAACAGATCATACATTCAGTGTTGCTGCTAAAATGTATTTACCTAATGCATTTCTCGACGCAATGGGGTTATTAGTTTGTGAAAGTGTCTTAGATAAACTTTCACAATACGAAATATATAACTGATCCCATAGATTTAACATTAATGAGGTAAACAGTAAATACAGGATATAATGCATCATGGAATACAGAGGCAAATACTTGTATGTGCCACATCGTTTTTGTGTTTTGAAGTGATTTTGTCTGTCACATTCCAGCTCTTTGGCATGCAAAAAAAAATTGAGTAATCATGGCTTGATGGGGCGTGTGTGTGTGTGTGTGTGTGTGTGTGTGTGTGTGTGTGTGTGTGTGTGTGTGTGTGTGTGTGTGTGTGTGTGTGTGTGTTTGTGTGTGTTATGTGTGTTGTGTGTGACTGCAAAACACATGCAAAACAATCCCCACCATTACTGTGCTGTATTTCTGACTTGACTGCTGCTATACATTGTAGTTGTGTTTCACTACTTGAATACGTGTTTTCGATGTGTTAACCTCAGGTTGTTTGTGTTCAGTGTTATTTGTTATCATTTCCCCAATGTGTACGCTTTCATGCATCTCCTCTCAACAACTTAAGAGTAGTAAAACGTCATATTAAAAATGGGTAACTGGGTGTTAATTGACATTAATGTTAATATGTGTGCAACACTGCTAGCTGTCAAATGTGATTACAGTTTCAAGGCAGGGGAAGAATAAAATGGTAACTTGCACATACTTAATGTACTTTTTTGTCAAAAGTGATTGTTATCAGATTATGGTAAACAGTTAGTGTAATGTGTTCACAATGCCTTGAGAGCAAATACTTTGAGGTTTTGTTGGTGTTTTGCAATAGATATACAGTTTACTGCATCTAAAGAAACAGGTAACACCTAATTTAAAAGCAAAGAAATAGGTTGACAACTCATAAAGATAATATTATAAACAGAATTTGCAAATATAAGTTTGACCTTCTATGAAGCTTTACTGAAAATTTGTATTTTATAAAGCACCCACCAAAATTAAGGAATGTCTAAAAACTCCTGTATTCTCATTTAGCCTCTCATTGACTATCTGCCTTCATCTTTTTTGCTAATGAAAGTAAAAACGTCATTTTGATAGACATGATTTGAATTTTTTTTTTTTTAATAAGCTGCTGAATAAAAAATAAATAAAAAAAATAAAAGTAATACTTTTGGGGCCACCAAATATTTTGGATCATGCAAAGAATCTATATTGTACTGTAGTAATTTTGTAATATTTGTAAGATGATATAGTGGATGTGACTGGTTACCATTGCTTGAATCTGTACATTGTTCCAATAAATTGTTTACCTTATTTATGGGCATTTGTCTTGTATGTTCTCTAATTTTGTAGAGCACTTTTCCTGCTGCAGCTGCACCAATATTACCATGCAAGGAAACATGGAGGAGGTAGAAACTCAGATGTTGAGTATCACATCTCCCAACTCTAACTGCTGTCTCGGTGGCTTGTCCTGTCTTATCTGTTGCGACAGTGGCTGAGGGGTTTTCAGATTCCAGCTTCATTTTAGTGCTGCATTTGACTTCACATACACAATGTGGTTCTAGTGTGTGATTATAATCAAATTTTCCATCATAGGTCTTTAAAATCTTGTATCAAGTTCTTCCTGTAACCATTGCAGGAAGACCCTGAGGCAATAGTCCTCCCCCACATAAAATATGTTTTAGCAGGATAAAGGTAGCTTTATTTAAAAATGTGTTTTCCCCCCTATATATTTCTTGAGACAGATGACAATTACCATTCACGCAAACAACACAATTAGATAGCAATTTACTGTACTGTACTTAATTGTATCCAACAGCAGCTCTACATAATTTCACCATAGATGTCATGCATGAAGCTAGAACATTTGTCAGTACAACTGTGGTCACCAAATGCATCACACACAAACACTCATTTCTCTTAAGATGGGCCCATTAAAGGCTGTGCCAATATGACAATACAGCATCACAAATGCATCATATCATGCTGAAGTTTATTCTAGTTGTTTGGCTAGTAATAATAATAACTTTATATACTGTACATAGCACCTAGAAAAACGATTGGCTACTTGTAGGCTACTATTTGAACTCGTTATACCTATCTATGAATCTATGTTTGACTACTATCATTTTAGTAGGCATGGCGGCCAAAAGCTGTACTAATAAATGTAATGCACACATGCATAAAAGAAGCCTGAATAGATGCGAAATTGTGTTCAGGGCTGGGTTGGAACATAATATTATATGATTTCATTTAGCATTATGGGTATTGTGTGTATTTCTGTATTCCGGCGTATGTTTGTTTTCGCGTTTTCTGTCTTCAAAGAATTGAAACAGTAATGTTTCACCTAATTCGCAGCTTATCCTCCTCAATGTGCCGCTGCAACATGTTGAGTCTACACACGAGTGCAGAAGTTGACGCGGATCACTTGAAGGCAGCACGTTACACACCGACGGCCATGGCGACGGCCAGTCGTTTGCATTTTCCGCCATTGGTAGCGCTGTTTCGTCCACCAAAATGTCTACATGTCTACGGGAAGAAACCATAGGGGAGAGACGCAATACAGCCGAGTGGTGGAGGTGGAGTCTGTAGGTGGGGAGGGAGAAGAAAGGGGAGAGAAGGAAAACGGGGAAAGGCAGATACAACAGAAACGGGGGGAGGACGCTGGATGATTTACGCTTTAAAAGTTGCATTACAACATATTCCAGAGTTGCGGTGAAGAGGAATAAAACAAGATGATAACGCCCTACTTCCTAGAGAATTTCTGGGTAGGTGGTGTTTTTATTCACGGTGTTTACACCGGTGCTATTCCTTATTATTCTCTTGCTGTGTTCCCTCCCTATCATGTTCATGTCAGCCAGGAATCAAGTACTATTCACGTTGCAGAGGTATGAAGCTTGCTGCCGCTGAACAGGCGGTGTCCGGTGCCGCCAGACTAGGCTACTGGTCAGCAGCCCCCCCGGCAATCGTTCATTTTCCTCGGCGATTATTATTTTGCCACCCCGGGGTTTGGGCCTCTGTAAACCCATCTAACATGAAACCTCAACGAATCCACCCTTGCTCCCGCTAATTGGCTCTCTTGGGCTTGCTTGGAATGTTTATGGTCAGTTCCATGAATGTCATTGGACGTTTCATCTGTCAGTCATAGCCCCTTGGTCGTTCGCGTCATTTTCTTCCGTAATAAAGTTTCGGTGAGAGACCAGATGTTTAGTAAGTTAGAGGACAGCTTTAAAAACACGAAAGCACTCTCATATTGTATTGGACATTTAGCTTATATTTTTTGTATAGCCACAACTGTAGTGCATGTATTACTATTACGCTGTGTACAGTGTTGTCTATGTACTTCCGAGAGGTCATTTCGTTTCCGATTTGACGTGGCCACGGTATGTTATTGCAGGTTGAGAAGTAAATGCCTGTCTCACTGATACTAATTTCATCCGCCACCAATCTCTTTTTCTTTCTTTTATTGCTTCCCCCCCCCAAAAAAAAACACTAAAGACAGTGTTATCAAAGGCTCTCTCTCTAAACTCTAAATGATAAGGTCATACATACATTGCACTATTACCACTGCTGCAAGTATGGGTCATCATTTGGATTTTTAATCCTATATTGAGTCATCCGAACTTTATAAATGTTGTGGTCTCTTGCAACCACCCCAAGGGGTTATGGACAATAGCCATAGGTAAATGGGGTGACTGAATATGGGAGATATATACGCTAATAAATGTGTTATTGCTTTGCTCTGTTAACTATCTATGATCAGGTGCACTTACATCTCTTAGAAATGCAGTGCTAAGTTTACATTTCATTTTACATATAGTATAGATTTAGTGATGATATGTTGAATGGGAAGTTCATGTCTATTTTGTAGGCTGTTGCAATTGTATCAAAGTACTGTCAAATAGCCACCATTCATAATGCATCCCTGTCTTCCCTAAGGTGGGAAACAGCTCTGTTTTTAGCCTTAGTTGACCTCATTATCAGGTTGTAAAAGCTGTAAAGAATATCTTGCTTACATAGCTGATAAAATTATATTAAGCAAACCAATTTAGAAAGTACAGTGCTGTCAACCCCCAAAGCCTTTTTCTAAAGGAGACTTCATCATTAACTAAATGGAAAAGAGGAGAGCCTCGAGCCCTATACACTCTTGATTCTTCAATCTGCCCTTTGTGCCCTGCACTGTGGGACACAAGCGAATCCAGTGATGGCAAAGATCAGCTGTGTGTTTAACATGCAGGACACACGCACACACACACACACACACACACACACACACACACACACACACACACACTTGGCATTAGGGGATGCATCCATTTCCCTTTGACTTGACTACAAATCATCACCACAAGCAGACACCCACACACACATCAGGCTTCACTTTTTCACAGCATGCTGGAGTATATACCTGTCCCCACTCTACGCTTTTTCACTCTGTACTCTACGAAGAGGCATTTTTGTTGATTTGTGGCATTGTATGCAACCTTGGCATGGATCTCCCCTCTGAATAAACTAGTTCTTTAGGAATTAGGAGCCAGACATGGTACTGCCATGTCGTCTCTGTCAAAGTTGCAGCACTTGATTGGTCACTGGCTGCAACATTTCCGCTCACTAGATTTAGGTGCAAGTCTTAAATGTCCATTTCCCTTTTTTTCTCTGTGTGGAATGTGCATGAGTAAGATAGTTCACTGTGGCTTGTTGATGACAGTTTGAATGTGTGACTGTCCCCACATGTGCTTAAAATGTCTCAGGCAGTGGATTAGTAGGCTATGTCAAGTCAAAACAAGGCAGCAGGTAGTTGGCCTAATGCTCAAGTTTTTTGTCCTACATCTATGATGAGCTTATGTTTAATGTGGAGTCTGTTAGCCTCCAGCATGGCATGGGAAAATGAGATGCAATGTGATAAGCAAACAGTGTTGATACAGCCAACAGCCCCGGCCAGGATGGCCTTCTTCGTGTGTGTGTGTGTGTGTGTGTGTGTGTGTGTGTGTGTGTGTGTGTGTGTGTGTGTGTGTGTGTGTGTGTGTGTGTGTGTGTGTGTGTGTGTGTGTGTGTGTGTGTGTGTGTGTGTGTGTGTGTGTGTGTGTGTGTGTGTGTGTGTGTGTGTGTGTGTGTGTGTGTGTCTAATAGGTTATCACACTGTATGCAAGTTTCACAGTAACACCCCCACAAGTTATGGTCTGATGTGAACTTTTGCAATAATAAAGCAGTGACTGAAGTAAGAAGAGATGCACTCTGGTGATACACTTTCTTTCAGTATGCACAAATGACCAAATTGCTCGCTCAATCTTTGTCTTTAGAGGAAGTCCCTGCTGAGTTTTGCAGTGGGATTGAGTTGTGAGGTTACAGTCGCTCTAGGGTAGGGTGACCAGACATCCCCGGTTTCCGGGGACAATCCCCGGTTTCGGTGACCTGTCCCTGGCTGGAGCTCTCCCCGGAAATGTCCCCGGTTTTCACTGTGACTGACAGATCCGAAATTGGAATGAAATAGTCATGCACCCTGCACGCACAGGCTCAAGACAGCCAGAACAAGCCTCAGAGATGTTCTACGATGCTAAAATTACTGTTTATTTACGTGGAGTCTAGTGGGTTCAGCGAACGCAATTTCGAGGACTTTTTATTTTCAAAAAAGGATCTTACTCTTTAACAGAAAGTTCGACCTCCTTAGAAATGATTTCCATAATGTTGTCAGACACTTAGAATATAAATCTGAGTCTGTCAGTGGCAAAACAAGCACTTTTATGAACGTAAATAAAAGCTGGACAATTGACGTCCTATTAACTTACATTGTAGCTTGTTTCGTCTTTGCCGACTGCAGCGATCTCGTTTAATACTGGACCAATGTCAAAGGAAAATATTTCCTCAATAGTTTTAATTGTGTCCGATACTCAATGAGCTGTTGCAGAAACAAGCCTAGCGTGAAGCAATAAAGCAAAAGCTATCAGAGTAATGTAGTGCAGTAAAAATTACAACATTTCCCTCTAAGGTGTAGTGGAGTAGGCTACAAGTATGAAGTAGCAGCTGGGGCGATTCTAGGATCAGACCTTTAGGGGGGCTCAGCCCCTAATGAGAATGTGACGCGGATATAGCGCATGCAAAAGTGTTAATCTGCGCCATGAAATTACCAACTTCTTCACAATCGCACTCCTGCTCTCCCTCTGACAGATAGAGACTCAGCCAAAGGGTCAAAATTATAATGTATTCTCGTGTAAACTATTTGTCAGCACAGACATTTTTGTTAATTGCTTAGCCAGTGTATCCCACCATAATGGTTATTATATTGCCAGATTCCAGACAATCCCACCGTCTTTTATTTATATTTTTATATATATATATATATATATATATATATATATATATATATATATATATATATATATATATATATATATATATATATATATATCAGTTACAAATTTGAATATATATTTCTACTGGTATGCTTCCTAGTGACATTAATGCAAAAATATGAAGGAAAAACTATTCCACCTGTGTGTGCATGGTTATAATTCTTAAGTGCAAAATAGTTCAGGCTACAGCACAAATATTTTCATCCATAGATAAGAATAGTCAAGTCTAACCTCTGAATTTCTCTTCAAAGTGCACCAGATTGATGCATTTAAACGTTAAAATAGACAACATTTTCTTACAGGGGAGCATGCCCATGGACCCTCCTAGGGGGGCTTGTACCCCAGTACAGCTCTAGGTCTAGTGACGCCCCTGGGGCAGTGTCCCCGTTTTAAGTTTTACAAAGATAAAAACATTACCTTTTTTGGAGGTATTTACGCTTCTGAGCTGAAAATGTCCCCGGATTTTGTCTCAGAAATCTGGTCACCTTACTCTAGGGAGAAAAGGTTTTGGTTTTGGGCAACATTGACTTTTGTTTTAGCTTGAAACAGAAATCCTGCCCTATTGATTTTACTGCTTTGTGTCTCATGAACTCCTATTGTAAGCTGGGTTTAGTGGTGCTTAAATGGGTCAAAAGTATTGATAAACTAACCTGTTCTGGGATGTAGCCCGTAGCCAGACACTTGATGTCACATTCCTAACTCTAAGTAGTGGTGACGTTCTTCTACATTAACTTTTTACCACCAACAAAGCTTGGCCTGTGTGTGCTTACCACATGCTTAATACGCTGTGTGTTAGTGTGCTGTGACAGCTCAGTGCACCACTCCCAGACTCTGATGTCATCCTGCTGTCTACCCGCTCTGGGTCTGGGGTCTGCAGCTACACCAGGCTATCGTTTACAGTCTGTCTGGAGAGAGGGAGTCTTGTTTAGCTATTCTTCAATTCCTCAGTGAAAGTGTGCAGTCATACTTCTTTCCACTGCTTTTCCCTGAGCATACAGGAGTCATGTCAGCTGGGACACACCTGATTGTTTCCTGTTTACTAGCTGCTAGTGGAAATTATATGACCAATACTTTCTAAAGCACACCTCGGCTACCTATGGTACATTTTGCACCATTATGTGACGAATGCACATCCTATATACACTACAGCAGTGACTTTAACGGCCATGACAAAGTATTTTTTTGTTAGTTCTCTTTACAAGTTAAGGGAAATAGGTTGGTTTGTAAAGTTGTTCCACTTTGCGGCCTGCATAGCAATATATTTTATTTAACAGTGACGTAGCTCTTATTCTTTTAAGATGTACATGTATGTGTAATATTTTATTTTCTGACAATCTTATTTACTGGATCCTATTCCGCGTAATGTCTTATACACATGTCGTGTAAAGCATGTAGGTTACCTGGCAATCAGTGTCGTTTACTGAAAAACTATCTCTGAATGGATGCAGAGAGAAATGGTCAATTGATTAGTCGACTGACTGAATAATTGGCAACCGTTTTAATAATTGTTTGGTCATTTTTTTTAAAACAAAAATTCCAAATGTGCACCCAGGTCCAGCTTCTCAATTGAGAGGACATGCAGCTTTTCTTTGTAGTGAACTCAAGGATTTGGACTGACAAAACAAGCCATTTGAAGACTTCACCTTGGACTTTAAAGGTCCCATGGCATGACATTTTCACTTTATGAGGTTTTTTAACATTAATATGAGTTACCCCAGCCTGCCTATGGTCCCCCAGTTGCTAGAAATGGTGATAGGTGTAAACCGAGCCCTGGGTATCCTGCTCTGCCTTTGAGAAAATGAAAGCTCAGATGGGCCGATCTGGAATCTCCTCCTTATGAGGTCATAAAGAGCAAGGTTACCTCCCCTTTCTCTGCTTTGCCCGCCCAGAGAATTTGGCCCACCCATGAGAAAGAGAGAGAGACATCATGGCTTGAAAACGAGCAAAGTGGCAGTTGGTCAAGGCCACACCTCCACTCTCCACCTTGCCCCCCCTGAAAGATCATTGTGGGACTGGCTCTAGTGGCTGTAATTCTGCACCAAGGCAAAATTTTGGGAAAGAGACTTCAGATACAGTATTAGGGGACCACTAAGGTCTATATAAAAGAGACTTCAGACTTTCAAACTTAGTTTATCTTTTATTGTTTGGAGAAGAAGGCTGTATATTTATGGAAAGATAAGCAGAGCTCTCTCCGTGTCATGGGTTGACCTCCTCTGCCCGGCAGATGTTACATGATAAACTGCAGCACTGTGGTTTTGTTTATCTGTCCTTTTTAAGGTGGCTTTTCAGATTCAAGATGGTAGCCATGTAGCCTAACGGTTGCTTTTTGTGTTCGTTTTACTCTGTAATTATTACACTGATGTTATTGTTGTGTGTGAAAACACAATACAGTGTGTATTTTAAAAGCAGTCTGTGGTGTGTTTTCTGGCCATGGCTTCATGGTACACACACTTGAACTGGGCTATTTCATTATACCACTTCCTGCGTCTTATACTTAGGTCATTAAAATAACTTACTGGGTTATATAAAGACAAGAAAAAAGATTAACATGTTAAATAGGGCTGAAAGTTACTATTAGCCTACTTTGATTGTCAATTAATTGTTTGATCCTTCAAATGTCAGAAACTAGTGAAAAATGCCCATATAACTTCCCATAGCCCAAGTTGACGCCTTCAATTGCTTGTTTCGTGTGACCAGCAGTGTAAAAACCCAAAGATGTTAAGGTTTACCATCACTGGCTACAAAGAAAAGATGGCTTATGTGACAGTTATTTGAGAAGCTAGAACAAGGGAATGTTTGGTGTTTTTGCTTGAAAAATGACATAAATGATTAATTGATTCTCAATAATTGCTTATAGAATTTTTTGTCAATCAACTTATTGATTAATCTACTAATCATTGCAGCTCAAATGCCTAACTTCAAGTGTGGTGTAGTGTGTGTGTGTGTGTGTGTGTGTGTGTGTGTGTGTGTGTGTGTGTGTGTGTTAGAGTGCGGATCGGGCCGCATTTTTCTGTCCGAGCCAGGCCTGTGTCCTACAGAGCAGTAACCGAACCCGGCCCAAGCCCGACAGGCATTAAGATATTTATGTCCGAGCCCGATCCGAGCCCGACACAGTTAAAATTTTGTTTGTGTGGAAAGCCCGCTTTTATTAAGCAACTGTAGGAAGGCATTCGGAAATGTCAACAGATGAGATCAGCGCATATGGGGCAACAAGCGCACGTTAACACAGGCGCGCACCTACATAATGAGCTTTTTAAAATTGAATATGTTCAATGCCTTATCGCGCTGATGTGACTGAGCCCGAACCCGAACATCATTTCTAAATATCTGTCCGAACCCGTACCGGCCCGCCGAGTACTCGGTTCGGGTATCCATCCTCTAGTGTGTGTGTGTGTGTGTGGTCTAATTTTAAACACCAAGTTAAGATTACGTTTAGATTATACTCTCCAATACTCATACCAAAATGACTATCTAGACGTGTTAATATTGCCCATGAAAGTGAACAGGAATTATTAGAAATCAAAGGATTCAATTGTCTTCAGAAAAAAGATGGCAGAATTGAGAGTCAAAGCTTATTCACGAATGCTAAGCTTTTGTTTGCTTGATAACTTCAGTTAAGAGTTCCATTAACCCTTAGCAGCTCTCAGTCAGTGTACAAGGACCTGAGTCCTGATGTCCTAGCTTTTCTTTTCCTGGAAAAGAACCAGCCAGTTTGAGTCTAAATACCACTGTATAACCTGAAGTCATAGTAATATTACTAGGGGTGTAAATCACACGTTTTATCACGATACAATATTATATCGATTCTTTGTACAATGATACAATATTTACTGATATCACAAAGTCTGCTACGATACAATGTCGATTCGATTCTGTTCAGAGGCCTGCAACCGATACGAGACGATACATAAGCCCATTTAACACAATCGGTTACATTTATATATATATTTACAAAAGGCAACAGTATACAATTTCATTACTAAGCTCCTCCAGACATTTAAATGAAAAACAAGCTACTTTTTTTAATAAAAAGAATAAATATAAAGTGGGTATTTCAAAATAAAGGCACATCTTAAAGATGATGATATGTATCGATATTTTCACTTTGTATCGATAATATTGGAGCGCTGAGGATTGAAGAGATATATCGATCCAGATCGTTACACCCCTATATATTACTGTATATTAAATTCAGCATTTAACAGCAAGTGAGGTTGCTGTTTTTTCCATCAAAGCTCGTCTTCTCTGTGCTTATTGAGGGATTATGTCAGTGATAGGATTGACACAGACTGAATGTTGGACAGCTGACTCTGTTCACTCTTCCTTTTTTCATGAACTCTCAGTCTGTTGGAAGCTGTCTCAGCTGCAAACTGTGCTTTTTTTTTCAAACAAACCTTGATTGACATGTTTGCTAACCCTCTCAGCATGTTCTCCTCCCCGTTGGGTGGGGCGGGGAGTTAAAAACCTCTCCATCTAAATCCAAGCATAATGAGTACTTCTGAATGTCACATTCATATGTGGTTAGAATATTAAACACCCAGTACAGGGCTTTCATCAATGAGTGTCCAGAGGAGGACATTGAGAAACTGTGCGCCACTCCAGTATCACTTCTCCCTGCCGCTGCTCATGATGTAGTTGTACAGTCCTAAACTAGCTAAGGCGATGTCTTCTTTATATTCTTGCCTGCTGCGCCGTAGGATTATGTTTTGCAGAATTCCAGTATTGTTACCTGCTGAAAAGTCCAAAACGCCCAGAGCTGTTTCCTGTGTTTGTTTCTATTTTTTTCTGTTTTCTTTTGTATTCATTGATATCCCATTCCACATGAGCACAGAACTGGTGCACAGAATGGACTCACTTCCTGTTCTGCTCTGTTTGGAGCCACATGTTTTTGCTCACTTTTGTCACTTCCCAGTTTTGTCGACCGATTGGCCAATTGTCAATGTGTGTCTCGCTTTGTGTTTCTTTCAGTTTAGGCCAGTGGTGGAATGTAACTAGGTACATTTGCTCAAGTCTTGTACAAATTTGAGGTACTTGTACTTTACTTGAGTCTTTTCTTTTCATGCCACTTTCTACTTCTACTCCACTACATTTCAGAGGGAAATATTGTACTTTTAGACTACACAACAATATATGGGCCTACAAGTCCAGCTGAAATGATGAGCCGATTTAACACTTAGTTGATTGACAGAACTGTTTTGATCATTTCCAGATTCTAAAATGTGAGGATTTTTCTGCATTGAGTACTTTTACTTTAATACATTTTCCTGATCATACTTTTTCTTAAGTTTAATTTTTAATGCAGGACTTTTACTTGTAACCGAGTATATTTTACATACGGTATATGGTGTTTGGTATTAGTACTTTTACTTAAATAAAGGATCTGAATACTTCATCCACCACTGGTTTAGGCAGCATAGTATAATAATAATAATGATCATTTAATAATAATTTATACTTTATTAATCCCGCAAGGGAAATTACAATGTTTTTTCACTCTGTTGTTAGAATATGCATTACACACAGACCTGAATACATATTACACACAGGCCTGTAATACAAAGCTGGATTGAAATAGAGCTGTTGCCTAGAGAGGGATGCTTTCCATTTTAATGTCTATTTGCTCTGTCAATAAAGAGCTACCTCTGAGCTTCATTTTGACACAAACGGCCTGACCTTTCATCTCTGTCAATGTGGGAAAACAAGGGTTTGTTAAAGTTGATTTGACTTTGAATCGTGCCATAATGTCACTATCAGCTGATACTGTGTACCAAACCGCTGACAGTGGATTACTCCAGGAACCAAGGAAGTGTCTGTGACAGTCTCGGGTTGAGGTGAAACAAAGTTGGCTCGCAGATTTAGACAAGACTGAGGATGAGCTGCTGTGAACAGCGGTGTCATCATGTTGACTTCATGTTTTAGTAAAAGTATGAGTTTCCTTGTTTGTCTTCATTGGGCCATAGCCAGTGTTGTAATGTAACAAAGTAAAAATACTTTGCTACTGTACTTAAGTAGAATTTTCACGTATCTGTACTTTGTTATTTATATTTCTGGAAACTTTTACTTTTACTCCACTCCATTTCCTAAATAAAATGTATACTTTTACTCCACTACATTTTCCCTAAGCATCTTAGTTACTCGTTACTACAAAATAAAATCAGAAGAAATTTGTTACACTGTAAAAAAAAGCAGGTTTGGAGAATCATTGCTCCTAAATTGCCAAGATAATGCACCCTCCATTCCACTTGGTGACCTAATGCCTGTTTGTTGCCAAGTGGCAAAAAAACAAAAAAACAAATGAGAGGAGGAAGCATAATAACTGATACCGTCATGGAAGCACCTGCTGCAGGCTCTGCCGCTATGGTAACAGACGACGATCACCCCGACGACAGTGGTGATATAGATAACGTTACGCACCTTTGGCCATAAAGTTCATGATCAAAGTATTTTTACTTTTACTTCTAATACTTAAGTACATTTAATATCAGAAAATTACTTTTGATACTTAAGTACAGTAAATAGTTGATACTTTAAGACTTTTACTCAAGTAATATTCTAAAAGGTGACTTTAACTTCTACCAAAGTCATTTTCTGGTAAGATACTTGTACTTTTACTCAAGTATTGCTTTTCAAGTACTTTTTCCAAGTACCATGATTTGGATGTTTCCTCCCTCATTGAAGAAACGGCCTAATGGAGGGCGATGAGGAAGTAAAGTGATTCTTCTTCTCTTCTCAGAAGTGACATGAAGGCGTTTGAGTTGAAGGTGTGTTAAGAATAAGTGGCCTAAGACTGTAGGCACCTGCTAAAAATAGTGTTGCTCTGATGACCAACCTGCCTGACCTGTCAGCCGTACTGTTGTAGACAGACAGACACTGAGGTAGGGTTAGGCATGGGCCGGTTACCGGTTTCAAGGTATACCGCGGTTTGAAAAAGTCACGGTTTGAAAAAGTCACGGTTTGAAAACCACAAAAAAAGGTATCGGCTGTTTTTTATGAGTGGTCAAGGACAGAAAGTGCAGTTTAGAAATCCCTCTCCCTGCCAATGTGCAGTGTGTTTAAAAATAAAATACATTGTGGACAATGGAAAAAATAAAAAATAAAACATTTTAAAGTTGAAATATACATACCGCAATGATATTTTTCCTGAAGGTTATCATACCGTCAGAATCTTATACCGGCCCATGCCGAGGTAGGGTCAGGACCATAATTTATTTCCAAACCAATGTAGCTCTTATGTGGAATACAAACCAAACCCAGACGTCTTATCTAATAGTAAAGTTCATTAATAATGCATTTTATTATATGATGATGCTGCCTACAGTCTACATGGGCCAACTATCTTATCAGTCCTAGCATTTGATATAAGAGTATTTTATTATACAGGAGACAGCCCAACCGATACTGGAGTTTAAAAAAAAAAGTATTAAAAGTATAAATTGGTTAGATATATATATATAAAATGGTGTTTTATTACCTCCAACTCCGTTTTCTGCAATTTCTTGTTACTCATGTCTGCCATAAGATAATATTGACTGTCAGGCCTGGCTGAGTGATTGGTCACACTCTAATACAGGAGGTAGCTTAGTGATAGATTAAGATAATTTAAAAAAATTTTCATCTTTTTTTGTGAGCAACTTTTTATTAATGTTTGAGCCGAAGAGATGTAGACATGCAATCAGCAATACAGCATTGAATAAAAGTAATAAAACACCTTATGTCCTATATGTATAAGGACTGGTCAGTAAGTCAATTGTCTATACCCACGACGCTCCACTTCCAGGATTGCTACATTACCGCCGGAAATTCTACCGGATTTCACTCTTTTCGGCCATATTTTCGGTACCTTCCACTTTCTTTGTGTTGGTATTTCGAACTCCGGTGGATTTCTGAGGACTATGGTTAACTGCGCCTCAGATTTCTGCAGGGTAAATCCAGACAGCTAGCTTGACAATCTGTCCAATCTGAGTGTCCAATCGTACACGTTCCACCAAAACAAGTTCCTTCCCGAGGCTATTTTGCAGCGGCACCATGGCTCTGTGTTCTGAGCTTAGCGCCGCTAACGATTGTGATTGGTTTAAAGAAAGGTCAATCAACCAGAACACGTTTTTCTCCTATCCCGGAATGCTGTGTGGACTAGCCAGACCCTCCTTAGCAGCGCTGTGGAGGAAGGTCTGGCAAAGCGAGACTAGTATGATATACATAATTATATGACAGGCCCACCAAGAGCCCACCTATAAAGTCACTATAATGGATGGAAATGTATATAAAGCCCAGGCATACATTCTAGACATACGTAACATACACCTACACACAGCTCACTTCAAACCTACAAGCAATGTTGAACTTTCAATTCATTGAGATTGGTTTACTTGCCGTAAACTGCAATTCAATTTATGTTTTATTCATTGTCATATTTATTTTTCTGTGTTCTGTTTACCATGTAAACCATCGTTGAGTATTTAAAAAGGCCTAGGCAGTAAAAAAATCATCATCATTATTATTATTATTATTATTAGTAGTAGTAGTAGTAGTAGTAGTAGTAGAGTGTCACTCACTCACTCTGTACTATTAGGGTATGGTCATTCATGTTTATTAAACATTTCCTTTAATGTAAACCCAACATTTTTCATAATATTAATTATTCAGAGGTACCTGCATTTTTTAAAGCATCATGCAACTGGACACCAGTTACCAAGTCACATGGTTACGGCAACACAGACAGACAGACAGACAGACCGTTATCTGGCTATCTCTTACATTATTTGTTCGAGCTGCAGAATTTTTTAACATCCATTACTTTCAAACATGGCAAAGATGAGTATGGTTGACCAGAGGCTGCTGCAAACGCAGCTGGATGCTATGCAGACAATGAGAATGCTGCTTGTTCAAAAAGCCATCACGGTAATGTCACCCGAGGTATTGTTGTTTGTTAGACTTGGTGCGTGTTCCGGTGACTGATCTGTCTGCATTCCTTTTTTTTTTTTCTCTCTAAAATGCAGGGTGACAAAAACAATGGCTTTGATGTGCTCTACCATAACATGAAGCATGGCCAAATTTCCTCCAAGGAGTTGACAGACTTCATCAGAGAAAGGTAAGACACCATAGTCTGATACGCATCAGTTAGTCTGAGGAGGTGGCCATTTCTGCATAGTTTACAGCCTGTTATCTAGCACACACAACACATTACTCATTAACCTGTTATAATGTATCCGGTTTTACCTGTTTTGTGGTGTTCTTGGTATTTAAAGGTACTTCCATGTTTGCACTGGCAGTTCCAGTTCCTTGTACTGTGCCTGTATTGACACTGTACTTAGTTGAGACCGCTGATTGCCACAGATACATCATCTCGGAACATATTGGTCTGTTCTAACTACGGCTACAACTAAAATTTTCAATTAATTGATTCATGTTTTAAGTCCAAAACACTGTGTCCCCGCATTTGAGAACCTGAAACTACATAATGTGTTTTTTTGTCGATTAACTAATCAGTTAATTGGCAAATTATTCAAGCTCTAGTTCCGACATAAAGATGAATCTCTCTAATGGAGATTCTTCATATTTATTAGAAAAACAAACAGTACATGTAGTCAATGAGTGCAACGTTGTGACTAAAGGTAGATGTAGATAAGTGTGAATGTTATGCAAACTTAACCTCTTTGTGAAAGAAGCTTAAATATTAGCCCACCTGTAACCTAGCATTATGTTACACACCTTCAGTGTCTGCAGCTTGATAATACCATAATAATAGCTTATTTTCAAAATGTTCCCACCTCCATGAAGACGTGTCATAGGTGTGTGTTTATAACCTGCCACATGATAGATGGTCTGCCACTGGAATTCAGCAGTGGATTCCACTGCACTCAGACACTCCTAAGTATTTTACCTCTGGAAACAGGGTCTTTTCATAAAGCTGGGCTTTCCATGCAGTAGAATAGCACTTTTTATTTGTTCTCTTGGTGTAGGATATGATATGCTCGATTAACTGTGTTTTAGTGGACGATGTTTGGAAAGTCTTACTAATAATGAATGATGATATTTCAAAGGTTATTTTACATTGACATTATGGCACGATTCAACGTAAAATCAGCTTCTTTAGCACACCTACTGTTGTTACTATAGTGGCAGGGTGCTCCAAAGGAAAACCATGTACTTTTTGAAGGACTTCTGTTGCTGAATGATTCTTATGATTGCCAGTGCACCACTTGTAAAGCTTACCGTCACTGTTTAAACCATTCAGACTACATTTTGTTTTGACAATAAATTGTCTTTAAGCTGTACCCTTTGTTTAAATATTAACACTCTTTGTAGTCTGCAAATGTTGTTGGTACTATACAAATGAATTAATACATTATTCACAAAGGACACAGAAGTTCAGATAGAGATTCATTTATTGTGTTGTACCATAATGGCTAGGCATGCACCGAATATTTGAAGATTTTCGGTTTTTGGCCGAAATACTTTTATCACCGAAACAATACAGCCGAAATGTTGTGATGACGCAAACAGAAAGCAAGACCTGCACGTGCTGGTCTGAAGCAACATGTTTGTGTGGACGTATTTCAGTGTATCCGAGAAAGACCCACGGACAGCCATTTGCAAATCATGTAATGCCGAAATTTCAAGAGGGGGTGCATCTGCAAAGACTTTCTCCACGTCGGGTTTAATTACATAATAATATAATTTTAAAACCTTTCTGTAGATCTGTACATTATTATTTAATGTACACATGAGTGGGGTCAAGTTAAACATTTAAGTTTGAATTTTATTTTATACTGTGCATTGTTGCAATGTGCTAAATAAATATTTGCATAATTTGTAATTGACTTATTCTTTGAAACTTTAATATTCATTTATACAATTGCAATGCCTTGATTTTAGTAAAGTTAGTACACAGTCATAGCCATGAATGCAATGGTACTAATAATTGGCATCATTTCTTTCGGTGTTTCGGTTTTCGGTCTTGGTTTCCTCTTTTTCGGTTTTCGGTTTCGGCCAAGAATTTTCATTCCGGTGCATCCCTAATAATGGCTTATATTTCTCAGGAGCAGGGTACAAAATGAGCTCCATTCACCAGCTAAACGCTTGTAAAATATGCAAGTGGCTGGTAGATTTGCGTCACTCATCAGCCAAAAATCAATGGTTATCTTTTGAGTGGCTGGTGAAATTTGAACATTCACTAGCCATTTGGCTGGTGGACAAGAAAGTACATTTTGAACCTCTGAGCAGTATAGTAACTCTAATCACACCTTGCAAGTTTCCAGGCTGGCTCGGATTTTTCAGTTCACCGACTGATCATGTTTATTTTATTTTTTTTACTTCAGAAAAACTGCACTGTGGCTCCCTCTGGTGGAGAAAGAAGCTCTGTGCACTGTGTTCATATGTTCCCACCATAGACTGTTAATATTAACAGTCTATGGTTCCCACAGAATTCTGTCAAGCAGGGCCTCTTCTTCCAAATGCGTTTTTAGGCTAAAATGATATTAGCAATCACCAAATGGCACACGCATCCATAAAATCTCTTGTATGTGATTTGTCACAGTTATCTGCAATGAGAGATGGAAAAATACCAGCACTCTGCTGTCTCATTTTCAGTTGTTCTTTTATTCTAGGTGGACGTGACTGAATGAATGTTTCAGCCACATATGACCTACTCCAGTTGAAAAACTCAAGGTTCACATACTAGCACACATACTTTCTGGATACTTCAAACAGTGTATCCCAAATCCATACATCGTGCCAACTTTATACAGCATGTACTGTACTACACACTAATTGTCAAAGTATACTATTGTAGCAGTCCGATCAATCAAACCACAACTTTGGAATCTCATTGCCAATTTAAGTTTGCTAGTTTTTCTTAAGATTTAATACTTATTTTTTTTGTCTTCCAAGATCTTTCTTGAGCTGTCTCACCACCAGTGACAATTTATTGAAATTCCTCCAGCTGTAAGCAGCTACTCTATTTTCTTTGTGCATTGCATTGTGGGAGACAACAGCCCACGTAAGAAGCAGCCGCATTTGACTGTTTTTAACTGTGTTAAGTATACTTTATTTTGTCACTATTCCATGTGAGCACATTACATACTCCTAACCTGCGTATAATTGGTATGTAGAATGAAGTTGGGACACAACTACAGTCTTTCTCAGTGAATGGAGTTTGCTTAGTTGCCATCAAGTATGAACTTTCAAGTCTTTTGAGATTTACTTTTTTAAGAATATTTCGGTCAAACTACTGTTTCCAATGTCAAGAACGAACCGTCACTTTCAGTACCATCTGTGGTTAAAACACGATCAACTATTTGATTGACAGGTATTGTGATAACTGACGGTCTGCTTCAGGTCATATCCACATAAAATAAAAGAGATCGCTAATAGGATCTTAGCCCACAGAATTACAATCGGACTAAGATCCTCTCTGCCTTAAGTCACAATGGGTTAACGGTATTCAGGCCCAAACACTATGTGGCAACTAACTTAAAATACAACCTCCAACAAACAACACATGAAACCGGAATCAAGGAACAAGTCAACGTTCACTTTGAGAAGTGCATGTCTGAATGTGAGGTTAAAAGGGTTGTGTGACTTATATAGAAGATGAGCTGTAGAACAATACTTCTCATTAAAATATGTATACCTCTGCAGTGCACAACACACAATTTAAACGTTTCTTTCTTAAGTTCTAGTCTAGAAGTATCAACACTAAGAATTTTTTTTATGGTTGTATTGAAATGCAGAGGTTTCTTCTGGCACTTGTCAGTATTTACAACATGTTAATGTATAACTTCCATTCTGGGCTCACACAGATATGTGGAAAAGGGAATGTAGCATTGAATGCATTTTTAGCTTGTCCCATCCTCTGTGTTGTTGTGCGGTGTTTGCCCGTGTGTACCTGTTTGTGATGGATGTGTGTAGGGCTGGACGATTAATCGAAAATGTATCGACATCGAAATTCAGAAGCTGTTATCGACGTATCTTTCCCATGACGATAATTCCGATATTTTATTATGTTGCTAGGCCTTAAAAACATTCTACCGCCTGTGTAGTCACGTGACTTTGCCCGGACCAGTCAGACGCATGGAAAGCATAATGTAGGATAACTCAAACACAGAGTCCGAGTCAACTGAGCAACTTGTGCCCAAAAAACCTGCAGTGTCCGTCTTCTGGACACATTATGGCTTCAGAAAAGATGATTTATTTGATATGATATGATTCATTCATTTATCGTTATTGAGGTAAAATGTGCAATTAATCGTGATTTTGATTTTAGGTCATATTGTGCAGCCCTAGGTGTGTGTGTGTGTGTGTGTGTGTCCTGTTTCCCCCTGGCCGACCTTCTCCTGTAACGTGACTGCAGAGAGAGGCTGGCTAAATGAGACATGCATAATTCAAGCTTTCACTATAACACTGCCGCGGTTTCTTTTTTCTTTTTTTTTCTTTTTTTTCTTGTCTTTTTTTTTTTTTTTTTTTTTTTTACTCCTGTCACTTTGCTGCAGAATGAAGGAATAAAAAGGGAAATTGAGAGAAGCAGTGAATTCAAACACTAGTTTTCATACTCTGTCAGCTTCGATGTGAGGTTTATGAACAAATCACAAGCCAAACCACACTTATTTGCCCACACATAGCGCATGTGGTCAAACATTTATGTTGCAAGTTCTAAGTGGGTGTTTTTGGCGGGGATCTTCACTTTACGTTTAGTGACATGAGCCACAACCTAGTTACAAATACTTTGGAAAAAACTTTGTAATACTATAAATTAAAATGGGTTTAAAGGTAAAATTGTAACCTTGAGATTATTGACATACGATACTGTTAACTTGGGTTTAATCAAAACTATTTGTGATCATTTATAATGATTTAACAAGGAATCTCTGTGTGTGTATTTTTGCTGTGTCCTAGGAGTACTATTGAAGAGGCCTATGCCAGGTCTATGACCAAACTTGCCAAGTCAGCTGGCAACTTTTCTCAGCTTGGGTGAGTGTAAACAGCTTTCTAGTTCTCTGCAGTAAAGACCAGTATGAATGAATGTAAGAGGGTCTTCCTGTGTTCTAGCCTCTAAAGTGTCATCTTTTATCCCAGGACTTTTGCTCCAGTTTGGGATGTGTTCAAGACCTCAACTGAAAAGCTGGCCAGCTGTCACATGGAGCTAGTGAGGAAACTACAGGAACTTATAAAAGAGGTTCAGAAGTATGTGGAAGAGCAGGCCAAAGCACACAAAAAGGTATGGAGTTTAACTTTCCTTATTAAAATGTGATCATGTTTAAAATCTGTGAGTACCTTGTTTTTTTTTTTTTGTTTGTTTTTTAAATCATGCTATGTGTGTGTTTTTGTTTTTTAATGCAAATCAACAAACTATCACTGTGAGGCAATGAAATGTTGTGACTTCCAGTCCTGGAAGAACTACTGCTTTATAGCATACAGTTGACAATTGACATTTTGATAAGACACTATCTTTAATGTATCATTATCTAAATTCCATTTAGTGACAGTTTTATGTCTTAAATGTTCCTGTATTATTGAAACGACTTGATCGTGCTTCTATTGCTGATTGAAGTACACACTGTGGAAAATAAGGAAATTGTAACATTCAAGTTCTCAAATGTTAAATGTTGTCCCAACAAAATCAACCGCGCAAACATTTTTCTAAATGATAATACAGGGTAAAATAAAAAATAAAATAAAGAGAAACAAGGAGGTTTTGTATTTTAGATTTTATTTTTTTTATACTTTGTGCTCCACAGACATTGCGGTCAGAACCAAAAAAGGTATTCTCTGAGTTAAGGCTGGGTGATATGGTCAAAATATTCGATCCCAATATGTTAATAACGATATATATATCACGATATAGCTTGATATCTGGTAATTCAAGAAATAAATAGTCTATATGAAACAACCACAAGCCTATTTTTCTACTCATGTATGAAATAAATACTTGACAAATGAAAGGTACGGAGTATTTTCTCATTTTATTAAGAACTTCAGTGGAAAATGAACATAACATGCAAGGATCAGAACGTAAATCGTCATCCAAATGACATAAATATTGCCTCAACCAGTTTTGGCTACTGGTTTTTTACCATAACAATAGAAACAATGTAGAAAAATACATACAACAGACATTTTTATATCCTTTTGACGGCACAGCCCTACTCTGAGTCTGTCACGCCTTCCCTTGAACTGTTTTTCTTTAGCTCCCTGCTCCAGTTTTGCCACAAATTTGTCTTTATTGAGGATAATAAACTGTTTAAATATAGACCTAGTCTCACCTCTTTTTTTCCTGCTAAGAATTGTTTTACAATGTAGTTATTGTCCCTAGAGTAAAATAAGTTGACTGTATGGACTTGAAGTCAACCCTCCACAAGATAAGGAAATAGTTTAATAGTTGATCCCATCCTGAGAAAATGTCGCGTGCAGTGTTATTCTATGAAGCATTTCTTTTTACACCTCACTCCTCTATCTCTCCTCTGCTGAGACACACCATCAGCTCATATCTCATGCATGAAGCCACGGAACCCAAAGTAAAATAGGAGGTCAGAATCAGTTGTGTTTGTGCTTTTAGCATGACAAAAAGGCTGTCACAGTGTCTCTCTGTCACTTCTCTGCACTCCCTGTTTCTCTCCGCTTTGTGTTTCTTGGCTTACTTGCAGATACAGTGCATACTGTAGTTAAGTGGTGTGAATAACACAAAATAAACACCCATCTTGGAGCGGGTGCTCAGAATGTGTACTTCATTTCTTTTGCTCACTCCACTGATGTTTACATTATACCATACATGTGTCAAAATGAGTAACAAAGTTCAGGTTCAGTGATGATGATGAGTAAAACAAACGCCCAGTTTACTGTGTGGCCACTTTCATTACCCCTAAATTATATTTCTTTTTTTATGTCCTTCAAGTAAGTCAATGTGAAGAGCTATACAGATGGAACAAATGCGGTCTATTAAGAACAAATGTAGAGCCTTATACACGTTGAACAGCCACTATATAGCTTAAACTGCTCCCTGCTGTACTATGCAACAGTTCTGTGCCACATGCTGGAGAATGAAACTGAGGGACTGCAATAGTGTTTTACTAGAGAAAAAAAAAGGACCTCTGTCTAGACTGAAATCATGTCTGTTGTTTCATCATTAAGTCCTAATAAACAAGGGGATCCCAGGACAAGTGTTGACTGTGTATTATGTCAGTTTCTATCTATACCAGAATCAACTCCGTAGTTATTAGAGCAATGGGTGACACTTGGACAAATTATTCAGCCAGTTGTTAGCTGAGTTACTTTACCAGTAATTTGTGTGTTGTTAGACAAAAGAAGAGGTGGCATCCACTCTGGAGGCCGTACAGAACATCCAGACCACCTCTCAGGCTCTGCAGAAGTCCAAGGAGATCTACAATGCCAAAACTGTGGAGCAGGAGCGCCTCCGCAAAGAGGGGGCCACCCAGAGAGATGTGGACAAGGTGGGAGGTCACATTCGCACATACACACACCCACATAGTCATGGTATGGTAATAAGGCATGATGAAGTGCCTTAACACTGTAGTCTATACAGAAACATTAACCCCAAAAGCTTCTTGGCTTCAGATGTTAGGTGGAGCTCGGTTTCCTTGCTGATTTGTCAATTGATCTTGGAAAACAGAGGGCAATTGTGTATAGCACATAAACTGATGATAGCCATG
This sequence comes from Zingel zingel, assembly GCA_023566125.1. Lineage (NCBI taxonomy): Eukaryota > Metazoa > Chordata > Actinopteri > Perciformes > Percidae > Zingel > Zingel zingel. Next base: position 27,151,874 of record CM042329.1, on the reverse strand, counting down.
TATCTGTCTGTTTATATTTTGCAGGCTGGAGTGAAAGCCAAAAAAGCCACAGAGACCTACAAGTCATATGTGGAGAAATATGCCGCAGCTAAGTCAGAGTTTGAACAGAAGATGACAGAAACTGCACAGGTATTGTAATGACTGATTTTCTCTCTTCTGTATGGATGTGCTTTAATGAAATATGTGCTCACAAACTGTCTAGTGTCTGTCTCTGTGTTATGCAACACTTTCATTGTGTAATCCGTTAGTCCTGTGTGTGTGTGTGTGTGTGTGTGTGTGTGTGTTTGTTTCACGTTTCTAGCCCTGTATCATCTCCAGATTGTGTTTTTTCCTCTGTAACGGAATCATTGTGGAAAGCCCTGATTGGATCCATCTGAAGGACTGATTAGATAAACTCCAAATCAAAATCAGATCAACAGAACTTGGCCTCCATATCCTCCTGCACCGCAGCAGCTCCGCCACCAGAAATGGTTCCAGTTAGCCCAGCGTTTTTGTTTTCCCCCTAGAAAAAGCAGAGTTCCAGCCCTGCTTCCTCGGGATCACAGTCTACGGCTCATCTCAAACGCAGCACATGTGGACATGAGTTATAAACACCGAACACATGTGCTCTCTGACATCATTGGGGCTCCTACATGTGTGTTCTCTTTGTCCGAGTGTGTCTGTGGGTGGGTGGGAGTGTCTGTGTGTGAGCATATGCTAGCTGTTATCGTGGTGAATGACAAAAGTAGTCTTATTTGTGCCCATGTCTCTGTAGTGTAGATGCAGGAGTGAGTGGCTCTTTATCTGTGTGTTTGTGGTTAGATCTTCCTCTGCATCCTCGCTTTGATTTTACAGTTCATGATTATTTATACCCATTCTCCTTGGTTAACCCCAGAAGCCCAGAGTCAGACTTAAATGGAAGTAAATACCAGCATTTAAAGTTGTTATCTACACCATACTACTGTGTGTGTGTGTGTGTGTGTGTGTGTGTGTGTGTGTGTGTGTGTGTGTGTGTGTGTGTGTGTGTGTGTGTGTGTGTGTGTGTGTGTGTGTGTGTGTGTGTGTGTGTGTGTGTGTGTGTGTGTGTGTGTGTGGACCATAGACCACCCAAACAGACACAAAGGAAGTGGCTGGGGCAGAATAAGGAAGTGGAGTTTCCTAGGCTGCATTTAGTCCTTAACTTATTTTTGTTTTCACGTCTGTTTAATGATACTGTCTCCACGATGCAGATTTGTTTGCATGCATTTAATGTCAAGTGATTTGTTGCATCGCTGTACCATAACTACCCTCGCCCTCTGTTACAGAAATTCCAAGACATTGAAGAAAACCACATTCTCCACTTGAAGGAGATCATTCAGTCATACTCGCAGTCTGTCGACGAAACACACATTCAAATAGGAGAGGTGAGTGTGTACACATACACACACACGTACATACTCTCAAAAATTCCTTTGGGTGGAGTAGGTGTCTTGTTGACCTGAGGCTCTGCTCATTGGGTTCACTGTGTGTCATATCAATTAGTGTCGTCTTTGATCTCGCTAATTGTTTAACTGAGAACCAGGAAATGGTCCATTCAGCCTTTTATGCCAAGCAATTAAAAACTGATCAAAACTCCCTCTCAGCCTATCTAAAACACCTCCAGAAGTCCAAACACTCGCCAAATCCAGTGTCTGATAGTTAGAAGTGCTACACAGGCTTGTTTGTTCCTGATAGTGTGTTTAGGTTTGAGAAAATGGCATCACGTTCGAACAAATCCAATTGTGAAGGCTTTCAAACATCGTTCACAATTAAATTAATCAGTATTTAATGTTAACCAGAAATTTCTTTTCATTTATTTATTCAGCAATCATACTTACCAGCTCCACACAGAATAACTCATGACTAACTACAATCTGCTGCTCTGTTCTCATTAATCTGAAGCTGCTCTGTACTAATGCTGCTGCAGTTGTCTTATTGCCTATAGAGGGCGACACAGCTCCACCAAGAGCATCCCAGTCCAGCTTGTGTAGCAAGTTGGAAAGAACGTGGAGCGACAGGCTACCGCAGGTTATTCAGCCCCACAGTTCCTGCTCCTTAGCAGGAGATGGGCAGTGCTGCTGCCTGTTGCTGAGCCAAGTTAAAATACTGCCTAAAGTGGTCAGTCTTTCCAGACGAGAAAAACCAGAGTAGACTAAGAAAATAGTGATTTGGTGATACATGCTCTTCAAACCAGGTTGTGAGGGACCTTAAGAATTTTAATATCACACAACGCGGAGGCAGGAGGGAGGAGGGAGAGAGCAGGGCGAAGGAGGCTGGGACCATCTTTGCAACATTGTGCTTAGTCACTGAGCCCACAGACATTCGTGCTGACAAGCAAACATACAGACAGAATCATTTATTTGCATATACTTGCAGTTAAAATATGGAATATTGTGAGTGCTGTTTTTTTTTTTTAGCTAGACATGTGCACACACACTGATGACATACAGCCATTCTGCTGTGTGGTTTGGAATCAGTTTATTAACGTTTGTGCTACCTTTTTATTTAAGCCTTTATTTTCTTGAGCAAGTAACAGTGTGGATATTAACCTTCAAAATACAATTATTGCATTTTGTCCAGCTGATGTATTTCTTCAATTATATTTTTTTACCTAAATTAACCTTTTAATGACATATGGTCTGTATTCACAAATGGTCTGTATTCACATATGGTCTGTATTCACATATGGTCTGTATTCACATATGGTCTGTATTCACATATGGTCTGTATTCAGTGAAACTGGCCATACAGTTTAAAGAGCGAAGCAATAAGTTAAACCCAAAACATACCTTGTCCAATCACTTTGACTTATGTTAAAGTACATTTACAAATGTATCAGTTGTACTCATGTGTAAGTGGTGTATATAAGAGTAGAGTGTTTAGTTGTGCCACACTAGAGAAAAATTAAAGTAAACAAAACCTACCCTTATGAGGCTTTCAATGGTTGAATATGATATGTGTGCTAAGGGAGTGCAGATAAGCTGAAAGGAAACAAGTACATTACAATTTTTTATCAAATGAGGTCACTGAACTATTATCACGCTCTAACATTACAATATGCACTGGCTCAAACATGTTTCTCTTAAACAGCCTAAATTCCTTTCTTTTTTGCAATGTATATTGATCAATTAGTTTAGCTTGAATGATTTATATGAGTTATAAATTAAGCTTAATCCCATATGTTCCAACAAATTCACAAAATGAATATACAAAATGATGAATATATTATTTATTCTTGCCAGTAATGACTTACTGTAAGATCCTGGAAAAAAAAAAAACAAGTAGCCTTGATAGCACTTAAAGGGAAACTCCACCTTAATTTAAAGTCTGTCAAGGTCTGTTTACAGGTATTGTGATGTACTGATGCATATGTGAAAAGGTTGTGAATTGAACACAACTGGCAGTGTTCGTTGGTGAGGGACAATGTCCTTGTACTGTAGCTGCAACTTCAACTTCAAAGAGGCCTGCACATCTGGGCTGGGATAGCATGAAGCTCTGTGTGTGTTACACCCCCAGTGAAGCACCTCGCTGGCAGGCGAAGAGTAACAGTTGAGGACTCCACGTAGATCACTTTATCAGAGGAGACATGACCGTCTACACTCCTACCAGGTCAACAGTGGAGTTGGTAGTGACTTTGACTGTTGTACAAGGGAATTGCTTTCCAAATAGTAGAGACCAGTGTTGGGGCTGCTGTCAGTCCAGGGGTATTAAAATACCAGAGACAAGTGATTGCAGTGCATGAGACCAAAGGTGTCACTAAAATCAAGAAGTAATCATGTCAACCTTACAGGTATTTTCAGACAAGGCTCATCCAGTATCAGCTCAGTGGGCATGAAGGATAAGAGGGTTAGAAAGGATGCGAGGGAGAAAGTGAGCAGTGTAAAGAAAGGAAAACACCATATATAGATATATTAAGTATAAATATGGGTAGAAAGAAATGCAGAGGGTTGTTCAGAGAGCTTTAAACTTACATAGGGCAGGTGTGTGTGTGTGTGTGTGTGTGTGTGTGTGTGTGTGTGTGTGTGTGTGTGTGTGTGTGTGTGTGTGTGTGTGTGTGTGTGTGTGTGTGTGTGTGTGTGTGTGTGTGTGTGTGTGTGTGTGTGTGTGTGTGTTAGGTTTGCGTGCTGTGTTTGTATTTGTAAGTGAGCGTGGGTGTGTGGGGATCCCTTGAAGGCAAAACCATGTTCCGAGCATGTGGTCGAAAGTCTCTGTGGGACAAGGGGTGTGTGTGTGTGTTAGGGCGAGCAGGGCACGCAGGTTGATGACATTACTGCCCTCTGCCATGGCAGCAGCACCTGACAGATCGCGTGTGCTGCACTGAGCATACTTCCTCACCACGGCAACCTCCCTGCCGCTCCCTCCCTCTCCGCCCCCCCCTCCCAACATCCTCTCCTGCCAGGGCACAGAAGGCTAATGCACTCCACCTCGCCACAGGGGCCTGGGAGGCAGACACATATGTGTGTGTTTGCGTGTGTGTTTGTTTGATAGTGGAGCCACTCTGTGCTTACAGTATCACGCACATCTAAATGGTTTGTTGAGGTGGCTCAGTCAGCCGCTGTTCTTCATCCCCATGCCTATACATCACTTTCACTTTCCCCTCAGTAAACACACAAGCACACATGCACATCCAAAACAAACAAGCAAACAAACACTATCCTTCCTCTGATATTGCCCAAAGGGCATCAAAAGACCACAGTGCCAACAACAATGAGTCAACGTGACACAATAGAATCACAGCAACCTATAGTTTGTCTCCACAGGCCATTACAAAATAAATGTTATGAACATCAACTAAAATCAAAGTAGCATGAGTTACAGGGAGAACTAACAGTGACAGACGGCATTTGTCTCCCCTCCTTTATATCATAAAACGAGTCACACCAAACAGTATGACATGACTGAAAACATAAAAGTCAACAACGATAACTGAACAGTAATTTTAATGTCGGCTTACTGAATACTGAACTACAATTCCACTAGCTGGGGATGGGATTTTATATAATTTATATACTTATATATCAGTTACGAAGAGAAAGTATTCACTATTTCACCAAAAAAAAAGCAAATACATTGGTGTGTACAGGATTTCAGGATTCACTTAGTGCAGCTTTGTCCCTAAACACATTATATCGCAGTTTTGAAACCTTTTTTATTTTACTTTCACCTCACCAACATGGCTACAACTCACTAACAAATGAAAAAGTCTTTAGTCGGGCTCAAAGCATGGCAAACTGCAGTACAATATTTACTATGTGTTGTTCCATCTCTGCTGATGAGTTTGAAAGTGGCTGTGCTTCCAGTACTGGGATATGTAGTTAATCTCACTTGGTTAAACACCTCTGTCAAGTGTTGAGTATTAGCAATCCTTACGTTTTTCTGTAAGAGACTAAACCCCCAGTAAATGGCCCAAAATAAACTTTTTCATTAACTAATTGCAGTGAATATAGATGATGAATAAAACAAACTATTCACTGTGTATATTCTTAACCCCAACACTAAATGAGTCAAAAAATGACCAGATTCAGCTACAGTTGAACATGTTTTCCCATGTGCTTTCTTCAACACGTCTCTTAAATACCAAGTGAAGGCAACTGTCAGTAAATGTGATTTATTGTTTTGGGTCTTGTAGGTCCAAAATGAATTTGTGAGGAACATTGAGAACACCTCAGTGGAGAGCTTAATACAAAAACTGGCAGAGAGCAAAGGAACGGGCAAGGAGAGACCAGGTAAGCCACCAGAGTCCTGTATGTTTTATTCAAATAATAAATGTTTGTCCGTGTCTGTGTTGTGCGCAAATCAGTGAGTGGTCAGGGGAACGGGACTTCTGTCTGTTCCTGCGTTTTGGGAAGGGTAGGGGTGTATAGAGAGGGGCAATTAGAAGTAAGAGAAGACCATCAAAGTCAATCATAGTAATCTGCTGTAAAGGTAGGCAGGCTTGGCATTCCAGTAAGCATGTGACACACAGGGGCTTTGCTGTGCTTGCAGACTAAGCAGGCAGAACCAACCTTTTCAGGAGGTCAGAGCTCAACAATGACTCTTGTGTAAACTTTGCCATGCCACAATAATCAAGGGATTACTCCTTAGACTCCTTTGGCTCTACCCACTCTCCTCCCTCTTTTTCACACACACACACACACACGCACGTACGCACGCACGCACGCACACACACGCAGACACACACGCAGACACACGCACGCGCACGCGCGCGCACACAGCTCATTCATTGATAGTTACTCTTGAAGTTAATATAGTTGGGTTTTTTTTTCAAACTATTTTACTTTTACTGATATTAATCAGTGTGTAAAACTGAATCTGCATGTAAACAGTTTAAATCCCTGTCCTAAGTTTTCAATTACCTAACTAGTCCCTGTCCCGTACTACATTACGTCAGGTCACAGACACAAAGGGTTCACCTCTGCTGTGTTTGTGTGTACACAAATGGTGACCCCTGTGTCCAGACGTTGGTCCAAGGAGGGGTGGCCTTCATTTGTTTGGACAGCAGAATTAATTGAGGCTAAAAAAACGGTCAGAAAATTCCTCTTGTATCAAGCTGTTCATTAGGGATTGCGCAGCAGCCCCGGCCCTGTCAGAAAAATAACCTGTCTGTCCCCTGATTAAATAGCTGAACGGATGGCCGGTCCATTGCCTTTAGAGAGAGAGAGAGGTTGAATAAACTTTCTATTGCGGAAACAATCCCAAAGTGACACGCTGCAAGGCAGGGGGGTTCGGAGTGTTCAACGATATCCAGCTGAGCTGTCAACTGGCGGTGGGCCAGACACGCAAACCCCCTCCGCCCCTCTACCACTCCCAGTGCCATGTGAAGCATATGCAATTTAAAAAACCATTCTCCGCTCATGCGTGACTGCATGCTTCCCTCACAGAGAGTAGAAAGAAAAGAAACATCTTCCCCTGTATAAACAAAGTCGTCTGTCTGTTTAGGAGATGTTTAAACAGTTCCTAATGTCTGCTCAGATTTAGGTAATATTCATGTGTCTGGTGTTTAGACTTTTTTTGCAGTTGGTGTGCATAAATATTGTCAGATGCAATCGCAGGATGCTAGCGGCAAAGAGTTCCTGCTCCGCCTGGGCCTTACGTAGATCATCAGCATTTGTTTAGCATCCCAAAACTTGAATTAAGAATGCAAATGTGTACCAGTAATTTCCCCCTTTCTGGTTCATTTTTTATTACTTTTGTTTGACAATAGCTTCAACTGATGCATTTAATGAAAGATGATGTCAAATGAGTTAATGAGTATGAGCTTCCCCTCCAGGATAAGATACACCTCATGAGTTAAAATATTCTCACCTGTTTTATGTCAGTACAGTGACCGAATGGGGGACGATGGAATTACCATCTCTCTCATTTCGTCCATTGAGAGAAAGTTCTTGAACGAGCACCCCAATTTAGTTTTGATTGGCATGAAACTCGCTTGCACACAAAAACAGTCGTTCGTGTTGTCGATGTGTATTCGCCGGCGGTGAAGAGACCTGATATTGCACAGTAGAGTAGATCGGACATTGGCTTTATCCACTTCACTTGGCGTGATGCATGCCTCTCGTGACTCGCCGCTTCCCTGCGCTTCACACACGCCAAACAATGCGTCAATTCTGCTCATGACTGGCATCCTCTGGGGAGAGCGCGTTGGACTGCTGCCACTGTATACATTTTGAGTTGAAATATCATTAGCTTTGTTGTTTTCAGGTCAAGGCATGTTAGTGTATCAGAAGTATTGCCAGAGGGTCCTGCCCCATCTCTCTTTCTCTCGCGCTGTCTCTCCTGCTCATCTTGTAAGCTATTAAGCTTTCTAGTTATATACAGTATATCTGTGTCTATCTGGTCTAATAGCAAACACAGACTGGATGTCTTCCAGGTCATGCACTTTAAGACAAAAATACTTAAGATGGCATTTGTGCACAGATGTGTTGTTTTCTGGTTCTCTACAAGCGAGTGTAAGAATAAAATGCACTGTAAGGTGTGTTTAAATTCATAGTTAAGTATGGATTACGTAGGCTTATGCAGATATTACACTAATGTAAATTTGTTTCAGTTTGTTTTGTTGTGTATCTGAGGTGTCACACTTTCTAATAGATGGTAACATCACACAATAACAGCCCAATCTCCCAGACTTCTCTGATTGACATGCACACTCATAGCATGCCCTGCATCTGGTATTCGCTTTTTGTGTGTGTGTGTGTGTGTGTGTGTGTGTGTGTGTGTGTGTGTGTGTGTGTGTGTGTGTGTGTGTGTGTGTGTGTGTGTGTGTGTGTGTGTGTCTGTGTGTGTCTGTGTGTGTGTGTGTGTGTGTGTGTGTGTGTGTGTGTGTGTGTGTGTGTGTGTGTGTGTCTGTGTGTGTGTGTGTGTCTGTGTCTGTGTGTGCGTATGTGTATGTTAAAGCTCCGTCCCTTTGGAAAAGCCTCCATAAATGTTTCTGGAGGCACACTTAAAGCGTGACAGTCCAAGTGCCAAGCCTCGGAGGTAAATGTGTATAATTGATGAGCATTAAATTAAGTGCGAACTTTGTTGTTCCTCACTGTTTTCTCATCATTTGAATGATCATCTGAATGACCAAAAGCAATGTTATTTTTTCTTAAGATAAATCCACAGCTGGTTGTGCTCCAAGTGATATTATGGCTGTTGGCTGGAATAGATACGACAATTTGTTAGTTCAATCTATTTATCAGGGTTGCCATGATTTATTCAGTGCCTTAGAATGTTTGGGTGTGCTTGATTACGTTTGCTTCATATGGTCTGTTCTTTTTTTCTGGCCATTTTTTGCATGCCAGAGAGCGAAGGAGAGAAGGGCATCTCTTAAGGAGTTGTTTTGTCTTTTTGTAAAAGGGTTAGTGACTTTGTGTGTCCGACCTGATTTGCCTTTTAAAGTATTGAAAAATGCCTCGTCATTCAATACCCAATTTCAATATCGAAGGAATAAATATCATTAGTGCCAGTGAGCCAATAAGCACGCAGCATGCTTTTACCAAGATTGAATAATGTTTGTGATTGGCTGTCTAACGTTACAGGTCATGGAGACACGCAGGAAAAACAATGTGTGATGTTTTATTTAATTTTTTTTTTTTTTATAAAATTGGTATCGTTTAGGAACCAGTATCAAAGTCACGGTATTGGTATCAGTACCAGTATCGAACAGTTTTTAACATTACCCAGCCCTAGTTATCATACCTGGTGTTTGCCAAGGCTCCTTTGGTATATAGAATTGGTTTATGATTGATGATGATATGATTTTTATGTCCCAAGTCCATGTGAGGAAGACTGTGCTGTAGAGTACTTAGCATCCCCAAGAGGGAGTTTCATATCTCTGTGAGGGCCACCAGACCTACAGTTGACTTCGCTATTGACCCTGTCTGCCCTCTGGGACCAGACCAGCCCTGTTTGTATACACACTTTGTATGGCACGCCAGACTCTGTGTGTGTGTGTGTGTGTGTGTGGTGTGTGTGTGTGTGTGGTGTGTGTGTGTGTGTGGTGTGTGTGTGTGTGTGTGTGTGTGTGTGTGTGTGTGTGTGTGTGTGTGTGTGTGTGTGTGTGTGTGTGTGTGTGTGTGTGTGTGTGTGTGTGTGTGTGTGTGTGTGTGAGTGAGAGAGAGATTATTGCGTGATGTACATTCACAGCAGTGGGTCACTGACCCTTTCCGTGCCAAATGAACCCAAAAGATTTTTTTTTTTCCTCTCATTAGGACCCATTGAGTTTGAGGAGTGCAATGCCACTATTGCAACTGAAGGTATGTCTAATAACAAAATTAAAGGTAAGAAAGATTTCAACAAACAACACTACAAGTTGTATTTCACTAAAGCATTGCATGTTTAAAGCAGGATCAAGAGCAGATTTAATGTCTTTTTTTTTTTTTTTTTTAAATAAATGTTTGAAAAATGCTTTGTTTATGTGTTAAGGTGCCAAACCCAGAAAGAGGAAGCCATTTGGCATCCCCGGTCGTAGGAAAGACAAGGACACAGATTCCACGTGAGTGAAGAATTGTGCATATTTAGTCCAACAACACAATAAGTGCAACTTGTTTTTTCTTTCCCTCTGGTAAAAATGTTACGACTGTCTCATCATGATGTGATTTTGTCTTTCAGGGAGTCAACAGAAGTCGAAGCTGCTGTGAGTATTTTAACCAAAACAACCAGTTATTCTTAGAGTTGATACTACAGCAGCTATTTCAGCGTTGTATGTTGTTTGGATATCAAACAGGAGGAGGTGGAAAAGATCGTTGTTCATTTTATTCTCTCTCACTCTCCCTGTTCCCTCCCTCCTGTTTGTTTTTGTAGATTTGCTCATTCATACATTCATTCATTAATTTCTCTGTTTCTGCTTGTAGAACACTGCCAATGGCGCGCCCCCTGGATACTATGGGGCCATAGACATCCAGAATGCTGTAAGCAGGCTAATACACACACACACACACACACACACACACACACACACACACACACACACACACACACACACACACACACACACACAGAGTAAATCTTCTATCCAGACTTTCTGTTTTGTGTTTTGGTAAATCACAAGAACTGAATACATTTCATAATACATGTAGAAATTTTAAAACAGGGGTACTTTATTATTTTCTTATTTTCACTGTCCTGTATTACTGTGTATATTACATTTGCCTTAGAAACACAATGCCATTAATGAAAGATGAACTTTCCATCTATTAATAAACTACACTATTTACACTTGATGACGATGAGAGAAATTTAGATTAAAATAAAAATACAAACTTAAACTAAGTTTTAAAGTTTTGACTCAAGTTAAGATTTAGTGTAGAGAGAGATGGCTATTCAAAAAACAAAAAAAAACAATGAACAGGTACTAGTCAACAGTTAATTGTTTGTCCTGTTTCGAGTGGTATAATATTACATTTACTGACTTATTTAAAGAATTGATTTCCTATTTGATTGAAAATGTCAATTTCAATGTTATTTGAAAATACACATACACATACAACGCATACACATCAACGCATTTATTTTAGGTTTGTGTTAATTGAAGATCTTTTTTTCTGTTTGTATTGTGTAGAATATTCCCCAAGTTGATGAAGAGGGCTTCTGTATCAGACCGGAAGGAAATGAAAACGATATCCTTTTCATTTGTCTTGATGCTGTTCAGACTCTAAAGCTCAGTCCAGCTTATAAGACATTAAGGATCTGTGACTATTTGTTTTTTTCTGTTCACACACGTCTGCAGCCTGAGGCCAGGGCTGGATAAAAAAAATCTCTCTCTCTCTCTCTTTCTCTCTCTCTCTCTCTCTCTCTCTCTCTCTCTCTCTCTCTCTCTCTCTCTCTCTCTCTCTCTCTCTCTCTCTCTCTCTCTCTCTGTGCCTGTTGTCGTCTCCTTAACTTTTTTCTTTGCTCACATGCCAAAGAGAATTCCTTCTATTCGTCCAGTGACTCTGAGGATGAAGATGAACCTAGGAAGTTCCACGTAGAAATCAAGCCCGTTCAGCCAAACAACGGCCCGCATCAGAACCGAGCCACCATCGACGAGCTTAAAGCCTCCATTGGAAACATCATCCTGTCACCCTCAACCTCGGTATGGCTTCAAGAACACCAAAACACACCAAATACTAGAAGTCCCCAAAACAAACCTGTTGCTGTCCTGCTCTGCTGCAGCAGGAGTCTGCTCTGCCTCTGCAACACTAGAGGGCAACAGGAGAATATCTAACCTCTGTTTGGGTTGATGGGAACCGTACCATCCTTCTTGTAAATGCCATTAGTCACTCTTCTTGAAACTTATTTTATTTAAATTGTAAATGCATCCGTATTACATTTAAAACATATATTTGCGGAGTGGCTGCTGATTCAGTGAGGTTCCAGTTTGCACACATTTTATTATTTGTCTTTACTTTGAATTCAGTTTCATGCTAAACAACCTTGGGATATTTCTTTTTCCAAAAAAAAAAAATATATATATATATATCTATATATAAGGAACTCAGAAACAATCATTTCTGAGTTCTGATGTTGGATTTTACTGCAGACTCACACACATGCACACTACCGTCCTTGTAGGAATGCTTTGTGGCACACAGACACACACACACACACACACACACACACGCACACACACACACACACACACACACACACACACACACACACACACACACAGAGCCCTTCATTCAGCTCCTTGTCTCTCACCTCCCCTCAATCTCTGAATCCCTCTCTGCTGCTCTGTGAAAATAGCCGCTGTCATTAAAATTCTCTCTCGCACCGTGTGTGCACTAGCTGCTGCTGTTGTTGTTGTTAATGTTGTTGTGGAGAGTCTGAAAAGGGCACGCTCAGTGTCGCAAAGGGGGTCTAGTGGGTTTCAGCCGCTGCACTCCCCGGCTGCACATTAACCGAATGTCACGACATCTTCTTCACGGCTCTGGCTCTCTCCCTCAGACACTCCCTCTGCTTTGACCACTGTTTCTCCTCCCTGTATGTGTTGCACCTCACTCTTTTTCCTCCTTTCTTTGTTTGCTTTCACTCTTCTGGTTTTTATTGGAGCCCACTTCTTCTAGACAGGACTGTGTTGTGGTTATTTATGAATACTTTATGGGGTTAGTTGCGTAGTTTTGTACAAATGTTTTTTCTCTGGATTTTTTGTTTGTTTTTTTTCCACACTAGGAGTTAATGATAAAGTTTATAGAGGATATATTTTCTAGTTAATGTAACAAGATTCAGGAGGAAAGATGGTCTCTTTAAAACCTTTTGACTTTGTTCATTGCAGTTTAGTTTCGGTTGTTGACGAGACTTAAACCCACAATTACTTTCTCATCCTAAAAGTACAAAAAAACAGACCACTGTTTGTGTGCGTTGACTCTGATTTGCATTTCAATAACAGAATAGTCATTAGATTATGTTTGCCTTACTCTCTGTCCGTTTAGATTTCTGTTTCACACCCTTTTCCTACTTTGCATTTACCGATGCGTTCTGGATTAAAGTTAAAACATACATCCAAGGTGATGACGAACGTTGCATCATCTGGTGTGAATTATTGAGAGATTTTATTTTATTTTTTCCCCCCTCAGTGCTCATTTTTTCTGTCTTTTTCATTTCTCCTCCTGTTTGGTTCCCCCTCTGCGGTGTTCCCTTTATTGAAATAGCAATGGAAGTCGTGTGTGTGTGTGTGTGGCCAGCAAGAGCCGTAATTGAACCCATTTGCCGCTTAGCGCCTGTGGGACTAAACCCTGGCCTCACAGCTCTACGGTGGTTAAACGCTTTTGCTATGTTCCTTAAACCCATTTTGTTTCTTTTTCTCCTCTCCTCCCTTGACAACCCCCCCCCCCCCCTCCTCCCACACCACCACCACCACCTTTCTCCTTGTACGAATAAATTCTTTATTGAAATTGATGCTCTAAGTTTCCATTGGGTTGGTGACCCTCAAGAACCAATCTTGCATATCTTGTTTTACGCAGCATGACACGGCAGCTTCATGTCCAGAAAAAAAGTCTCCGTAAAGGAAGTTGGTGAAGTGTCGGGGGTCTCTGTTGTCCCTGACTGATCGTTGCATGGGCTTAGATGCATGGTTTTGCGCTGCTGAATATTTCACCCTAGGTTTAACGTCTGGTATGTGTGAGTGGAGAGTAGCCCTGTGATTTACTGTCTTAAACTCTGTAGTGGAAAAAAACCCTTTGCCACTGGGAATCATTAATAGTAGAGTTTTTCAACGCTTAAAAGCGTTTTCACTTTTTTCATCATGTTTTATATATAAGTTTGAAATCATATATATTGTTACATAAACACTGTCAAAGGCTTACGGTTCCACACTATTTGACATGTAAAAAGGCACGTATTGGTTTGAGCTTCTTAAGTTGCACATGTTATAACTAAGCAGAGAAAAACATGATGACCCTTAAAACACGTCGTTTTACTTTGTAAAAAGCATGTTGATCTGTTTTATGTGATCATTTCTGTCGTGTCACTTTTGTCTTATTTGTGATTTTATTTCTAACAAACTGAGCAAACTTCTGGCAGGTAACGGTTGCAAATTCGTGGTGGGTCGCCTGCGTCTTCGGTTAATTAATGTCTGTTTTTTGTTTTTCAGGGACAGATGCGGAGGAACCAGTCTAGTAAGTATTTTCTCTGTCTGACCTCTCTGTATCTGCGTGTTACTGGGTGACTGTGAAGGGGGTCGACTGTACAACTTCTCAACTACATTTTTCTTGGCACGAGTTTTTTTTAAAGAGCTTGCATTTAAAAAAAGAAAAATCCAGAAACTTTAGCCAAAACCAACATATCCCGAGGAAAAAGTAAATAAGTGTTCTTTTCTGTAAATGTGAGCTTGAGGGATATTTCCCTCCCATGGTACAAATAAGATTAATTGCTTAATTAGCTGTTTATGTTTTGACATGTCAGAAATGATCCGTTCCATTCTGCAAGCTGGCGCAGTTTGTAGGTTTGTGTGTTTGATGTCTTCCCCAAGTGCTTGAGTAATGCTTTAAGAATATATCTACCAATATGTCATCTATCATGCTCCATGAGGTATTGATGCAGGTTTGAGAAAGCATTCAATATGAATCCAGAAGGTCTTTTTTTAATGAAGGTCTCTTTTTATGAGTTAAAAGTTAAAGTTCATCTTCATTTCAAAAGGAGCTTTCACACACTGTTTGTACGTAACGATATGGTAATAATATTCACATTCTGCAGCTGAAATAGTGATAGAGATCAATTTACACGAGGTATTGCATTGATAGATGTACACTCTACATATACGCTCATTGATCACAGGAGTATCTACATTAAGCACTAAGGCTCAGGGCCGTGGTGAGTATGTTTTCACTACAGTAGTTAGCCTCCCACTCCCCTCAAAATATCACACTGCTTATCTCTGTCCCCTGCAGCCAGCTGACACAAGCTAACACCACTGACACTGTGTTCTCTCACTGCAAAGCTTCACTTTATTTTTAAGAATTGACATACCTGTATGGTTTTATATTTGGGTTCTCTCAATTGTCTCCTCTTACCTCTGGTGCTTATGTGCTGCTTCAGGTTGCTTATATGGATCTTTCCAATGCATTGTAACACTTTGGAAAGGGGAACATAATTAACAAAGCAATACCTGGTTTTATATTTAGTTGACAAATCACTTCATGCCCTATTGTAAAGTGTTACCATCATATTAAAAACAAACACACATTTTAAGTTAACCATTTGCAGTATTTGAGTAAGATTGTAAGGTTTTACTGTGCAAAGCAGAAATCAGAAAAATATTGTATCCAACCTAAATCTTACTGCAAATATACTTCCATGCCTTTTCATGGCAGATGGTGGTTCTCATTTGTTCAGTCAGAACCTCAGTTTATATTTCTGGTCTAAGGTGGGATATAGTTTAAACATGCCTCAAATGTCTTTGAATAGTCTCCGGTGAAAACCTCCTGTGTTGGGTTTTTATTTTTTAGTCGCTGTGAAAGTGAATTTGCTGTCATCGCTCTGCAGGTCTGTGGGTCTTCATTTTCTGTTTGTTTTTCTCTCTCTGCAGGTGATGAGCTGGCAAAAACCAGAGTGCCAACACCATATGAGTATGTATGAAAGTGCTCATGACTGCCACCATTTTCATCATGTTTACAGTATCTTGTTTTGTATGCGTTTGTGCATACAACAATTTTTTTTTTTCAATTCAAATTGTTTTATTGTCTCTCTTCTCTCTCTCTCTCTGTCTCTCTCTCGGTCTCTCTCTCTCTCTCTCTCTCTCTCGGTCTCTCTCTCTCTGTCTCTCTCTCTCTCTCGGTCTCTCTCTCGCTGTCTCTCTCTCTCTCTCTCTCTCGCTCTCTCTCCCCCCTCTCTCTCTCTGTCTCTCTCTCTTTCGGTCTCTCGCTCTCTCTCTCTCTCTCGCTCTCTCTCCCCCCCTCTCTCTCTCTGTCTCTCTCTCTCTCTCTCTCGGTCTCTCTCTCTCTCGGTCTCTCTCTCTCTCTCTCTGTCTCTCTCTCTCTCTCGCTTTCTCTCCCCCCTCTCTCTCTATGTCTCTCTCTCTCTCTCTGTCTCTCTCTCGGTCTCTCTGTCTCTCTCACTCTCTCTCTATGTCTCTCTCTCTCTCTCTGTCTCTCTCTCGGTCTCCCTGTCTCTCTCTCTCTCTCTCCCCCCTCTCTGTCGCTCTCTCTCTCTCCCTTCTCTCTCTCCCCCCTCGCTCTCTCTGTCTCGCTCTCTCTCTCTCTCTCCACTCTCTCTCTCTATCTCTCTCTCTCTCTCTCTGTCTCTCCCCTCTCTCTCTCTGTCTCTCCCACCCCCCCCCCCTATCTCTCTCTCTCTCTCTCTCCCCTCTCTCTCTCTCTCTCTCTCTCTCTCTCTCTCTCTCTCTCTCACTCACTCTGTCTCTCCTCCGGCAGACTGACGCACAACGACCTTCTGTCTCTGGACCCGTTCGGCCCGACTCTGGCAGCAGGTTCCTCTTCCTCGGTGTCCTCATCAACAGGTAATCTCAAAGCCTCATTTTATCTTGATTGCTGTGTGCGCATATATTTCTCCACAACATCAGATTTTACCGTTATCTACAGTATCCCTCGACGGTGCGTCGAGGGATGAAGCAACAATGAAAGGGTTACTGTAAAGTTGTAATCCTGGACGCCTGGGTAGCTCACCTGGTAGAGCATGCGCCGATATGCAAAGGCTCAGTCCCTGCACAGCGGCTGCGGGTTCAGTTGCGACCTGCCGCCCTTTGCTGCATGTCATTCCCCCCCTCTCTCTCCCCCTTTCATGTATATGCTGTCCTTTCAAAATAAAGGCCTAAAAATGCCAAAAAGAAATAATCTTGAAAAAAAGAGACATTTTAGTCCTAGTTGATTTGGCGACAACCGTGGTTACAGGTGGTGACAGCATATATATTCAAATTTGTTTATTAGGATAAACCCCTTGAGATGTATCATCTCGTTTTCAAGGGGGTCCCATCATAAAACACAATCATTACATGACAACAGAGGAGTGACAGAAAATAAAAAGACATACAAAAAGCAAAAAAATACAAAAAACAATTCATCAAAAATCAATACATTACAACCGCTAAATGGCCAAGATGGCCAATAATAAGGAAACCGTAGTGTGTGAGTGGATCACTAACTACAGTCAAATATAAACATTAGGTATATTGTCAGAAATACAACAGAAGAACCACTGTAACCGTTTACAGTGCAGCAAAACCAACTTATTAGTTAATAAAGAAGTCAGTCAATAATAACTGCAACGGTGATCTGATTTCATGCTGCACACGGCGCGAGTAGTTTTTCACACAGTAAAGGAGTTGGTTATCTTGCTGAGAAGTGAAGAACAACATCTTTGACATCAGCTCTGACACAGTGTAACGGCAGTGAACAGTAAACAGTGAGGCTGATATTCATGAGATAAAAAGGCACTAGATTACATGCATGCATCATTTCCTGTCAATCTTGTTGTTAGGTCTGTCTGAATTGAGCGCGGGGAATGGCAGACTGCCACTACCAATAAAAAAAAAAATTACTTTATAGAGAGATAATTATAGAATGTAAATGCATTGAATGGCTATTACGGAAAAAATGCAGAGTGTAGATAGTATCAAAAATGGGGTTTGATTTCATGAAAATCTGAAGGATTGTAACTTTAAGGAGCAACCACACTAGCATTCTGTTTTTTACTCACTCGTTTGATCCAGTCCTTTGGCTCTTTCTGTTCTTGATCTCATCTTCTCTCTATGCACTATGTAGTGTCCCCTTCCCTCTTTTTCTTTTTCTGAGCTACTCAGTTGGAAGTCTCTCCTCTCAGGGCAGTCCCACATGGAGGAACTGACCTCTGAGGTCAACATATTATTCAACTTAAAACGGCTATTTTATTTATTTTTTTATTTTTTTATCCCACTCTGCAGTTTGTCTTTTCAATCATTTTTACATCATTTTTGTTCTCCTCCTGTTTCATCTAAATCTTCTTAAAGTCTCTACATTAATACTTTTGAATGACATTTGAATGTTTGTTTTGCTTTACTTTTGAGCATTGATAGAGCGATTCTCATGGCTTTACGTGCATGACACCAGTGTTTAAACAAAGTGACATTAGCGCTGACCCATTGCCTAGGCTAAGCGTAATCCACAGTTAATTGGCACCTAGTTGAGGTCAGAGGGTTGGCTATAAAGCCCACTGGCACGTATGTTGTCAAACATTGTCTCCTTACTGTCAAAGGTCTCGGCTTAGAAGTCAAAAGAGCATCGTAGAGTGCCCTGATTAAGATTCAGTAATGGGAATTAAGTCCCCGCTTACAGTCTTACAGTTAAATCTCTCTGTGTACAGTGTAGCAGTGTTACCCGCTCCGAATGCACACATGACACATTAAACAAGTCTAGTCTGTAAGGTATTAAAACGATTAAACTCTCACTGAGTAAGGAAGAGAATGTAAAAAAAATATTACATATTTATTGTCATATGTTGTTTATTGATTTGATTGTGCATTTCCATCTGTTTTACATATTGCTTTTTTTACTTTGCCTTTTGTTTGATTACAGTGTAACTGAGTTCAAATGACTTGATGTTTTATTGGTTTTATTTATTTATTTATTTATGAACTTTTCTTGTTAGACCTTGCCTCTATCTTCCTTTCAATCCCTCCATCTCCATCTTTTCTGATGAATGACTCAGACGTCTTTCTGCCAGAGGCCTCAGGTAAAATGTGTGTGCCCCGTTTATCAGACAGTGATCTAAACGAAAAACTTGTTTGAAGAACTTCAAGCTATCATCAGTGACTGTTATGCATGGCATTTATGTTCAATTTTTGTTTCTCTTTATGTAAACCTTTAAGTATTCTTTACTTCAAATGCGTGTGAACATGTGTGAGAGTCAAACTGATAATTGTCAGGACATGTGTCCTTATGCGTGTCTAAAACAAGGGTCATCGCTTTGCACATTTATGGCTGATAGGAGGATAGATTTTGGTTTAAAATATGCATCGTATTTCTCTGAAGATATGATAACCAAAACTATGGTTTCAAAGTGTTTGCATGTGTTATAAGCCCATTTTGAGCTACTGTAGATACACATACTCCATGAGTCTTTTTTCATGTTGCAAGAAAAATATGTAGTAATTGTAGAAAATGAACAGCCACTGACTAAAGATTTAATAATGTGTATATAGGTTTAACTCTGCCAAAGTAGTAGAAGTAGTCCAAAGTCCATATTCGTATACTGTGTGACACAATTAAAGGGAAAAAAACAACATAACTAAACACCTAGAAAAGACAAACACTACTATTACTCAGTACCACAGAGGTGTTTCATATTTATTTGAATGCCAGTAACCGAGAAGAACATACAATTCTAATCAAACAAATACTGATAGAAAAGCATGTTTTCATGTTCGAGGTAGGGCTGAACGATTTGGGGGGGATTCTTTCTGCCAGATTTTATGATTACGATTTGATTTGCGATTTGTTTTCTTAAGAGTTTAGCTAAAGTTCAGTATTCACTGTGTAACAGATAAAACATGTCATGGGGCAATATAACATGAAACACCATCAAAACTGCTCTATATTCTTATGCAAGGATGGGAACATTGATATGAATTGCCAGCAATAAGTATTTTTCTTTTAATAAGCATGGAACATTGAACAGTCAAACAGAACATTTATCACAAAAACTAAAGTTATAATAACAACAAATGATTACAATAAAAAATGATCAGTACTTTCCAGTAAACTGAAATGTCTGATATACCTCAGTTCAATAGCAGCATCTACATATTGCACCTTCCACCATCACGTTGGGTAACGTAATGAAAAATAAATGAAAAATCCACTGAAAAGAGGACATTTCTGTAAACAATCTGTGATATGTAACATCACTCCAGCATTTCTGAAAAAAAACGTACATATAATAATAAAAAGAGGAATAAAAAATGTTAAACCAAACATTCAACTAAATATTGCACATTTGATTGATCGCAGTCTTCACGATTAGCTAATCGCATTCTTTCAAATCACGATTTGAAAACGATTAATCGTTCAGCCCTAGTTCGAGGTAATCGCAATAAAGTGTATGTGTCTGCTATTCTGGTGCTGCAAACTGCTGAGGAGTCACTTTTGTAATTTGCAGGTGTTACTAAATGTCTAATTGGTTTACCTTCTATATATATCTTTGCTTTGCATTTGTCATGTTTATCGCCTCTGTCAATCACATCGCCCCCTCCAGCTGAGGCAGTGACACAGCGGGAGCGCTCCCCTCCCCTGGCAGAGAGCCAACAATCCAAAGATATCTCCTCTTTCTCCTCGTCCACATCCTCTCCCTGGGACTCACCAGAAAACCCTTTCCATGCACTCAAGCCTGTACCAGCGAGGGCTCAGAGCGCCCCCATCACCCTGCCGACCGAGCCAATTGACCCCATCAAAAGCCCGGCTGCAGCCAGCCCTCCGAAGAGCGTTGACGCCTTCTCCTCCGTGTCCTGGTCCCAGAGCCAGTGGATCGCCTTCAGTGATAATTTCGCTCCAGCTCGCCGTCAGGGCTCAGGGTCGTCTACGAAGGAGCTCCAGAGGCCTCAGGCCGGCGCCAGCAGGTCAAGTCGCTTCCTCTCAGATGACTCTGCTGACGCCTACTGCAAAGCGGCGGGCAGCGGAGAAGACGGCAACCCCTGTTTCTCTGATGTCTTCTCTGGGATTACAGATAGGGCGATGGCAGCAGCTCCATCAGGCAAAATATTCACTGGTAACATTATTGCTGATGCTAGAGACGTGTCTAATGCCTGAGGTTTGGAGTTTTAGTTTTATTTTAACTGTATGTTTTCATACTGTGCATTTGTTTTATATTTGAAGTTGACAGTTGCATAATTTGTTTTCTGTTTTTTTATTATTTATTTTTATGTTATGGACATATGCTTATCTAACTCACTGACTGGTTTGCAACATGTTTGTCTTTGACGTTCTTTTTCATTCTTTTTGGAATGTGTTTTACTTCTATGTTGTTACCTGTAATGATTTTCATTATGGTTGCTATTATGTTTTTTTTTTTTATTTTATTTTTTTACTAGAGGTTTTGTTGCATGATGGTTTTGCATCTACGTGAATGAAGCACAGTGTATACATTGTTGTTTGTTTGATTCCCATGCTGTTTAACTGCCCCTAACCAGTCAAACTTCCACGTGTTTCTCGGTGTAGTGCCAGTACCAAACCGACCGACGACCCCGCTGACAGCTGGAGCCCTGGTACCCCCACCACGACCCTCCTCCAGGCCCAAACTCCCCACAGGAAAACTCACAGGAATCAATGAGATTGTGAGTAACTACCACATCCCTAGATTGTATGTGCAACACAACATTGATTGCTGTTAAAATAACATTCTAACATTGTACTACCATTCTATTTGATGGACTCCCTTCACTCAGGTACGGCCGTTCAGCCCATCCAAGACATCTAACGCCAGCCCTCCTCCTGCTGCACCACTCGCACGGGCAGAGAGCTCCTCCTCCTTGTCCTCGAATGCCTCACTCAGCGCCGCCAACACCCCCACTGTTGGTAAGCCTCCTCCATGTATAGAGAATCTACTTTTCCTTGGAACTATTTCTTCTCCTTTTCTTCAGCTCCTCGCCAACCTGCCACATACCTTTCATCTCTGCAACACAATGTGCTGTTGTCCTCTTCTCTCACTCCTCCTTCCTTGACTCCTCTCCTTACAGGAGCTGAGCACACCTTTGCTCTCCCCCTCACCTCCCCAGAGCCAGAGCTGCTCTCCCCCTCTCTTTTCTTTGTCCAAAACCAAAGTGAGTCTGCCTTTCCAAACTTCTGTCTCCCTAAGAGACACTCCTTTCCGTAGTGCTTACAATCATCATCTCTATTCTGCATACATTTCACTGATGCTAAGACTGTCATCATTAGGGCCTGTTAGATCTTCGTTTATCTCTGTGCAAAGTTCATATCAGTCAGCTTAGGGCTCACCTGCCACAATCATACATTCAGGACAAACAACTGTGCTCAGCATCATCTCTCCTCACATTTGTGCTTCTGGGTTTGTTTATCTCCTCCTTTCTCTTTTATGCCTTTAATTTGGCGTAAAGAGGACGATGTGTTCATAGCGAAGCTGCCAACTTTTGAGAAGCGGTGTGAAACACCAGCAGGTATGGTTCATACAAGAGGACTCTCTTCTGTATTTAACTAAAACTAACACCAGTCTGTTTGATAGGCTGGATGGACAACTGGATATTGTCCACTTGCTTTGCAATATATTGCATTTCTGTCTTGTGTGCTCTCCAAATTCACCTTTTCAGCCCGTTTCTCACATTTGTCTTTCTGTCAACCGCATCTGCTCCTAACATTATAAAGATTTGATTGTTAAAATAATGAAGTAATGGATGATTGACTGGTACATCTTTTGTTGACTTTAGTTTAATATGCTGTCTGAGGTAATTGTGCCAGAATTCTTTGAACTAAAGCAGCTGGAGCACGATCTACTCTAAAAACGTACCTTATTTTTCTTTATTTGAAAAATAACAATGTACTGATTTGCAATGCATGAATGACTGACTTCATGAAAAGCAATAAAACAAATATTCTAAATTATATATTGCATCTTTGCACGATCAAGTCTTCCTAATTCTGATGTGAGCTTTGGACCCTGCTGTTGTAAAAGTCCGATCTGCAGCTGAGTCAACAGACCTCAAACTCTGTGCCTTTCTCATTCTCAGGGACGTCTCGCGGACCCAGCCCTGTGACCCTGGCATCCCAAGATGCTTTGCCCATTGCCGTGGCCTTCACAGAATCGGTTAATGCTTACTTCAAAGGAGCTGATCCCACTAAGTGAGTCTCACATGACCTCCCGCCGCTCACAGGCCCCAACATGGACTTGCACGCATACCCATTTTTGTCCATATTGGAACTTGAACTACAACACATATGATGTTATGCGTTCTACAGTACATGGTGCTGCATGGTCCCTAGCCCAAACTACACTCGGATCTTTGGTTGTGTATGTAGCTCCCTGTCGCTCTGCATGTGTGGAATGTTTTACATTAGTCTGACACCATTCTTTCAGAGTGGATAACCTACATGGGGCAGATTATAGTCTGGGGCAGTGAAAACATACAGCCATTTATTGGTTAACTGCTGTTAAATTGCTGCTGTGCAAAAGGCTTATTTTTGCAGGGATTAGTGAATGGAACATTTCATAAGCAATGCAGCGGAGACACGGTGCGAGGTTGGGACTCGCTGTGGGCCGATTCCACCCCAGCCTAGACCAACCCCAACGGAAGGGAACTGATTTATATTAGACTATAGTCCATGCAGAGGTTTACTAAGAAAAGTGGAGATGGAGATGTGTTACACCTGGGACCTAAAGCCAATGTGTTCATTGTCCACTTTTAAAAAGGGCCTTTGTTAGATCTTTGTGTATATATATATTTTATTTATAGGCTAAAGTACGATCTATAATTTAGAATTAAATAGTTTTAGATCTTTTTCAAGCAAAAATGCCAAACCGCCTCTAATTCCAGTTTCTCAAAGTCACTTTGCAATTATTTTATACTTTTCTCTATTGTTTATCATTACCTATTGAATAAAAAAAGAATATATTTGGGTTTTAGACTGTTGGTCAGACCAAACAAGTTAAAAACGGTCAACTTAGGCGCGCTGGGAAATTGTGAAATCTTTCTGAAACAATTACGGATTAATTGAAAGAAAAAAAACCACAGATACTATGTATGACATAATTCATATTTGCGTGGCTACATCCCACAGGTGCATTGTGAAGATCACAGGAGACATGACTTTGTCGTTCCCCATGGGCATCATCAAGGTGTTCACCACCAACCCCTCCCCGGCCGTGCTCACCTTCAAACTGAAGAACACCAGCAGGTTGGAGCAGATCCTACCCAACCAACAGCTACTATACAGGTGAGCTGTCCAGAAGAGTTAAACACAAACAGGCCGGTTTGCAAGTGAATCGTTTTGGAGAGCCGATGAGTTGCTAACTTGTCAGAGTCGTGGTTAAGTGAAAGAGGGGATTTGGACACGATGATTCGAGTGAGTGTAGTCTGCGTCAGTGAGAGGAAATTCAATTAGTAATCTGACATAAACCTATCATTAAGCTGTCAGGGAAGTATTTTCCACCAGACTTTAACAGCCAGGTTCTCAACAGCCCATGTCTCTTCTGAAATACTTCACAGCCTGAAATGGCAAAGAACAGCAAACTTCATATAACAGCTGCTTCATTTATCATACATTATTTTGCCTCTCACCTCTTTAGTCTCAGTCAAAGGTGTTTAATGTATGTTTCACCTCGCATGTAGTGCAAGTTTCAGTATGCCGCAATTTGTTTTTGGTTCTATTTTTAAACTGCACTTTTTTTAAAAAACAAATGTTATGTGACAAGTTCATATCCTTTCTTAAAAAGTAAAGGGAAATTACATATTTTTAATGCTTCTTGCACTTCTTCTCCCTCTCAGTTATCCCAAGACCTAATGGTTGGAGTAATTGAATCAGATGGAATTCATGATTTAGTAGCTGGTTGGATATAACAAGGTCACTTTTTCCAAGCTATTAGAGCTTTGCACACTTAGCCAGGAAGAGCAACGAATAATTGAGCCTCTGATTATTCCTTGTGCATCAGTGTGTGTCTGTGTTTACATACATTTCTGACTGTTTGTCTTTTTATCTAGTGATCCTTCCCAAAGTGACTCAAATTCCAGGGACTTCTGGTTCAACATGCAAGCGCTGACGTCCTACCTCAGAAAAGCCTCAGAGCAGAACCCTACAGCTTCCTACTATAATGTGGACATCCTAAAATACCAGGTCAGTCAGCCAACGCTGAGCCTAAAACATAATCCAGATAAAATAACTGTAGTTAAAGAATGTCCTGTAAAAACATATTTCCCTAAGTGCTTCGCCCTCTAAACATGTCTGAGAAAGAAGCAACAAAACTAGATGAGGTTAGAGGAGGGAGCAGGGCGGAAATACAGGCAGTGCAAAATGAATTTTTGAATGTGAAATATTTTGGAAGCCATGTTCCAAAGTTAAAGAGAAATGATCTCACAGTATATATATTATCACAGGGCTGTCTATTTGATCTTGATGCCATCGGCAGCTCTAGTCTATAATATTCTTAGAATATTAAAATAGTTTTAACCTCACAATTTTTCTGGACCACTTATAGGAATTGAATTAATTTGTGGTCACTTACTGGCTTCATAATTAAATGTACTCCTCTAAAACCGTGTTATATAGTCTGGTGTAAACCTCAGCCATATACTGTAGGCCTGGTCCTAAAATCCTGTAGCCTCACACACGAAATGCCACCGCTGGATGACATCATCTTTAAATAGACATGTTCAAACTGGCTTATTTACATTATTATATTAGTTTATATGTTATGTCCTTGCACATAAAAGATGGTATTGTAAAAGCTTGACCTATAAAATCCAAGTTGTCAGCGCCATACATAGCATGTATGGAAAAAAAACACATAATAATCACAATACTCCAAACTTGTGATTTTGAAGCATTGTAACTATAAGATTAAGATAATATTGTTTTTTCCTCTACCTTTCTACTATTGGCTACATTGTGTAATATGGGGCCTTATTGTGATGTTAACCTATTTTCTATAATATTGGCTAATTTACTGTTTACAATTGGAAGTTTGTTTTTTATTATTGAAGAGCTAATTTTCCCTTAAATTGAATGCATACTGGAAAGTGTTCCTGGTGTCCTCTAACTGGCAAGTTTTTCCCAGCTGAGAGGTTAGAATCTAGATTTGTATGCTGCTGTTTGTCTGTGTGAACTTTGCCTGAGGAAGGCAAACGTTAATTAAGTGAGTACAGTGTGCAGGGCTTTTTTTTTTTTTGCTTCTCAGTCAAGAGTTTTTTATCCTGTCACTAAGACCTTTTTATTGCAAGAACTTTTTTAGAAATTAAACTATTTACTATTTACTATTTAATCAGTATATATTTAATCAGAAGATCAAAAACTGCTTGATGATATTTATTTATGGATGATTTTTATATGTAGATTGATCCATAATCTGAAATTTGTCATTTTTGGTCAGCAAATGCCTGTAGCCCTCAAGCAGGTACGGTTTAAATATTTTGTTAAGTGATTGTTCAGCTGGTTCGGCCACACTGTCATCAAGCCTTGGCCCTCCAGTTGGAGGCCATCCTGCCACCCCATAATCAGGCCCCGCTTTTTTTGTGTGGAGTTTAGCGTAGTGGGTCATAAAAAAATCTAGGATTATAATGAAATATAAGCTCATCTAAGTGTAAAACAAACAATCCATGAATTGGCTCAGTCAGCTTAACACTGATTTCTGATAGAAGAATAATTTGACTTTGTCCTGGTTTCTGGAAGCTTTGGAGGAACATTAGTTTTGCTTTTAGCTTACACTTGTACTTCCAGCACACTAAACAAACTAAATGTGTTTGTGTCAGAACTTCAACGTTGAAATTGACCTTCTAAGTTGAGATTCAGACTTCAAATATGGTCTCATGTAGTCTTATTGCAGCTGATGTAATGGGAACATCACTCTAATTGCCTTAAACTTAAAGCAGCTTTGTTCATACCTACTGTGTTCAGGTGCAGTCTGATGGCATCCATTCCACTCCTCTCAACCTGGCCATATACTGGAAGTGTACACCGAGTACATCAGATCTGCGGGTAGACTACCGCTACAACCCGGAGTCCATGGCCTCCCCCGGTCCACTCTCTAACATACAGATCTTAGTGCCTGTTGACGGAGGAGTCACCAACATGCAGTCTCTGCCTAACTCCATCTGGTAAGAAGTGGTGCATGTAAAGTGCTGAAAACATTTTCTATCTTGGTCAAACAGCATCTCATTTCTTTCTCTTATTGTAGGAATCCAGAGCAGAATAAGTGTCTATGGAAGCTCAGTGAAATCTCAGAAAAGTCTGAAAATGAAGGTAAATCATCTTTCTCTTTGTTTGCAATTAAGCCTGATTTATGGTTCTGCGGAGGCTCCACGCAGAGCTTTCACCGTAGCCTATGCAGTGTTTTCCCTCGCTTTTTGGAAGAATTGTTTTTTTGTTCGCTATTTCTCAACTAAATTCATTTCTGAGACTGTTTTATGCGAGAAATGAACTGTGTACCGTTTGAATATGGGCAGTTTTACAAAAATTGATGGCCAATTGCACATTTGCTCCGATATGTTGTCGGACTTGGAAGCTCCAGTGTTAGGTGACAGCCAGCTGGCGGTGGCCGGGATCGCTTGCTTACCAGCAGCCGCTGTCAGCTGGAAGTGGTTTCAGACCCCCCCACCAGCCGCTGGGCCACGCCTCCTCATTTAAATTGACACCTGTCACTTCTAAATGAAAAGCTTAATGTTAAATCGAAATCTAAAAGGTGAATCTTAAAATGTCAATGTCAAATGTAAAACATAAAATTCAAAAGATAAAATGTCAAATTGAAAATTATAAAGGGGAAAGTCTAAAATAAAATAATTTTTTTTAAATTTTGATTTTAATTTAAGTATTTCCATTTAAGCTTTTACATTTCACATTTAATTATGGCATGATTTTTCCGAGTAGTGTAGTAAAATAATACTATTTTTAATTTGATCTTGCTTCGTTTTCTCTTTGGAATTTCAATTTGAATTATGAATAAATATTCTCTCCATAGATTTAATGTTTTTTATGGAGAAGGAGAACCAGGAAATGAGGAACAACAATGCTACCAAGCCACGGCCAAGCGGCGTGCGTCGCCACGGCCAAGCGGCATGCGTCGCCGCGACGTGTAGTTACATTTTTCGAGAGGTGCACGTCAGGTTTCAGCATAGTGTCCGGTGTAGGGTACGTGTCTCCACGTCCCTACGTACGTAGCCACAGCGTAGATTCAACACCGAAGCATAAATCCTGCTTTAGAGGCAGCTTGTACAAAATCCCACCTGTAGAGGAGG
The DNA here is from genome assembly GCA_023566125.1 of Zingel zingel. NCBI lineage: Eukaryota > Metazoa > Chordata > Actinopteri > Perciformes > Percidae > Zingel > Zingel zingel. The sequence goes on along the minus strand of CM042329.1, from coordinate 27,124,036 downwards.
TGTACAGCGAGGAAGAGAACTGGATAATTTGCTGTAAAATGAGTGTATTTGTTTGTGTTTGACTCCCAGGCGCCGGGTCCCTGAGGGCCAAGTTTGAACTGTCAGATGGGCCATCGAACCCCTCCACTCTAGCAGTGCAGTTTATGAGTGAAGGGAGCACCCTGTCAGGAGTGGACATGGAGCTGCAGGGGTCTGGATACAGACTTTCTCTCAACAAGAAGAGATTTGCCACAGGTATGCAGGGCATCGGATCATCCATACGTACCTGATACTGGTATATTTAATGTGTAATCAGTGAATCAAACTGCTCACCTTTCTTTCTTTTTCTGTAGGACGTTATATGGCGGATTGCTGAGGTGACCCGCCACTCTGGTTCTCATGAAATAAAATCTTGTTTGACACAAACGTTGGCAACTTTGCAAGGCTTCCTGAACCTCTAAATCCATCTGAGCTTTTGCCCGGGAGGCGAGAATCTCACTACAATTTTTTTTAAAAACAGCACTGAGTATTGAACACTGTTTAAAAAAAAAAAGAATAAAAGAAGACTAAGATGAGCTTTCAGGAAATGTGTAGATATGAAGTCTAATGATGCTTTCTGATCAATTCACTTTTGTATAGTCAGAAGCAATTCATGGATTAGATATAAATCTATATTGTATTTGAAATCATAAAAAAGGTGCACTAACAATTTATCAGATGCTCTTCTTCCTCTTATATTCATTTTTCCAAGAGCCTATAAGGAATATAAAACAAAACCATGTCCGCGTGGAAGAGAAGAAAAGGTTTCTCCCTCTCTGCCTCTGAACTGTAAATATTAACACAGATTATTCTGCTCAACCAGCTCTGACTCAACGCTCAAATCAGCTTTGTTTACTGATCTTTCTCTTTTCCTCCTCCTGATTTGTCTTCTTTCCGTCACGTGCATTGAATCAATGAAGGTCGAATCTGTCTTAAACAGTACTCACGCACTAATGCACAAGCTTGATCTCTTAAACTAACATTGAAGTGCTTTCAAACTAATGCAAAAAAAATCTGACCTCAGTGCCTCCTCTTATACTGCGTGCGGATCAACAGGCATCAGAAGTGTGTCAATGTTTTACCCAAATTTGGGTTTCCAGTTTTAAGCTACATTTCTCTGTGATAAAATGCATGGAGTTTTTTTTCTTTTTTCTTTTTTTTAAACAATCACCCCTAATGAGGTCTGTGATCAGTGTGGTCTTTTTTTGAATTTTCCCTTGTAAATTCCCCTTCCAGTCATGGCTTGTATTTAAAAAATTACATATATATATATATACTTTATGAAACAATTCTCAGCAATCTTGACTGTAAAACATTCTGTCAAATGGTAGATGCTTTAAAAACAAAGAATCAAGGGACATTGCCCCAAATTTAACTTGTAGCCTTGTTTTTTAAACTGGCTTTTTTATCACACTTCTGTGCCCTACAAATGGAGAAATGTGCCTGAATCAAACTTTTCTTTTATCTTTTTTTGTATACTACAGCACAGTCAATGAGAATAGCACCAACATTGTGCCAGTTGTGTTTTTGTTTTACTCCTTTTATTTGGATGTTGAAGGGAAAATGTCTCCTCTCTTTTTACAACCCGACTGTCTTCCAAAAACAAATGGAGTCATGTTTGCCTTCTGTGATTGAGTTTAATCATCAAACTCTTTTATATCTTGTCTTTTTCTAGTCCTTTCTAACGCTCGTCAGTTGAACTTAGCCCCTCACACACTCACTGTGCAGTAGATTATGTTCGTGAGTAGCAATAGCACAATAAGACCAAATTAATGATCCTAATGCCTTCTCACAACTACTCGACACTCAGTAATCCAGTGTTGTTGATTGGGGTTAGATATTGTGGCACAGTACTGCCATTGCCCTTTGAAACATTACTGGCCTGTCCTGCCTCTCACCCAGTGCATGCTGGGATAAAACTTTTGCAACTATAAACAGCACAAGCAGGTATAGAAAACGGATGGATGGATGGATGGAAAATTTCCACGTTTGACTTTTGGTGCTTCATTCTTCACTCTTTTACTAATGAAGGCTGCTGCTGTAGAGGCTGTTGTGCTTCTTAATGGAGTATTTCTATGTTTTACTTTGACCTCAACCATGTAATGGTCCTAAAATTGCTAAATGTGCTGGTATGTGACGTGTGGAGACACAATTAGTTAGTTGCCTGGAAGCTGTGATTGAAAATTTATTAAACTTTTTAGGGCAGGAGTTTCATACACTGTGCACCATGTGGCCAACTGACCTCTTAGATAAGATTTTAGGAAATATCTTTTCACACCAGGCTTACTTTTTACTGTCTGCTTTTTAACTGACTGGTTTGCAGGTGATTTAAACTAATATCCATACTTGATTCATCCGATGTCTCACTTGATCATTTATTTCATTTCATAATATCTGGCCAGGGTGATTATCACCCTTTTTTTTTTTTTAAACGTTTTTAATGTTTTGTATGATTCTGGTTTAAGACTCAAGCCTTTGATAATAATCTAGAGGCAGACATTCATCTTAAATGGATAATGAAATATACATGTAACTTTTGTATCTCTCTCTGGACTTTAATCAGCCAAATGTTTTAAATGAATGAGTTTACATAAAATCCTCAGATTGTAGCACCAGACATTTGTACAGTGAGAACATGTCGCTCTGTGTTTTTCCTTAATTATATCAGCGGTTTTGGTCAGATGAGCCAAATGCATTAAAAAAAACAAGAAGAACACATTCTGTAATTGTGTTCAGTATTAGCAAGCTGGTTCTTGCTGTCCCAACAAAACGTACAAAATAAACTTACAAGGCTCCTTTTTTTCGTCACTTTTACCTATCCCATCTGTCTTTATACAGTATGTTGTATTGAACAGAGTTTAAAGAGAGAAAAATTGTGTAAATGATTCTCATAAATTGTACATTTTTACCAATATCTCAGCCACTTTGTGTCTCTACTTTTATGATTTCTCATTGTGCCTGTATTAAATGTGTAATATATGAATATATACAAATATATTAAAAAGACTAAGAGTGTTCTGTGTAGTTTCTTTTAGCCTCATCATGCAGATATAGTAAGAGCTTCCATCAAGATAATTTTTTGGGCATTTTTGCCTTTGATTGACAGATTTTTTTTGACAGTTAAGAGGTAGACGAGGGCGGTACGCTACAAAGTCGTAGGTTGGGGTCGAACTAGCGACGTAGCAGTTGTGTGGCATGTGCTCAGCTACCACCGTGTTCGATCAGCACACATTTTTGTAAAGACATTCATGGTTCCAAGTCATTGTACCCGGATGACTTTAGGGATATCTTAGCTTTTCATCTAACACCACCAGCAGTTAAAAATTTTAATTTGTCCAATAATTTTATAGTTTTAATTTTATGACCAAATACCTCCAAAACTGATGACATTCCCATGGGTCTCAGTTGTATCTCATCTAGTCTCACTTTGCCAGTCCTACCTCCCCGGCGCTGCGGAGGAGGTTCTGGCTAGTCCACACAGCATTCCGGGATGGGAGAAAAATGTGCTCTGGTTTATTGGCGTTTCTTTAAACCAATCACAATCACACTAAGCTCCGCACAGAGCCACGGTACCGCTGCAAAATGGCTTCGGAAGGAACTTGTTTTGGTGGAACGTGTACATTCAAAAGTTGTTTTAGTTGTGCGATAGAACTCAGATTGGACAGATCGTCTCACTAGCCATCTGGATTTACCCTGCAGAGATCTGAGGAGCAGTTAACCATAGTCCTCAGAAATCCACCGCAGTTTAAAATTCCAACACAAAGAAAGCAGATGGAAACAGACATCTGCCTGCGGCACCGGAGCAATCCCGGAAGTGGAACGTCGTGGATATCTCATCTGAAGTGCTTATTAGCTAACGTTAGCTGTTAGTATGCTAACACGCTAAACTACGATGGTGAACGTGGTTAACATTATATCTGCTAAACTTTTAACTGTGATGTTAGTGTTGTTGAGTAGGTCCAAAGAAGGTAGCAATGCTGAATGCTGCTAGAGCATGAGTTAAAGAGAATTTAAGAAAGTGAAAGCTGTTTTTAAAATGAGCAAATATACCGATGCCTTGAGCTTAGAATCATGAATCTGAAAAAGGTTTTCAGATTCAGTTTTTCTCTTGCAGAGGCCATGATGTCCACTTGAGTTTCTTTTCTGCATTGTCGGGTCATCATGGAAAGCACAATAGGCCCAATCAATAAGTCATGATGAGTTGACGGGTCAGTTCTCTCAAAAGCATATTTTTCTCTAAAACAGCTACAGTGTTTCTCTATTTAGACAGTTTCTGTGTGACTATATGAGCTTTAATGATAATTGTATTGAGTTCACTGCAGTACAGTGTATCTCGAAGCAACTGAAATTTCATTTAAAAGACTCAACAGTACAAAAAATATCCCCTCACTTTAATCTACAAAGCTTTTGGGAACACTCTTTTATGTGGCTGGTGTGCTTTAGTAGAAATTCAGTGGAAAGATTGAAACATTTGAAAACCACACTGAATTGACCTGAATTGACAGATATATTGTAGCACTCAGCGATAGATGGGAGCGGGGGGAGGTGGGGGGGGTGGATTTAGTGTCTTGGGGTAAACTGGCCCTTTATAGCCATCTAAATTGCCCCAAAACATCACATTTTATGATAAAATATTGTAGGCTGAAAAGTCATAAGTTGCAATAGTACAAAAGAGATTTTTTTTGTTTGTTTTTTAATGACCAGTCCATATGCAGGAGGATAGGGCATGGGTACAAAGCTTGAAGACACCCCCACACATGTGTTACTAATGTGCTGTTTGCACTGGGAGAGCCTCGTACAGTGCTTTGCTTAGGAGGATGCACGCATGACTGTGCGTACACGTTCAGCACTACATCAACACCTTGTGCATGTTTACACACTCAGTCATGCCTTGTGTCCCTCTGCCTGAAGACCTCCTCCATGCTGTTTGAAATACACCGTCAGAGCTGCCTTTTCACAGCCACATGTGGGAGCCATCAGTGTTGCCTTTACTTTTCTCCGTCCGCCGCACTCAGAAGAAGAGGAAGAGATCTTAAGGTCTCCTGTGTATGATGTTATTCTCCAACAGGCCAAAGTGAGATATGTGAGCTGAAGTCATATCCAAAAACTGTGTTGGTCCATATGTAGACTCTTGTGTGTGGCCAGGCATTTTATACAACTTGACAGGATCTGTGAATGTGAGTGTGTGGGCTGTACAGGTAGCAGGCTACTAAAGAGAAATGTGATTAAGGGATTTAAAGGAATACTTTGACATTATTTGCTTTCTTGCCAAGAGTTGGATGAGAAGATTGATTCCACTCTCAAACATGAGAGTGGAATCATTCTTCTCTTCTAACTCTTGACAAGAAAGCAAATAAGAGTGTTTTCCAAAATGTCAAACTATTATTTAAAAACTGTGGGAATTCTGGGTTCTGGGATGGCTGACCCATCTGTGTCTGGTATCGATTGAGAGGGTCTGATCAGAATTAACTCCGTGAAACAGTCGGAGTAGAGGGAGCATTTAGTCTTTGTTGTCCACCATCACAGTGATGTTTGTCCAAAGGCTTACTGGAGCCATAGACTTGAGTTATTCTACAATACAGAGAGCGAGCCCCACATCAGTAACATTTATGGACAATTTACAATTGATGTGCCCATTTGATCTCCCTCTTCACTATGAGGAAAACCATCTGAACAAACATGGATGGTGTAAGTTTATTGCATTAATATGGATTCTTTTCCCCTGATACTCCTGCTCACTCCGAAACCGAGACGACCTCTTTAGAATAACTCAAACCCGGAACATGTCAGACTCACATCCAAAGGCATCTGTCACACTTTCCACTCAGCAAGCAGAACTCTGTCAACTGTTTCCTTCTGGCAATAAAAACATGAACACAATTCACAAAACGGACTTCAGCCAGCTTTACAATCAATCAATCAATCAATCAATCAATCATACAGCCTACAAAACATATGTGTGTCCATGTTTTAATAGATTCTTTTTTGGGGACTTTTGTCTTTATTTGATCCTGATAGTAGAGTATAGACATGGAAACAGATGCTGGGTAACAATAATCTGCTCAAAAACACTTGCACAATGTTGAAAAATAATGATAACTTGCACACTCTTTTCTCGTTTATATAGGCAGGTGTGTTCCCTACCTGCCTAAGGACGAGGCCATTTGTGGTCGACATCTTAGCTTTTATCTATGAAATATGTCCTGAACATATCTGAAGGGCCAATCTGAGAATAAATCTAAGCAATCTAATGAATCTAGCAATCTAAATAAATCTTAATCTTGAAATACAAGTGAGCTATTGTATAGAAAAAAATACTGTAGCGGAAACTACCACAGAGACAGTTTCGAGTACTTTCCCAGGTATTTATATTTCTGTCTGTGAACAGTTTTGTCACCGTGTTAGAAAGATTCAGTCAGGAAACTTTACAGGTGTGTTGTTGAGATCAAAATGAACCATTAACCCAGAATACTGTGTGGACTAGCCAGACCCTCCTCCGCTCCACAGCATGTGGATGGTCTGGCAAAGCCAGACTACGGCTGATACATTTTCTCTTACTTACTTACACTTACCGTATTAGTTGATAAACCAGAAAGCACAGTACAGTAATCTAGCCTAGGTCTGCGGAAAAGGCCTGAATTTAATCTTTCAATGTCCCCTGGAAGAAATGACTTGACCTTTGCAATGAAATATTCACACTGTATGCCCCATCTCCGTCTCTGTCTCTGTCTCCATCATTTAAATAGAGGGTATTCCTGTCTTCATCACTGTCTACATTACCAGGTCTTCAGTTGTATCTGGAAATAATTAAACCGTGCATTCTGTTTGGTTGGTTTCACAGCTAGTTGTATATACCTTCACCCCGCTGCTTCTTTTGCACATTCAAGACAATGAGTCAGGTGAGATGTACTGTAAAGCCTGGGGTTAGGTAAAGATGATGAACTGCAATAATTGTACTGCTGATACACGGCAACTGCAAACAGACATAAACAGAAATACTACTGTTGTGATTTCACTGTTTCCTGACCACTGCTAGAAAGGTGAAAGGATTCAGTGGAAGTGAAATTCAGATCCAGTGTATATAGTCCCGTCAACTGGCAGACTCCACTGCATTTTCAGCCCTGGGGATAGGGAGTGGACCCTTTCGTGCCATGTTCACAGAGGCATGTCACAGGCTATTTGTCATGGTAAGCACGTGTGTGTGTGTGTGTGTGTGTGTGTGTGTGTGTGTGTGTGTGTGTGTGTGTGTGTGTGTGTGTGTTTGTGTGTGGGGGAGGGGATCACTGAGAAATGGTCACATCCTAATTCCTATATTGATCCTTTGGCCCTCCTTTATTGTCATTGCAACTGTAATGCTTCTCAGCAAATAATGATAGAGGAGTACACAAGCATAACAGAATACACATGATATATAGAAGGAAAATCATCAAACTATAGTGTGGGAAATCAGAATGATTAAATTAGGTACTGTAGATATATTTGAAATATAGACAAAGAAGATGGATTGAGGATGGAGGAACGTTAAGCAACTTCCAGGTGCCGCCAAAAGAGAGACAAGAACACCGTTCACACAGAAGGAGACAGACACTGTTCACACAAGAGAAATGAGGACATTTCAACTCTCAAGACCACTTTTTGAAGGTCCTGGTCTCGTCTCGGAATCGACCACATTTTTACTCGGTCTTGTCTCGTCTCAGATAAAGAGGCATCTCTCATGATAGACTAATGGCAATAAAAGAGGTGAATGAAGAAGAAGTATTTTTCTGTGAGTGTTTTTTTTTAATGGACCTATGGTTAGCATTTTCTACATTTTATCGTGTCATGCAGTGTGGGACTCTATCGCAATGGTCTGGTCTTGGTCTTGACTCGGTCTCAACCCCTCAAAGTCTCGGTCTTGTCTCGGTCTCGATACACATTGGTCTTGGTGATGACTTGGTCTCGGTTTAGGTGGTCTTGACTGTAACACTGGTTCACACAGAAGGAGAGAGACAAGGACAGCCTTCACTCAGAATGAGAACATGGAGGGAACGGGGTGAACAGTGCCCTTATCTCTTATTCATACAGAGGGAGGGAGAGACGAGAAGACAAGCCTTGGTTTCTAGACACCCAAAGGCCCTGACACACCAGGGAGACCGTTGGCGGTGAGTGTCTGTCACCCTGGTTTTTGTGGTGTGTCCAGCTCTGTCGCCAACCGTCGATCATCAGGCACCTGGTGGCGCCTGAAGATCGATGGTTGGCGAAAAGAAGGGTGGCCCAATGTGCGGTTGGCGAAAAGAAGGGTGGCCCAATGTGCGGTTGGCGAAAAGAAGGGTGGCCCAATGTGCAGCTTTGATGCTTTGGTGCATGAAGGATATGGAGGGATGTGTTAAGAGTTAGGATTCTCCAAATCATAGGTGAAGTGGCATCATTATTTACTGCTGAATATTTGTCCACTACCTGTAATCGTACTGGCCATTTGACATGTAGCTGCTCTGTGACTATTTCTGATTAAAAGTGACTGTAGGCTGTATAGTCACGGTGGACAGATGTGCTTTTAAAGGGTGGTGGCAGAGACCAAGTGAAACAAGCATAAGCCCAGGGGATCAATACACCCCAGTGTGTGTCAACAGGAGACACACGCACACGCACGCACGCACGCACGCACGCACGCACGCACGCACACACACACACACACACACACACACACACACACACACACACAGAACTCTCCTTCTTTCCAGAGAGGAAATGTTCAGTCCATAAATATTTGGAGTTGGCTAATTGAAAGAATCTGTGCAGCTTCAATTCTGGAGGATTCTTTAAACACTGCACTTGTATGGATTCTTTGTATAGTTATCTGTCCCTTTGTTCATTAGTGCCAAGTGAAATGAGCTGAGGCTTTGGTAAACATAAAGACAGACAGACAGACAGACACATTCAAAGACACAGAAACACAGGTTAGGTTTGATCAGCCACTGGCGTTGTGTGTTTGATACACGCTTGTTTCCCTCTGAAGACCTTTTGTTTTGCTTTGCCATAAGCGGCATATGATCCTGCTTTCCGCATTGGCATGCTTGTTACACGCAATACAGTGCGGATGTGCTTTTATGTAGGCAAATGCAAGCTGTCCGCTGGGAGAAGAGCAGACTGCTATGAAATTCAACTGAAAACATGTTTGCATGTCACAGTGTTTGCATTCGGAATTAAAAATTCATGAACAGTTGTTTTTTTACTGTAGCGCACACACGTGTTTGCTCTGCTGCAGCCTATGGAGGAGACACACTAAGTAGGCTACGACTACATGAGACTGTTGTGGAGGAATAGATTAGCAAGTCTAATAGAAATTCAGCTTTGTCACACAACCATAAAAGGAGAATTAAACTAATACAGACTACGGCTTGCCATACACTGAAAGAACAGGCAGCTTTAGCAGACACCCTGTGTGAAGTGTTAAGGCTCTTTCAACTGCATGCTACGTGTGGGTTTCACTTTGTGTGCAGCTCATTTAGCCTCTGACTGTAACACGTATAGCGTGATGTGTTTTTAAGCACCTCCACTTAACATGCTAGGTAGATCTGTTCAACTATTGCAGCATGAGCTGTTGCTGATAAGTAATGCACAGCAGCGCAGATGGGAGACGTGTGTGTGTGTGTGTGTGAAATGACATGTGACAAGGTGGATTTCGGATCACGTTCCATGCGTGCATGAATCTCCCTTTCTTTCTTTTTTTCTGCCTCTACCAAATGTTCTCTCATGGTCTTAATACTCATGTTGTGTTTACTGGGGACCGGTGACGTGGCTCATACCTGACTAAAATATGAACCATATTTTATTGTAGTGCCATCATTTGATGGCATGCTTATGTTTTATTGTGTAAGCCTAAGTTAATTACATCACTATTGTTCCATAATTTCTTCAAACAAACCTTTCTGCCATAATTCACCAACCCACGCTCCTTTGTGCATGCAGTCATTATTCAACAGCTGTCCACATGAGTTCATGCAAACATGCTAAAAAAAGTTGGCATTTGCAAATGGAGAATGATACTGGTACACAATGTTCATATCATTCAATTATTGTTTATTGGTTTCAGGTACACTGTTCCTATCCCCTGCCAACATAATTCAAGTGCGGTCAGGTTAACTGATAACATGTCCTCTTGGCCGGTAAATGTCTTTCTAGTTACTGAGTGATTTTCTTTTAAAGATTATTGTTTGGGCATTTTTAGGCCTTTATTGACAGGACAGCTGAAGAAATTAAAGGGGAGAGAGAGAGAGGGGGAATGAGACGCAGCAAAGGGCCACAGGTCAGAGTCAAACCTGGGCCCACCACGTTGAGGAGTAAACCTTCTCTATATATGGGCACCCGCTCTACCAACTGAGCTATCCGGGCACCTGAATTACTGAGTGTTGATTCAGTTTGACTTCACTGTGAGAGGTAGTGTAGCTCACTTGGAATTTGACACCCACGGGACTCATGGACCAAGGATTCTGGGCTGACCTGGTGGCGCAAAGGCCTGTAATTAGGGACACCGACAGAGCTAGAAATCCTAGAGCAGCCCTGAGTGGGCCACCTGATGACCCGACCCCATGCCCATGTCAATCACACAGACTGCTGGACGGTGAGAAAACTGGAGCCGTCCTGCTGTTCTCAGGAGTGTTCCTAACCCTTGTGGGTGTCTCTTTCACCACCATGGGCTGGCATCACTACCAAGCCACCACCAACTTTGATCCCAAATGCTGGGCCCCATAATGATCTCCGTCGGAGGCTCTTTCATGCTCACCAGTGTCTGCAAGTTTGGGATCATCTCCTGCTGGACCTGCCAACAGTGGGACGGAGAAGTGCATGTGATGGAGCAAACCTAAATGGGACATTCTTTTACGTTAAGCGACATAAATCAACCAGTCGTGGTACATAATGCCACAGCAATGCTATTTATTCCACCGCAGTACAACTTCATAACCAAGGACGTACGCCATGCCATTGACTTCCAGCCTGGCGGGTCTGTGAATGGCGTCCATAAAGCCTGTCCTCCATATGACGCTGTGTGCTGTGTGGATAACGTAGTTTTCACAGCATAAGAAAACTACGGAACATCACATCTATCAAATCCTTCTCCAAATCCATAAAACATTGGCTATTGACTAATCAAATATGCTGCCATAATCCAGAATAATGTGTTTGTCTTTATCGCTACAGTAGTGTCTCTGTGTGTTGTTGTTGATGCGTTCTAATGTCTGTCTATGCACTTTTACCTGTGTCTACTGTGTATGATACTTGTGTTTTTCTCATGCCATCAACCTGCCAGTTGTCATAATCTGGAACAGTGGTTGTGTCATTTTACTTGTCTATGCCTATGTATTTCTTGTTTTATGTGTATTTGTTGTATTGTTGTAGCCTATCTATTGTTTTAAGACGTTAACCTGCTAAGGACTGCAGAGCAAAAAAAAATAAGCCTGCATTGCTAAATCTGGCACATTTACATGTTGGACTCTGTACTCATGTTGATTAGGGTGACTTGTCCCTTTTAAATAAAGAAATAAAGAAATAAAGAAATAAAAAAATAAAGAAATCTACAGAAGCACACCACAGAGAACAATGCTTGCATGACAGACATTGCTTCAACTTTTAAGGAAGCACAGACCTTTAAGAAACTATGGTTTATTCCTGCTGGGGTCCTCAGTGCTGTTGTTGCTGATGAACTGTTTTACAGGACAGGGACATGTACAGGTCTTCATGCACCATGCCAACACAATGAGCAGAGGTAGAAGGTTAATCTTCAATCTTCAGTCAGATCTAAGTGTGTTTAAAACTCACAGCTTCTCACAGTGCTCATTAGAGTGTGCCACGGGTTCATTTCTTATTAACCACAAGATCATTTTCTACTTGGCTCCAAGTGTTTTTGGCCGTCAATATCTCTCTTAGCCAATTATGGCGGCAATGAATCTCAATGACAGTCAACACGCTGATGTCGATTCAAGTAAATGGCTAAACTTTACAATGTGTGACATACTGTAAATTCTGGTCACTTTGAAAAAGTAACAAACTAAAACTGTTTAGTTACTGTAAGAGGGGGAAAATGTTGAAATGAGATAATCAGTGTAACACTCTCTTAGGCTTTTCATCAAATAAAATGTGCCTTTTGTCTATAAAATGTGAACAATTGAGACCAAAATAGCTTCCCAACTTCTCATTTAATCACCCTTAGCTGTGTTGACTTTCCCTGCAGTCTTTCTAGCTCAGTCTTATATTCAACATGTGGCCTGTGCTGTGCTGAATCAACGGTATGACATCATATCAAAAACATTTTACAGTGTGGGCTATATATGCTTTGTAGAGGAAAAGCGTGATTTTTTTTTTTTTAGTATCATATTTTCACACCTGTTCCTAAACCAAGTTTGGAGTGGGGAAACATAACATTGTGTATTGTCACAAAAGACTGAAAAGTTTCTTTCCACTAATTGCACGATCCCATTTATTAAAAAATCCAATCAAATATCCTTGGACAGACACGGTTTCTGCTAAACCCAAAGCTGCATTCCATTAGTGGAAAGTTACAAGTTTTCACTTTCTTTTATTGTTTCGAGACGATTACTCCCAGCAGGTTTCCAGGAAAGTAATTCACTTTAATAAAAGCAGACAGCAGGAATAATACAGTTTAACCTAGGATAACTATAAACTGCTGCCCTGATCATATGAACACATGCTCTGCTCACCAGCTCTCACTTATGTTGTCACAACTTCTGACCTGATTCTCTTTCCACGGGTTAATGCCAACTACAGGAATGATCGAGGGAGAAATTGCTCAGCCTCATTGTTTTCTTTTTAAGGGAAATCGGCTTCCTAACGTGCGCTTTAAGCATAACCAATTGAGCCTGTAAAGACATGGATACGAGCCATTTAGCTCTTCTCTATCCAGCCTGCCTGAGATATGTTCTTTAATTCCAAGACCGATGCTACCTGTTCACCTCCACTTCCACCACAATCTGACATCAGGTCCTCCTGACACTTGCTCAGAATGTCGTGTCTTTCTGAGCTCTTCCTCTTTCTTGCTAAAATGTTAAAACTGCTTTGATAAAATGGTCCTGCGGAACAAAAACTTGTTTTCATTCCACAGCAAACTTCGCTTATAGGTTTCACTTTCCTCTCACAGCTGTTATCATGTACAGTTACCATCATAATTATGTATGAAGTCATAAAATCCACTAAAATGAGGCTCCCTTGGAAGAAAACCTCATTTCAAATGGAGATTTATGGACAAACTTGGCTCTATCTGAGGGCTCTAAGGTTCTAACTAAGAGATATACTACATTTATATTCTCAGCATAACACCCCCCCCCCCCACCACACACACACACACACACACACACACACACACACACACACACACACACACACACACACAGTGCGTTTCACTATCTTTGTGGGGACCCGTCATTGACATAATGCATTCCCTAGCCCCTTACCCTAACCTTAACCATCACAACTAAATGCCTAACCTTAACCCTTACCCTCACCCTAACCATAACCTAATTCTAACCCTAATCCTAAAACCAAGTATTAACCCTCAAACAGCCCTTTAACCTTGTGGGGTCCAGCATTTTGGCCCCACAAAGCTGGTCGGACCCCACAAATACAGTTAAACGAGAACACACACACACACACACACACACACACACACGCACGCACACACACACACACACACACACACACACACACACACACACACACACACACACACACACACACACACACACACACACACACACACACATTTATCCAGTGCTTGTTGTCTCTCAGCTGCAGAAACCACTCTACAGTACATGCCCATTAAATGTTAGCAGAGGGAATGTGGACAGCCACTATTGCCTGAAACAAACATGGGGACACTTTAGCATCGATACTTTAAGAAAAGGAGAAACATTAACTTTAGAGGGGGAAAAAAAAATCATAATGCTCATTTAATTGTAATTGTTAGCATGGCTGCTGTTCTCACATTTGTGTGTGACGTTTAAAGAGACGATGGACGTCAAAGGATGATCGCCTCAACATAAACCAATCTTAGTATGTCCTTATTATATTATATGTCTTTAATATTAATGGTGATAATAATAATAACAGGTCATTGGTCATAATTGGGCCACTAATTCACTCGGATTTATTCCGTGTTTTCCCTGCAGGATCCTTCAACTCTCTAATAGGTTAGTGAGGCGTTTACTGTCGGTTGTGTTTGCAGGACAAACACAAATGTCACTGCACCACACGGGGGCAGAAACACTGTGGAAATCAACACACCTTCTCTCAGGGTCAGGTCAGGTACGGGTTAATAATAATAATAATAATAATAATAATAATAATAATAATAATAATAATAATAATAATAATAATAATAATAATAATAATAAAAAGAAGAAGAAGAAGAAGAAGAAGAAGAAGAAGAAGAAGAAGAAGAACAATGGTGATTATAATATTTACAAAATATGTGTCGTTTACAATGAATAAAGCATTATTTTCTCTTTTAAATCAGGGTTTAAAACTCTCCTGTTCATAACTGCCGTTTATGAGATTACATTTGGCATTGTTCATTCATAACTTCGTAACTTTTATCTATCCCCCAATTTATCTTATTTATTTTTTTACTTATTCTTTTTTTCCTTTTTATAATCTTATTTATATGTGTCTTTTGTCTCACAGGACACATTTAAATGGACTTTTTTTGTAAAAAAGTTGCCACACGAAAAAACTCACCAGAAACTAACTTTGCTAATAATGAATAAACTAATTATAAAAAGTCTTCGTTTCGTAATATATAATATAATATAATCCTGAAACCCAATCACACCTGTGTTTTAGAATATATTGGTAAATTATTGGTATTAAATGAAATGGTTTGCTAATTTAATTGTGGTCGAATCAGGAGCTTTTGGGGGAAAAACAGTTTATTTATTTAGTTCAAACTTTTTCTAGTGATAAAAAAAAAATAAATGTTCTCGTTTTCCTACATAATTATTATTTGCAAAGGAAGTATGTGGGGGGTGGGAGGTGTCAATTTTTTCTTTTCTTTTTTAAAATAAAAAACAAGAAAAAACGGGCATTAATGTAGATTAAAAAGCAAATATTTACAACAGACGCGAATATATCTTTGACATGTGGGACTATATTTTGTATTAAAAAAAAAAGAAGAAAAGAAAAGCTTGTCGGTGTGTTCTGTGTTATTACAGCTTCCCGAATAAAAACAACTGCACCTCAGCAGCAGGAATACATGTTTTAACCGAGTTAATACACTTTTTTTATTTGAAGGAGCGATGACATGTCACTGTACACAGCTCCATAACTTAAAAAAAAGAAAAAAATATATATAGCCTATATTTTCCCCCCAACACTTGCTCAAACCCCCCTAAATTAACTGCCGGCTTTGCTCCAAAAAGCACGTGCACTCCCAAACAACTTTCCAAAAATTGAAAATCCATAGCAATTTAGAAAACATCTCAGGACCTCCTTCAAACTTGCGCCGTTAGACTGCAGATCTGAAACCGCAGCGCAATATGACTTTCATTATTTTTACAGCACAGTAAAATGCGGGTGGCCGACAGCAGGGCCCATTATTTCACCATTCTGGAGCACTGGAGACGATTTATGAAAGTATTACGGAACATGTTGAACGATAACAACTCCGAAATAAAAGAGAACGGGAGAAAAAGTGGAAATAGTCGCCCACAAAGTCCCACGAGAACGTGAGTCCTGATATGAGATTTAATGTTATGAAGATAGGTTATTAGCAGTAATTATGCGGTTAATAATAATAATAATAATAATAATAATAATAATAATAATAATAATAATAGTAATAATAATAATAACAACTTTATTATTTCCAGCTGGAGCTCCTTTAAAGAAAAAAAACAATGCATTATTTACAATTATGTACAAAAGAAATGTTGAAATTATTTGGAAGCCTACAATATGTCCTGATACATGATGCTGCTTTCTATAATAAACTCTATACTGCAAATGAACAACAGAGTTCATAAAGTTTACTCTATTACATTAAAGCTCTCTGTGAGGGCAACAGGTGTTCCTTCTTTCTTTCTGCATCTCTGCTGGACTGGACCAAGTCTTTCTCTCGCAATCTGTGTTTCTTTGTCACGTGTTTTTTCCAGGATGAGCATGCATTGTGAGGCCACTAAAGTGGTTTGATTGTGCAAGAGGGCCTGAGCTGGAGGCCCTATCACTGAACCACATGTGCTCCCAGCTAAACATTTGTGGACGGATTTGGAAACTACATCTGAGATGGCATTTTCCTTTTGAAATCAAAAATACCAAAGGGGTCAGTTAATCCATGGAAATCACGATTAGACTAGAGTAATTAGTGCTGACCTTGCTCTGCATGCTGGCAGTGAGTGGACCGAGCCTATTGTGTTTGCATTGTTACATAACCTTCCTTCCATATGCTGCATGCTAATAAGACCAAGAAGGCTCGGTCTCTACAACTCACTAACAGCTGAAGTTGGTGTTTAAACTGCAACTTGAGCTCATTGTGTCAGTATATTCTGTTGTAACACTGCACTCAACAAAGGACTTTGTTTTGACTGACAAAAATATACAACACATTATGACAGTGTGGAAAAACTTACAAAGAAAAAGGTTTAGAGTCAGTTTTGTTGCAGCAGCAGTCCAACCTTTTAATTAACATACACAGAAGTATTAATTTAACCTTTCAACATGCACTTTTTCACCTTTTGTTCCATCTTACTTGGCTTCAAGGTGCATCAAATCATCTCATTTATGTCACACTGTCTGACTGATCATCTTGTTCACAATGAGTAAAATTCCAAATACTCCATGATTCTTTATGCCTGCACTACTGCTTTAAAGAGAAATATTGTATGCTAATCTGTTATTCACATTTCCACAAAATGTTGAAACTTTCTCAGCTAAAAGTTAAAGGAAAGTTTGTTCCATGTTTGGCTGCAGAGCATTAGTTTTAAATGACTGCTCCACTAGCAGGCTTCTGCTTAGTTAGATAGATAGATAGATAGATAAATAGATCCTTTATTGATCCCCAATGGGAAATTCAAGGTCCCAGTAGCTTAAAGACTTCACACACAACATACACATACATCATAAACAGGATGATAAATAATAAATCCACAAGAATAATATGGACAATAAAAGAAAAGATACTAAATAAAAAGTAAGGTGCTCTATGAGAATGTGTGTCATGGTGGCAGTGCAAGACATCGTAATATACAGTGGTGCTCATAAGTTTATGAACCAATGCTAAAGTTGACTAAAAAGAGGAATAAAAAAATCATCTTTTGGAAATTGATATTAATGCCTTAATTAAAGAAATGAGGAAAAATCCAACCTTTAAGGACACCAATTTTCTTTGTGAATGAATAATATCGTAATAAATAAATCTTCTTCCTCACCCCTATGTTAAATTCCCATAGAGGCAGGCAGATTTTTATTGTTAAAGGCTATAAGGTTATTTCATGGATCCAGAATACTATGCATCCTGATGAAGTTCCCTTGGCCTTTGGAATTAAAATAGCCCCACATCATCACATATCCTTCACCATACCTAGAGATTGGCATGGGGTACTTTCCATAAAATCATCTCTCAATGCAAATCAAACCAGCTATTTTGCTAACCGACATAAAACCATGCCAATCTCTAGGTATGGTTAAGGGGATGTGATGATGTGGGGCTATTTTAATTCCAAAGGCCAAGGGAACTTGTATCCTGGATACTACGCATCCTGATAAAGAGATTCCTCATGTTTTTAATTAAGGCATTAAGATCAATTTCCAAAAGATGATTTTTTTTAAATTCCTCTTTTTAGTCAACTTTAGCATTGGTTCATAAACTTATAAGTACCACTGTAAAAACTATAGTAGTGCAAGGATCAATTAAAAAAAAGAAGCATTAAATATTGACATTATAAGGGAATAAAGTAAGGATAGACACAAGCAATGCATTTTTTTGCATTATGTAAGCTTACGTTAAAGGGTTGGTTTACCTTAATTACAAAAATACAAATGATTTTACTCACTATACTCACTCAGGCAGTGGTTCCCAACTGGGTTTTGCTTTAGAGCCCATAATACAAAGACATCTTGTCACAGGTTGCATGTATATCCTAAATACGTTGTGAGCAGTTCTGTCTAAATCAATATCTCTTTTCAGATTGTTTCATTTGAAGATTTGTAAGAGGCTTATAGAGGTACAACTTTTCAGTTTTCGCTTTCAAAAAAAGAAGCAAAGACTGCAGAAAAGTATGGAAAACAAACATGGATTTGTATATCTGAATTTATTCTTTCATGGGTTATTGTTTTTTTAAATGTTGTAGCTGGTATGACCATCTCGTGACCCTTTGTAGGGGTCCCGACCCCCTGGTTGAGAACCACTTCTTGAAGGAAAAGGTCTCTGTGGAAAACTTGACAAATTGTGTATTATCAAAAAAAAAAAAAAAAAAAAACTTTCTGGACAAAAAAAAGTTGCTGTTACATTTTTTGTTATTATTATTATTAATATTATTATTTTTACTAATGTGAGTACCACAAACAACGCTTCATTTACTCTCAGAGACAAATATCTAAAAAAGAAAAAAAAAAAAAAACTTTCCTCATGGCTTGACACCAGAGCTAGAAAAGAACATGTTTCCTTGTATTTGAGTGGATCAACCCTTTAAATGTCACATGCATGCGTGGAATTGGCAGTAGCCGAGGAAAACTCTCCACTAAAATGACATTGAGGGACACAGGCTTCTGTCAGGACGTTATTTTGACGGGAAAGGCAGACCTGGCGAGCCTCATTCACATATTCCTCTCCGAGTCCCTCGATCGTGATTATTTTTAGCAGCTGAAAGTGGCTGTTTTGAAAATAAGTTCCTGACCGTATATCAAAAGATCCCAGTGCCACAGTGGTGGGCTCGCTCTGTGTGCCTGCTTTCATTTCACTCTGTGTGTGTGTGTGTGTGTGTGTGTGTGTGTGTGCGTGCGTGCATGTGTGTTGCTACGTATGAGCCTGTACTACAGGGCATGAAGACGGGGGACAAATGGATTCCATGTTTGCAGGAAAACACGCTGGAGGCACAGGAAAACTTTGTTGTTTATGAAGAACACGTGAAACCAATCAAATCTGAATTATCTTCCTGTTGTTCCAGCTTTTGTCGTTTGCAGTTTTTAGTTTGCTCGCCAGCAGTGTCACCACCCAGCGAGCAGGTCTGTGCCTGTGCATGAAAGGTATAGTTTACTGGTCGCAGACACACATGCAGTGTGAATGTGAACTCACATGCACCCAGAGACTCACACTGCACACATGCATTCAGTGGTTTTTTTCACTGTTGTTGTACAGACACTCTGAAATTGATTGGACTGGTCACTTTTCAGATTAAAGTCCTCACATTTGTTATTGTTATTCTTGTGGTGAAACATTGCAAATTGTCAGCATTTTGCATGCTTAAAATGCAGGATCAATGTTGCGTTTTTGTCTCCCTTCTTCTAGCTTACTTATACACACACACACACACACACGCACGCACGCACGCACACATACACACAAGCAGACAAGTTTGCAATGTCTAAACCTCAAGGGGATCAGATAAATAGTCAGCCCACAGGAAATGATTTGCAGACCTCCTTAGCATAATAAGCCATTTACATACTCATCCTCATATGGAGCACCTCACACACATACACACACACACACACACACACACACACACACACACACACACAGACACACACACACACAGACACACACACACACACACACACACACACACACACACACACGGAAGAACACAATTCCACTTCTCTCTAACACACACCATATGCACAAGCAAACTCACAGGTATGTGTAGTTACTTGGAGACACGCTCACATATGCAAATATCCGCTCACTTGCATGGAAAACACCCACACACACAAACACACAGTCTCTTTCTCACACACTCACACACTTTTTCAGATAGAGGCTGAGATGACTGTCCCTGTTTTCCAGAGCTAATGTGGCTACCAGCTACAATTAACAAATGTTTCTTCTTTTTATTGACTGTAAGCCAACAACTGTAAGATAAAGTCATCTCCCCCCCTCTCTGATAACTTTCCCCGTACATTTTTTTTTTAAAGAATTTCTTTTTGGGCATTTCCGCCTTTAATGGATAGGACAGATAGACATGAAAGGTGAAAAACATGCAGGAAATTGTCACATGTTGGACTCGAACCCCTACCTGGACCTTCTGCGTCGAGGCATACACCTCTATATGCGCCTACTCTACCAACTGAGCTAACCCGGCCACATTTTTTACGGCTAAACTCCCTCTCCATCTCTCCTCAGGCTGCCTCTCAAGGAGCAGGTGTTCAGCTCATTCATGGAGAGCACAGCAAGGTCAGCTTCATCTGCTGCGTTATTGGGAACAGCCACATAGTAGGCCTATGTGTTATGAGGGCAACCACAGTGGATTTAACTGTATTCTGAGTGCAATGACATGTGTCTTCTGTAAGGGTCAGTGCTTTGTCACACCGCAGGAGGACATGTAATGTGGAAAAAGAGTTTCATTTTGTATATGATAAGGGGCTTTAGTTCTCATCAGAATGGTATATTACTTTAACAAGTATGAGGCTTTAAATGTGAGATATTATATAGTAGATTAATTGCAGACACAAGTTCTCCTGTGTCAAAAATATGTTTGAATCACAGAGTGAGCTTTCAGGGTTAAGTAATAGAACACAAAAAATTAAACTAAAGAGCAGAGAGGATTTAAAAAAAGAAATCTTATCCAAGTCACAGAGAGTACAAGGCAAACAAATAAAAACCAACAAAAAGCAAATGGAAAAACTAGGATGCCACTTTTGTAGTCAAAACTATAAGTAATGTAAATATTTATAGGTACATCTTTTTTTAATATAATCTTTCTAATTTCTTTTTATCATGTATTGTCTCTTAGCTTGTCTCTACTGTATGTTGTTGTAACAATAGAATTCCCCCCAGGGATCAATTAAAGTCTTATCTGATTTTAACTTATATTGCAATAGATACATTAATAATATAACTACTGAAATAAACATCACAATAAAGACATTCATAACAGACCCATTTATAAGAAACAAATGTGTTGTATCAAATGTAATATGACTATAAATTTTGAACCTGCTGGTGAATTACAAAAAGGACAGCATTAATCCTCACAACCTCCTTCTTACATGAACCTTGTGCTCATATTTTCTCACTAATTACCGAGTGGATACCCGTGTGCTCAGCCTGACACACCGCAAAGCTTGTTTTAATATAATAATATGATATTGAATATATTTGAATGTATTTTTTGGTGGAAAAAAAATCACATCTCAGTCATTTCTATTTGATGGTGCAGTGAAAGAAACGGCAATACAGAGCAAATAGTGAGCAATTATTAATGGTCGGTTTATTTACTGTCTGAGTGGTGATTAATCAGTGATTTACTCAAACTCCCCAGATGGTTAAAGGAGCTTTCCGGCTTCTATGAAGTGAAACTGAAAGGACAGAGACTTACTTATTTGGCTGAGCGATGCCCCATAAGGATTACCTTCCCAGCTCCCAGGTTTCCATTCCTCCGCTGTCAGTGAATGCAACAGTAAGTATAACATTTCACACTCACAGAAATTAGGAGCATGGAGAAAAGTAAACATGGGAGAATTTGGGAGCTGGGTATTTTGGGAAAAGAAATCCTGTGTTTGTATTAATATTTCACCTCTGGGAAAACTTCTGTCACTGACAATTTAAAGGGCATGCGGCCAACATTATGTCAATTTGCTGTTAATGGTGGTATTTGCGACTTTATTGAATTAGGGCAGAAAGTCTGCGGTGGGTCGAGATGTATCGGGGCGAGAGGAGAGGTGTATAGAGGGAGAAAAAGAAAAGAAAAGTGAGGAGGACGGAAAATCATGACTAATTTTTGTTTCAAATGTGTTTCCGTCCACATATGGTCCTTGTTTTGGCCTATATACTGAGAATCTCAGAGCTGACCCATGACCCGCTCCTCAGACTAACATGATTTTGGCTGTCTCACTTTGAGTTCAATTTGACCCCGTGTCCCTAAAGTTCAAGGGTCACCTGCAGGGAGCAGCAAATTAACCCAATGTGTCAAACCTGGCATGACACCATGTTCAGCCGAGCTCTGTTGTTAAAATATTCTCCTCATTTCCACTTGCATGCATTTCATGTTAAGCTGTCTCTTGTCCAGTCTTTTTTGTGGGTTATTTTAAATTCTACCTCTCTTCAAAATTTATGGTGTGTGACTAATTTCCCCCCTTTAAACCTCCCTCGTCCCTTTCTGCTGAAATCCCACCCGTCAACACTGCAATCACTTTTCCCCAATTCTCCTCTGTCTCTTTTTCTTTGACATCTTCTTCCTTTCATTTTGGCAGGACCTCTCCTTCTGATCTTCCTTTCCTTTCTCTCGCCATTTCTCTCTCAGTCAGCCCAAATCTTGCTCTCTCTCTGTGTCTGTCCCTGCGGTTAAAGACGTTTCAGTTCAGCTGTCACAAATTATGTTCGCCTGCCCAGCTGTCAAAACAGGGGGGTGTCCCTTTCATTCCACCTCACATACTACGAAAGGGGATGGGAGGGAGGAGGGCTTTAACGCCCGTGTTTGGACACAAGCAATTATCTCTAATTATTGTTTTTCTTTTCAGTTTCCCTGTCCCGATGGAGGTCCGACGAGACGAACATGCAATAATCCGCTCCAGTCGTCCAGAATCAGCGGGCCTTCGGAGTCCAAGCTCGGTCCTGGGAGTCTGTGGCTTTCATCTCAATGTGAGTCAGGAGTTGATTCAAACATAGAGTGATGGGAGAATTAACCCCTGGGACCCAGCTTTCAATGGGCTCAGCTAAGAGATTATATGTGTTGATGGCAGGCTTTTATATGCACTGGGCTTTCAAAACTTCAGCTGTTAAATCAAGGCACAGGATCTTCACCTTATGTCTTTAGTATATGTACCCCCTCTCCTGCCTCCCGGCACCTCATGTTTCAGCTTTCTACCCTGAAACTGTGCATGAGACTGAGTAACATTTCCTCTGAAGTGACACGGCCCACAACTTTACAAATTATACCGTACATGTTCAGAGCCGGAGGACTCTCATCAGACTGCCACTGGGAGTTTACGTTCGATGTGCAGCCTCCGATTCCCATGACTGTCACTGAGCCTTTGGGATTCAAGCTCTTTTTTAAGTGCATGTGAAGATATGTGAAATAGTACTTGAGAGGAAGTGCATAGACACATGAATGGAGGAACAGAAACACGCAGTTGGTGTGAGATGAATTGGATCATCCTCAAGATTGTAATTAATTTGAGTTTGAAGCACAACATCTTTGGTGGTCCTCGCAGGCTTCCAAAAGACGGCAAAGGGGGAAAAAAAGAAAAAGTAAAATCCCTGTCCGTTTTCGCAGACTTGAACAACATGTTGCATGCGTCCTTTGGTTTCAACATCCATGCCGAAGCCAAAGGATGTTTTGGCAAAACAAGAAGCCACACGCCTCAAATGTGACTGACACAAGGGAAGTGAAGCGGAGGAAGAAAACAAAAGATTAGACAACAAGTAACAGTAAATAAGAGAACACAGAACAAGAGACAACTAAAGTTACTGGTTTGCATTTCCATTTCCTCTGATTCATAAGGCTATGGCGTCTGGCTTAACCTCCTTCTGCCTGACCTGTTACATGTCAACCCTCACTTTCCTGGAAATGCTCCCTGCTGAGACTGTTCATACATCTTCAAGGCCTGAGCCAACCAGCATTTAAAACCGCTACATTTTGTGGTGAAATTTCAATAAAATTCTCTCATCCATGCAAATTCTTTGCGACAAGATTAACTTTGCACCATAATAGCAAGCCGTCTTAAGAGGGCTGACCTTTTAGGGAACGGAGAGCCAGAGAATCAAAAATGTAAGAAGCTATCGTAACATGTTAGCACGTGCGCTGGATGACCACTTTTATTTAACCCACCTCTGTTGGAGTATAACCTGCACTATAAAAGAGACAAGGTATTTAGACCAAAGTCAATGGTATAAATATGTCCCTTAATTGAATAAATTGTGTGAATTTATTGTCTCATAAACGACTGAGCTAATTAGCTTGCTAACTGACAGTTAGCATGTCCGCTAGCTCAGAAAGAGTTCTCCTCTTCGTCTTTATTACATAAAATGACGTACAATTCTGAAGAAAAAAAATGCCAGGGGGAATAAACAGCACAGTAGCCTACAGAGAAAATAGAAAAATGCTAGCGTGTAAGCCATTAGCTCACCAGCTACAGTACTTCACTAAACATAGCCTACCTGCAAGTACTCACTACATCACCAAGCCTCTAGCAAGGCCGATTAAGCAAAAACGTGTGGATACATTTTGCTGTGTCTTTCTGGTGTGACCTGGCCTTAATGTGCACAATATGGTTGAAATCATCACAGTAACCTACTAATTAGAACATTTTCTGCTATCAATATATGTATCTCAATACGGCAAATACAGTGAGGAAAATAAGTATTTGAACCCCCTGCTATTTTGCTGGTTCTCCCACTTGGAAATCATGGAGGGGTCTGAAATTGTCATCGTAGGTGCATGTCCACTGTGAGAGACTTAATCTAAAAACAAAAATCCAGAAATCACAACGTATGATTTTTTTAACTATTTATTTGAATGATACAGCTGCAAATAAGTATTTGAACACCTGAGAAAAATCAATGTTAATATTTGGTACAGTAGCCTTTGTTTGCAATTACAGAGGTCAAACGTTTCCTGTAGTTCTTCACCAGGTTTGCACACACTGCAGGAGGGAGTTTGGCCCACTCCTCCACACAGATCTTCTCTAGATCAGTCAGGTTTCTGGGCTGTCGCTGAGAAACACGGAGTGTGAGCTCCCTCCAAAGATTCTCTATTGGGTTTAGGTCTGGAGACTGGCTAGGCCACGCCAGAACCTTGATATGCTTCTTACAGAGCCACTCCTTGGTTATCCTGGCTGTGTGCTTCGGGTCATTGTCATGTTGGAAGACCCAGCCTCGACCCATCTTCAATGCTCTAACTGAGGGAAGGAGGTTGTTCCCCAAAATCTCGCAATACATGGCCCCGGTCATCCTCTCCTTAATACAGTGCAGTCGCCCTGTCCCATGTGCAGAAAAACACCCCAAAGCATGATGCTACCACCCCCATGCTTCACAGTAGGGATGGTGTTCTTGGGATGGTACTCATCATTCTTCTTCCTCCAAACACGGTTAGTGGAATTATGACCAAAAAGTTCTGTTTTGGTCTCATCTGACCACATGACTTTCTCCCATGACTCCTCTGGATCATCCAAATGGTGATTGGCAAACTTAAGACGGGCCTTGACATGTGCTGGTTTAAGCAGGGTAACCTTCCGTGCCATGCATGATTTCAAACCATGACGTCTTAGTGTATTACCAACAGTAACCTTGGAAACGGTGGTCCCAGCTCTTTTCAGGTCATTGACCAGCTCCTCCCGTGTAGTCCTGGGCTGATTTCTCACCTTTCCTAGGATCATTGAGACCCCACGAGGTGAGATCTTGCATGGAGCCCCAGTCCGAGGGAGATTGACAGTCATGTTTAGCTTCTTCCATTTTCTAATGATTGCTCCAACAGTGGACCTTTTTTCACCAAGCTGCTTGGCAATTTCCCCGTAGCCCTTTCCAGCCTTGTGGAGGTGTACAATTTTGTCTCTAGTGTCTTTGGACAGCTCTTTGGTCTTGGCCATGTTAGTAGTTGGATTCTTACTGATTGTATGGGGTGGACAGGTGTCTTTATGCAGCTAACGACCTCAAACAGGTACATCTAATTTAGGATAATAAATGGAGTGGAGGTGGACATTTTAAAGGCAGACTAACAGGTCTTTGAGGGTCAGAATTCTAGCTGATAGACAGGTGTTCAAATACTTATTTGCAGCTGTATCATACAAATAAATAGTTAAAAAATCATACATTGTGATTTCTGGATTTTTGTTTTTAGATTATGTCTCTCACAGTGGACATGCACCTACGATGACAATTTCAGACCCCTCCATGATTTCCAAGTGGGAGAACTTGCAAAATAGCAGGGTGTTCAAATACTTATTTTCCTCACTGTATATGTAAAATCACATATAAAATGTTCAAATCAATGAGCCTTTCTCAGGAATATACAAGAAAGACAGCATGGTTAGCTCATATGTGATTTAACAGCTGAATATGAAGCTGATCATCATGACATACCCAAACCTCATACTACATTTGGTCACATTATATTATAGACTAATGTAATGTACATAACATGGACCACCGAGGTAAGTATATGGTACATTCACAGAGTATGCTTCTTTTTGTGTGGAATCATTTTGCCTCTGTAAAAGTCATCTATGTCACTGAAAACCACTAAAGCGAGTTCTGCCTCCATGTGCTTGATGCATTGAGACCTCAGTCCTCCCTCGGGATTTTCCTTATAGAGCCCAAATTACATTTGTGGAGCAAGTGTTTGATAGACACTTAAAAAGCAAAAGATTATTTTGTGAAAATGTGAAAAATCCTAAAAAGCTTAATTCTTTTAATCTTAAAGCTGTATTGACAGATTTCTTTGGGCACTTGGGGCAGAAAAAACCAGAAGAAGCCATAAACAAAACTCCGACATATCACCCTATTAAGTTGATGCATGTTAGCAAACAGATGCCTAGTTACACATCTAGCATATTGGAAGTAACATTAGCATTCATTTAGAGTTGTGTTCGTGACAATCTAGTGAATGTAAGTCCAATATTCACGCACCTTTTAGCTCTGTTTTTGGTCTCCAGTAACATATGTGGGCTTTTTTTAGCTTTTCTGCTGTAAACAGCTGCCTGACGATGCTGATGTGAGCGGTGTAAACGAACCAAGACAAGTTGTGGGCCGGAAAAACCACAAGTTAAAATATGTCATATCTGTAGAGCTATGAGCTACAGAGGTGGGTGATAATTCTCTGTGGAACTAAAAGTAAACGGAGCATTCTTATTTCATTTGAGCCAATGGTGCAGACCCATGTGATGCTGAGCTTTGTGCTGCTATGTCTCCCTGCCCCACCCCCTTCCCGTCTTCACATTGTCACAAAGGTGGTACCTCTTGGTTGGTGTCACCCCCCCCCACCGCCTTCCCCTCCTCTAAATCCTCTCTCCTACGGTCTGATCCACCCTTTTTTTGTGTCCTGAGTCTATAGTGGAGACATTACATGGCAAATCTCCATTGTCCAGCCTTGGGCTCTGCGTGTAATCTCTCTTGTCAAAGGGAATATTCAGTGATTAACCCCCTGCAAATTACAAGGGGTGATCAGTGTGTCTGTTCAGTCCCCATTAACTGCTAACAGGGCTTCATCAGAACCACCCACACTACCGGGACCTTCAACCTCTCACCCCTGACACCTGGAACTTTCTCATGTCGGCTCACTGAGCGCAGATTTCTTTCTCAATCAGACATGCTCTTCTTTTTGTGTCTTCCAGGGCAAGACGGGGTGATTAAAGAGTCGCAGTGGTAGTTTGAAAGAAGATGAAAAGATCCTTCCAGCGACTGGCATCAAAGTGGCATCATGCAGTAAGGAGCACGTTGTCATCGCCTGCCTGACATCATACTTGCCACACTTGAAGCCTCCCATCTTTAAGACTGTTGTAATGGTGAGGAAGGGAACACAAGGTAAGATGTCATTCAATGACACGGCAGGTCCCGTGCTGAGTTATCACAAGACCACCCACCTGTTAAATATGTTGGACAAACAGAACAGAAGAGTTTCTATGTGTAATATCTAGCAGATGGGGGTCGGCTGGCGGAGAGGGCACATACGAATGGGGTCGCCTATGATGCTGGTCAACTGGTCATTTCTCCCAGCCCATTAACCACCTGGGATTGCTATGTTTTGTCAGCTTTTTCAGAGTTTTAGGTTTCATTTGCAGTGCTTTGAAATCAAACACGCCCAGAAACAAAGCTTTCTCTGACAAACACACATAACTGACATCTGCCCCAACCACCTCACACGCATTCATACATACATACATACATACATACATACATACACATTTACACAAATATACATGCACATAATGCATGAGATATTAATTCTTGTTTTGTTTTTTTCATTTTCTAGAGTTTAATTTTAGTCACTTTTTGGCCCTTCTTGCCCACAGTGGCTTCAGGGCTTGTTGGCCTTTCAGACAGTTGGTCAGACTCAAATATCTCAACAACTACCAGATGGATTGCCATGAAATTTTGAACAGACATTCATGGTTCCCAGACGATTAATCCTAATAATGTGAGTCCCTGACTTTTAGTGACACCGTAAGGTTCACATTTGTGGTTTTGAGTGAAATGTCTCGTCAGCTATTGGATGAATTGCCATGAAATTTGGTACAGACATTGGTCTCCCCCCTCATGGGTGTTTTGTAAAAACGTTGGCGATCCTCTGATCAAATACCTGCAAAACTGACCTTCTCTCTTCAGCTGTACTTAGCAAATGTTAGCATGGCAGCACTCTAAATCTAAAATGATAAACATGGTAAATATCATACGTGTTAAAGATCAGCATGTTAGCATTGTCATGTTAGCATTGTCATTGTGAGCATGTTGATGTTGATGTATCATACTGACTTTAGCATTTATCTCAAAGCTCCACTGTGACTAAGTACAGCTTCAGAGAGCTGCAAACTCTTAGTGTAGTCGTGTTAACAAAAAACTCTGCATTGTTAAATCTAACTTTATCGTTCCAAATGTGCAGCTACTGATGTGACTGACTTTTGGCACATTTTTCTGGTTTACCAACATCACAGTAAAAATATGATAACATAATGCATGCCATCTTGGGTTTTCGCTCATTATCTGTAATGTAGTGCAATAGGGTGAGCTGGTCCACCTTAAAGGTTGGTCCACCTTAAGTGAGCCTAATCAGGTTGCAGTGGGCACCAGGTGTAGCTCATTCATGCTCCTCCTGTAATAGGCCAGGGAAACCCTCAAGTAGACAGATTAGTAGACAGCATTCCGGGATGGGAGAAAAACGTGCTCTGGTTTATTGGCATTTCTTTAAACCAATCACAATCGTCATGGGCGGCGCTAAGCGCCATACGGAGCAACGGCGCCTCTGCAAAATAGCCTCAAGAAGGAACTTGTTTTGGTGGAACGTGTACGTTCAAAGGTTGTTTTAGTGGTGCAACAGTAAACTCAGATTGGACAGTCTAGCTAGCTGTCTGGATTTACCCTGCAGAGATCTGAGGAGCAGTTAACCATAGTCCTCAGAAATCCACTGGAGTTTAAAATTCCAACATAAAGAAAGTCCAAGGCAACAGATAACCGGCCTAAATGTGTGAAATCTGGCTGAATTTCCGTCGGCAACGGAGCATTCCCAGAAGTGGAGCGTCGTGGATATAAACTATAAGACCCTCTTTTAACACACATAGAGTGCTTTTGGTCATTGCAACTGTTTTGTTTTCTTGCAGTGCTGCTGCTGTTTTGCCTAGGTGTTATTTTTATGTATTTTACTTCTGTGTTCGTTTACCAGAGGGTCTTTTAGTACTTAGTGTCTAATCTCCCATCTACCCATCCATGTTTTAGGCTGGAACTTTTACAAATAAGGGGGGGTCAGAGGCCTGTTTAAGCCGGAGCCTAATAGGTAGCGTGACTACTCCTTTTATTGAATGGTTGAGTGTTGTTTGCTGTGTTTGCACCTTGCACTTTATTTTTTTTTGTTTTGTGTGTAATTTAAACTACCTTTTGCGTTGGCCCAGAGTGGGTCTTCCACTAAATTTCCCCAGTTTGGTAGTCAGCGACCCTCCCACCTGACTAGCAGCTTTTATTTCATCCAGTGCCCTTTCTATTATGTTTGGTTGTAGTTCCCACTAGCCTTGTTTTTAATTTCACAATCTTACTTTCACCAATAGGGAATTGTTTCCATTCCCTGTTTTTAGTAATATTAGTGGTTGCGTTTGTCAGTATATCAATATTGTTGTTCCTAATTTGGAAACCCGATCCCTTTGTATTGCATGGGTAAAATGTCTGAAATTGTCTACAGCAGTCCTCATCCCTTGGTCACAGAGTTTTGGAATAGCAGGCATAGAATATGCTGCACGTGTGATGTTGCTATACAGTGTCCTTTTTTTCAAAATTGAAAGAAACAAGGGACATTTAACTGGAAAATCAAGAGTTCACAAGTTGAACTTACACTGTGATAGACTCTGATCATGTCATGAACCCACTGAACCCACATGTGAAGATCTTGTGTGCTTTTGGCAATGAATTAAAGACAGATTTAAGTGATAAGTGCAGGAATCTTTCAGGATGAAAGAGGAGCTAGTTGCCACTTTCCCTTCAAAAGCTGCAACATCTTACAGTTTGATTTAAGATGACTTAGTCTGGCGTAGAAATCACTGCTGAGAGTACAATTATGATAAGACATGAAAAATACAAAGGAAACTGATACTCTTCAGAGATCTCATGGTGTCCAGACTGCACAAGGAAATGAAGAGTTATATTCCCAAATACTGAATAGCAATTTTTGGAAAGAATGCTGATCATTAGCATGTGTAGAAGATGCAGTCTTAAGTTTTAACACATTGTCAACCAATACTGTCTTATTGTAAATTCAGAAGATGACATCCAGTTTAATGTTGCTTATTTTGCAAGAAAAGCTCAAAGGGGCCCTTTTTGAACCAACATTTTACAAATGTTACTATGACAATGAGTCTAGGAGTTTGTGTTTTATTGTAGGTTTTACTGAGGTGGAGGCAGTGGAATTTAATCCAAGCAGTATTGTAGGAAATCTGTCCCTAAGATATTTCTAAGGCCCTGTTTACATGACAATGCTCGCGGGTGAAAACAACTAAATATTTTATCAGATGTGCCTTTTGTTTAGACGGCGATGGCGTTTTTGGGGCTTAAAAACGCAAAAAAGTGAGAACCACCCTCCAGAATGGAAATCTTAAAAACGCTCCACCGTTACGTTCCCGTCTAAAGGGTAAAAATGCAAAAGTCAGCTGACCCACCCCATATTTCGTTACATAAATCAAAATATAGAGTGATTACTCGCCCATGGCCACTCCACCGTTGAGTATCCACAGCCTGCCTATACTTGGTCCGGATAGCTTTCAGCTTTGATGATGTTTTGGTGGTGTTGTGTGGCAGGGCTTCACACTACCACCTAGCCGCCTGGTGTGCATACTACATTGAATTTCACACACTTTTGCGTCACCATATGCACGCAGATTTCCCCCCCAAAGCGCTCGTCTAAACGCAGAATAAAAAGTGAGAACGCAACGCCACTTTTGCGTTTTCTCTTCAGATCGTTTCCGTCTAAACATAGCCTTAAACGTTCAGTACATTAGCCGTTCCCAAACTGGCGCGCACCGATGTGACGTCATGGGAGCGCCGTAAGTATTTATACTCGCGTGTGGTGGTCGCGACACTAGTTGCAGTCTTCTCCTGAGCAGAGGTGGCGCTAATGAGGAAAGGCTACTGACTTTGCTATTTCTACGGACTAGAAGAAGAAGCAAAAGGTAAACAACGGCAGAACTGGCTGCAGCATTGACGTCAATGCTTCGATTTGATTTGATGACCTACTTCGTCGGATCAAGCCTTTCATTCACCATAAAAGAACTCCTCTTAACCCAGTAAGTTTACAAGAGAGACTTTGCAGTCACTCTGAGAGTCCTGGCATCAGGTTGCCCAAGAGCTCGAAAATAGAGTGGTGCGCGCCCTCTGGTCGCGCACTCAAAATCCTGGCGCGCCAGCGAGATCTACGTCATTTTGACGTCACACTTGCGCACGCGAGCTCGGCTGCGGCTACTGTAAAACGGCTTTTAGGCTGTCAGCAAGTGTGTGGCCTTCTTTCACTGCTGCTTTATTATTTAATCGTTTAAGAAGTACTTTCAACATATCCCTTTTTAATTTATGGTTTTCTTTGTAGTGATAGGTTCAGAGTTACACTAGAGATGAAGCTGTAGGAGGAATAGCAATGGGTTTACAAACATGATAACCGTTAATAAAATCCCTTGATTTATTTCAGACTGTACTATACATATTGTTCTAGCATTTGCCATTTACCATGTGCATATGTGTGGATGCTTTTATTATATGAAACAATAACATCCTTATGTTGCAGACCTTATTGAACTACATGGTATATTCTCGTCAAAACAGTGAAAAAAATATTAAGAACATGGTATTTTGTTTGAGTCTTCTGACCAGTTGATATTACCCTGGTTCTTAACATAATGCTTCACATCCGTGTGTATTTCATATTGTCGTGTAAGGCTGGGATTACTGCTGCTATTTACAATTAACCTTCACTTCAGAATTAATGTGTGTGCCGTCTGCTGATTCAATTACCACGCGTGATGATGCTTTCATTGTCCTCATGGGGAGACATGCAGCCCTGTTGTGTTGCTTGACAACACATGTCTCTGGTTTCCGTTGGTTGACTGGATTCTTGATGGTCCTGCTTGAAGTTTATTTTTTTATTTTTTTAAACAGCAGCTGATGCCTCTGTTGGGCTCAAGGTGTTGGTGACACTTGTTGCGCAACATGTTATTAAAGCCCCCATCCACATTGGTTATTTATTTATTTATTTGATTATTTTTGGGGTATTTTAGGCCTTTATTTTTTACAGGACAGCTGAAGACATGAAAGGGGAGAGAGGGGGAATGACATGCAGCAAAGGGCCGTAGGTCGAACCCGCGGCCGATGCGTCAAGGAGTAAACCTCTATATATGGCGCGTACTCTACCAGGTGAGCTAACCAGGCGCCCAACATTGGTTATTTTTAGTATAACTATGAGTTAGGACAGGAAGAACTGAAATGCTGATTTGATATTATGACTTTCAGTGCATAAGTATTGTAGGCCCAGGATCCATTCTGGATTCAGACAGTATTACATTAATAGCTAACCGTCTCTTTCAGGCTGCCAATCACTTTTCGCACTTGTACCTACAGTATAAAAAGTAATGCACTTTTTAATTTGTGTATAACCCACGCAATCGTGAGCCAGGATGTGCAGAGCTGGCTCTCTTTTTACGCCTCTAGGAGGAAGTCAGGTGAGGAGGTTTAAAGAGAAACAAAGTTAGTGGTCGACGTGGATGGATCAAACACGCTGTTCGTGTCCCGTGTGAAAGCAAAAGTCAACGTAGACTTATTTTAACTGGCATTTGTTGCATAACTTACGCACTTGACTAACGTAACATATATAAGTAACGTTACAAACATACTTATTTTAACCCTAATCACAATCTAATTTCATAAACCTACCCAAGTAGTTTTGTTGCTTAAAGGGGCTGTATTTGATATTCAGAACATTAATTTAGCAGTGAACAACTATTTGCTATGTAAAGACATAGTGTACTATATAATGTGAGAGCCACGTGGCGGCAATCCCAGACCACTTATTTCTTCTGAATATCGAGTGCAGCCCCAACAGGTTCTGCAGTGCAGGGGCTTACACAGGCGCACTGATCGCTCGTGTTGCTGGACAATCATAGGCTGACACACAAATTGTACATAACCTTTTGTAAGACATCAACGCAAATGCAAAAACTCACCTTAAGTGATGACAAACTGCATGAGGATAGGTTGTCTCTTAAGCTGTCCAAGGCCTCAATCACAAGTCTTGCATCTTGTTGCAAACACATTGGAAACATCATCAGCAGTGTCACCTTTTGGCTCTGAAACATCTTTCTCTACTTTACTGTCGCAGTACAGAATGAATTATATCACTTTTTCACTTCTGGAGTTCATTGTTGAGCTATCACAAACATGTTGTGCATAAAACATTCAAAAACCAGCTTCTGAAGTAGAAGAATTTAAACCACCCATCCGCTTCACACTCTCTCTCTCTCTCTCTCTCTCTCTCTCTCTCTCTCTCTCTCTCTCTCTCTCTCTCTCTCTCTCTCTCTCTCTCTCTCTCTCAACGGGAAAACACTTGGCCAAATCACAGTTGCATCTGGATTTTCTCAATTGTTTTGCTTTACAGCCCCTTCAGCATAGCTATAGATCATATTCTCCCATGAGAGAATATCAGTCTGAACTTTTAGGCACCTACTTTGATGTAAGTTGACCAGGATTTAACCCACTACACAACACATTCATCAACAACATATTTATACCTGGTAAATAACACGCCAGCATTTAGAAACTCTTTGAAATATCAATGTCAAAAGTTTAACATGATTGTGGCCTATATAAATTCAGCACTGACATTTTACAACACATTATTGCATCCAAACTGAACATTAAAGTGTCATTAAAATTTATAAAACTAAGGTCAGTAATGTTTTACCAGAACTCAATTGATGAAATGGGTCCTACTGCAACAACACAGAGTTTTAGTCGGGTAATGTGTCAGATTGACTGCTGAAGACATGTCACCTATACTCACTGCCATCTTAAGCAACAATTTCTATAACAGCAAATTTGTGACATCCATCTTCACGTGTGTGTGGTTTGGTTGGATGATTGCAACATGTTGGCTTCTCTGTTCATGAGAACTTTGTTGAGAACCATAGTCTGTCTGAAGGGCACAGAGGACCACACTCTAAGCCCCAACCATCTGCTCTGCTCCATATCGATTATTTCCATAAAATGTTATTATGAAGCTAATTGTGTTCCTGTACTTCAGATCAGATTGCCAGCATATGAAAGTCAATAAAATGTGGTATTTGTGGGCTTGAGGATAAATCCACTTCAACATAAATGATCTAACAGCCCCCTCACTTACTAACTTAACTGTGTGGCGTGTGAACATTGCAAAACCTTCTGGCTGAGAAATGATCGATTTTACCCCCATAGTAAGGGCGTGTGAGAGTCTCTTTAAGCCAAATGTGCACAGAGTAATGATTATGGTGCAGCACAAGTAGTTAATGCTCACTTAACTGAGCATGATAAAAGTAGATAAAAGTGTTGATTGGCAGCATGCAGGCTAAGTGGATAAAAAGATAATCGCTAAGAACTATTATCTATGGTAAAAAGTCATTCACAAACTCATAGAAGAATTGTACAACATCCTTTGGTGAAGAAAAGTTAATGTTGGTGTATGGGAGGCCAGCTGTGCAGTGTGCCGCTCTGATGAAGATATTGCGCGCTAAACAGTTCCATCCTCCTCCTGGAGCTTGAGACTGTTGCAGTAAAATGGCACACGGAGAATGTGAGTTGTGCGCACCCCAGCTGAGAGCCACTGCTATCAGATGTAGGGCGCAAACCGCACAGTGTGGGACCATGTGGGGCGGACCACCCATGAGTGTGCCTCCCCCATTTCCCCTGGCTGCAGCTGGAAGAGACACAACGCTGGAGCATGGGAACCAAGCGCCAGCCATCAGCCGTGGAACTGGTTCTTAAACTGGGGATATTTTTGGTTTAGCAAATGAGGATAGTGTCACCCGACTTTCGGTGCTTGCACAGTTTTTTTGAGGGGCTTTCATTCTCTGTAATGCTGCCCTGAGCCTTTATTTGTTTAAGAAATGTCCTCTGGGAGTTTCAGACGTGCTGTTGAAACTGATGCCGCCTGGGATGGGAGATGTTATTTTAGAGACAAGGATTGATGACCAAGTTAAAGGAGACACTTGGGTTTTAATTAGTTTTAATAAGTAGAATTGTATCCAAGACATTTGACATTAAAGGTCAAATCAAACCGGTTATAAAAATTAAATCTGTGCTTCACATCTGATACCTGTGATCTCAAATGTGCTCGTACTGATGCCACTTGATTTAAAATAATTCAAGAACCTTAAATAAGTCATCCGCTAATCACTTTCCTGCTATAACCATTTGTCAGTGTGGATCATGAACCCCATCATCCCCACCCGCTGTCACTTTCAACCATGTTTAAAAAATAAAAAAAGAAAGACTTTTGTTAAAAATGTTGAAACCCAAAGCCGAAGCACTCAGCTGTGATGTTTAGGTTAAGTAACCCCCTGGGTTAATAAACTAAACAAAGGTAAACCGTGCAAAATGGCCACAATGAAATCCAGGCTAAGTAAACGAAGCAGAGTTTACAAGATACAAGGGGTTGGGGCTGCATGCGTGAAACTTTAATGTGAAGCAGGTGATGAATGTGTTTTTAACTCTAATAAAGAGACTCCGAGGGAGAATCCTGGTGAAGAAAAGATGATTGAAATTCACATTACAAACCCATATGTAGGGATGTTTAGTGCACTTGGTTGCAGTATATTAGTATGTCCACGATGGAGCAATATAGCCCGTAGATGTTATCGGTACCGTATTTGATCAAACATCATGGCTTTGGTATAAGCCTGGGATTACATTATGTTACTTCACTAAATTGTTCGTTAAGACTTAGCCAGGCGTGAAATTAAACTGTCTAAACACCATTTCTGGCAATCGTCTTCAATGAGAACCTGTAGCTCATGGTTTTTACCCTGCTTGATTTATGTCTTATCTGAGAGATTATCCGTGGAGTCTTCTGAGAGTTTGTCTTCACTTTAAGTGAGTTATTACATTCAGGTTTTATCTTTTTCATTTTCAGTCAGAGGAACAAACGCTGCGCGTGGAGCAACTCCAGAGAAAATATGAACTTCAAGAACAACAAAAGGGTTCTTTTTAACTTCTTCAAACCACATCTCCCAATAAAAGCTGAACAAACATACCCTGCCACTTGCGAGCGGCTGCTGTCCAGCGAGTTTCACAGAAAAAGGGCTCGCTTTCTAAAGGGGGGGCTTATGGGACTAATGAAAACTTCACCTTAACTGAAATAATAAAAAGCACACCACCCAAACACTGGCGATTTGTTCCTCTGTGTAGTGCTTTCTCTGGGCCTTGGCTTGTCATTCTAGATGCTTCGAAAAAAGTCAATGCACATTTCAAGACTTTCATTTGTAGCTTGTGTTTTGTGGCCTGTTGATTCTTTAAGGGGAATAATGTTTTTTTAAAAGATGTCAAATGTGCTATGAAGTGTAGTAAACCACATTGTTGTTGGATGTCTACAACAAAACCTGGCTGCAAGGGGAAAAGACTCTAGGCCCGTGACGAAACCGGGGACATCTATCCCCTGAGCTCCTCCTGGGGAAGACAAAGCAGGTTTAACGGTGTATGAAAAAGAGTGGCCTGTGAATGGTTACTGTTCAATTTGTATTTGGTTCCCCGCTGGTCGCAGAGCTGAGATCAGAGCCGAAAGTGAAAACACATGGCGAGGGTCAGCAGGATCAGAGGACCACCACACACACGGCAGAAAAAAGGGGGGAAAAAAGCAATGGGAACTTGTGTGAAGAAATGGATTGAATAAACAGAGTCTGCAATCGCCTGCACCCTATTATCCTATAATTTACACTGCATGGGAGCTTGGAAACGCAGGCTGTTAAAGGCGACCATTGGTTTCCACTGAAAAGTGGCATTCCACGCCTCATGCCAATCAAAAGGCCAGGCATGATAGTCCGAGACAAGTTTAGAATTCTTTATGGCCTAATGTGTTTATTTGAAATATCCCAGGGAAATTATTACATCAGCGGCAAGCAATGTCTTCAGAAACAGCCGGACCTTTGAAGTTTCCAGCAGCAAAACATACATTTAATTACATAATAACTTTGAAAATTGTATTTGTACAATCAATAGTGTGGATTAAATGTGGAAGTATGAGATTGGGCAAAAAAAATTGGCCGTACCATGACAAAACAAACTTCAGAGGGAGGAAAGGCCAAGAAAATAACTAGAGATGAAGAATTAGAGCGTTGGTTTGGCACAGAGCTCAGCATCAGCTTTCCCCCCTCAGCCCTGATGAATGTCAGCTCACTTCTTCCACCTCGCTTTAATTACTGCTCTGTGCACTCCGTCCCCTCCAATCTAGGGCGGAACGAGCGCCAGTGAGCTCAACAGTAGTGAAAACATTTCTCGAATCTCTTGAACGATGTCCTATATGTTTCCAGAGGGAACCTGCTGCCAATTATTTCTGCACATCTGCTAACCAAGAGCCAGCCGAGGAGAGTGTGCTATCGCTGTGCTCCATGGTGCAGCAAGCTGAATTGGATGGATGTGACATCAGTGTTTGAAAAGAAAACGGCTGACCCACTTTGATTAACTGATCTAATTGCATGGAGAGTTAGAAAGCCTTGCATTACATGGCAAGATAGTGTAGTTAAGCTTTATGAGGTTCACGCATGACCCGGGGAAAAAGGCTAGGCATGTTAGTACTTTTAACAAAACATCCACCTAAAGGAGAATCAGGTTTATTCTGTTGCTTATCTTTTGAATGCATTCAGCAAAAAGTAAGCCTTTCTTTTTCACTTCTCCACCCACCTCCCCCTGTGGATCTGGGACTGAGGGCTAATTGGAGTCAGTGTTGTCCCATCTGAGAATGGAGCCGATTACTACGCTCTCTCATCTGTTTGGTTTGATGGGCATTGGCGGAGGTTATCCAGCCTTTGAATTCTTTCTGCTTATTTATCCAACAGCTGGGCAAATACCCACAGCCTTTCTGCATTAGGGCTCATTTTTAAACATTTAGAAAAGACAGGGCCCAGTGTTTATGCCTCCATCTTCCTTCACATCTGCATTTAATTTTATTTTGCAGACTTTACGCAGAACAAGGGCTCGATCCTTTGTTATGACAGGAAGATATTTTGAACTTTTTGAGGATTAATACTGTTTGCTTTCCTGCTCACTCCCTTCAAAACAGCTTCAGGGTTCCAATAGGTTAAAGCTGAAATCCGTAACTGAATTTGGCAAGCCTAGTAGATGGGATATTGTTTTCAATTCATCTGCCACTTACATTACTCAGCTGGGATACATTGTCTCTTTCATTTCGTTTTATTTTCCAGTTCATGTGCTGTGGAAATATGAATTGTTCCTGGTATGAGCACATTTGGTCTCCATCCATACCTATAATAAATTGTGTAGTACCGGTACTTAGTCTTTGTTTTATATTCTGATCAATTTGTTATCATAGTATGACATATTTTTACCAAGTTGTCAATACTTCATAATAAAAGTCTTGGATCTCAGAAACAACTCTAGTGTCCGGTTTATGGGCTCAAGTAAAATTATTACAGTGATGTCAAACTGTGTATTAGAATCATTTGCTAATTAGATTCTGCTAGGGCAGGGATCAACAAAAGGAAAATTTGAGATTTTTTTCCTAAATGAAAAAGTCTTAACATGAATCCAACATATTAGCAAATATAAAGCCCCACTGCTTATTGGCCTATAGGTAAGGTGGACACTAAGGCAATCCACAGATACAGTTAATCCTAACGATTCACTGTGCCACATGTATGTTTAACATTAAAACGTGATTATGAAATCATGCCAACAATTATTAGGCTATTTTAAAAGCTTAGTATTATATGCAAAAAAGGTATGTATAAAGGCTTTAGGCCGTCCTACACGTTATTGTAGGACCAGTTTATTATGCAAGTTTTTCATATAATATATGTAGTTGGGGGTTCCTGTTCCGTCACTCTTTCAGTAAAGGGGGGCTTGGTTTAAAAAATGCTGAAGACCCCTGTGCTAGGGAATGCTTTCTTTCAGGGGTGCAGGGTGATCTAGAGCTGTCTTTCTGATCAGTCAAACCTGATGCACTTCAGCTGTGAGCTAGTAACTGCAGGTTTCCTCATTGTCATTGCTAAGTGCCACTGAGCAAGACGTGTGTGGTGGGACTACTGTACTGTATGTGTATGATTAGGGAGGGAAACACAACGTTGAACTGCCTGCACACTGTCACAAAAAAGCATCATGCATGAACTTAATGTAGGCTACTTCTCTCTGCTGTATGTGGAACAGCCGCGGAACTTTTAATGACAAATTGTTATTAGTAATCCATCAGTGACTAAGATATGTGTCAAAGAGTGCCCAATGACCAGTGTAAACTTGAAGCTGCTCTAATCAATTATCACATATTACAATGGTTGACTATGTGTAATGTGAAAGGGGTTGCTGGTAGCAAGGAACCCGCAGAAAGCTCTCCCTCGACTGCAGGACCCTCAACACAGTGTTTTACGCTCATTTTTTGGGTTTCAGGGCACGTAACTTTGCTGTTTCGGTTCCTTCTTACTGTACTGTTCCCATCAGTGTTTTTTACAGCTTGTTTCCCCCATGTGGACTAAAAAACGCAATTAATTCAGGTAAAGTCTTCAGTTTCTGCTACCCATTGCTGTTCAATAAATACATATTAAATGAAATGTCAACAAAGAAATGATCCCAAATTTGAATTTGACTTTCTTGCATACATGTTATAATTTAAGCAGCATTCCAGCAAATAATACTGCATATTATCTTCTGAAATCAACTAAATCAACCATTTTAATAATTAATAATGAGGCACTGCAGCAGTGGTTTGGGGGTAAATTACCCATCTGAAGTTCAGTTTGTAAACTTACAGTGTATTAGAGAAGCTTTGGATTTTAGACCGTATTTGGTTCTATAACCTCAGGCCCTGCATGCTCTGAGGTTGTTTTTTCTTACATTATAAATGACTTGTCTACAGTGAGTGGGTCTTAGCACGGCACCAGGCAGAAACACCAACAGAGTCCAAAATGATTGGTGACAAAACTGCCTCTAGTGGAAGACAGATGTCTTGATGTAGCCTAATGTTGTCCCGGATTCAAAGATGCCTGGCTTTTCTGGGTCCATTTTCTTGATGGGAGTGTTTCAACACATGGCCACAGAGTTTTAAATCCCATGTTGGTCTGTGGCAGCGGTGGACTCTTTCAACCTGGGACCAATCCAACAGATTCTTTAGTACATATTGTGTTTGATATGATTGATTCAAAACATTGTTTAGATGGAAAAATATACTAAACAGTTGTCAGTTTTTACTGAACTTTTATTATTTTCTTTAATGAGCAGGGCTGGCTCCCATTTTTGAGGTCACATGCATAACAAAGATTTGGACTTATTCTGTAGGGAAGAGAGATTTTTTTTCTGGAAAGAACAGTGAAGCCAGTTAAAGCTCTTAGCTGAAACTATAACTCTGCTCAATATACTTTACTATAAGAATAAGACTGATTGATTGAAGTTTGTGTTTTGGCAAATCCACATCCATAGGGCAATGTAATGCACATTGGTGTGTACATTTCCTTAGTTTGAACAGAAAGCAACACAAATGGAAAAATGGGGAAAAAGCAAGACCTTCATTTTAATCTATAAGCTGGTCATTGTTTTGGTTGGTACTACTGTACACTGCCTGCTCAGCAGACAAACTTAGTGATTAGCTGGTGAACATAGGGGAGCATTTAGCTGCTAAAGAGCCACATATTTCCCTCAGGAGTTGGAGGGAAAAGGAGTTGGACACAACTTCATGTGAATGCTAGCGTTGCTCTTTGTCTGTGGATGTGTAAAAGGGAAACAATTTGCTTACAAGTTTGCCATATCAACTTTTTAAATTGACGATTTGGAGTTCACATTGTGTTTAAATATTTGTTATTGCAGGTTGAAGTGCAAATTTGAATCCAGTAGTTTTTCTTGTAGTGGAGGATTTAAATATTGTTGTATTCATACTTGATAGATAAGGATGGAAGCCTACATTTTTCTTATTGTCAACAAATCCCATTAAAAGACCAAAACCTACAATGCGATGGTTCATCTTTCAGTGCTTTCTGACTTCCCTTCCCTGTCTGTGTCACCCATCCCCAAGCCCTTTCAAAAATAGGTCAGAATATTAAAAATAGGTCAGAATATATACCATAATTTTTGTAAGAGGCTTCTAAAACTGGGCACTGTACTTATTTTTTTCAGAAAACATTACTCAAACATGAGTAAGGGACTGTTCGTTATTTATTTAAGACCACCGGAGGAGTTTTGGGCCCTTCAGCCAAAATATACATGACCCTCCCCTCACCAGTAAACATTGTTCTATGACCCCCCAAAACGATTTGGAAAAAAGGCATGACCCTCCCCAACAATTTACCAATACATTCTGTACTGGCTTGCAATTGGCAAAGATATACAAATTTCCTTAGTTTTTTACAGCCATGAGATACATCACTAAACCTCTGCATTCTCATCTGACGCATCCCACTCCTCTGTTATGGTGTGGTGGCCATTTCAGTAGATTTACTCACTAACATTGTTGTGGAAACACAATAAGCATGGAAACTAAATGCACACTTCCTGCATTACTGCATTACTTCAAATACTAAGTTACTCCTCTAGTAAACTAGTATTTACATGAAATAAAACAATAAAATATTGAGACCAGTCAGCAAGGCACTCTGGGTAACATTCAACACACAAACTGGTTGCTATGGACTCATCACTAGGCTTCCTCCACTTCACCGTTTAAACAAAGTGGAATAAACGTATACAAGTCCAAATCTACACAAAACCCGCAATCAATTAGTAAGCTGACATCAAATGTGGCATTTAGGAAACCTTTATTGCAACGTTGGCACGGTAAGATGTCCAGACTAGCAACAGTCATTTTCGTTTTTTTACGTCCTGCTGCTCCCATCATCAGCCAGGAAATATATTTTTTTACTAAAGCTGCAGTATATGCAATCTGATGTATTACCTACCACCATTTAGTTGTTTTGTGTTATTTAAGATATTTATAAATTATCTGGTCATGCCAGATGTAATTATTCCACTCATTTTTTAAACAATGCAATTATCCGTTTCAGCCACCAGGGGAGCAGCTCCACCTGCCCCCCAGCAAACTCATGGGTCAGACCATCTGGTAGGGAAGGAGGGCCGAGACTGAGAGCTACATGGAAAAATATGCACCAAACAAGCCACTTTGAAATTTTGCTGTTTCATGAGTGTACTTTTTGGGGACTATTTTCAGCTGCAAATTTGGTGTGCTTTAGTAAGTTTTTGAGGCAGCAGGTCAGTGAACGTGGGATTGACTCAAAATAAACTACAGTGTCCATATTTCATCATAATGTAGGAACTGACTGTGTGGCGCCTAGTGTGTTTGAATAACAATGGCACTTTATGACAGAGGAATATCAGGCTTTCGCTACTCAGACAATACTTGTTGGTTTTTCATGTTGTTGACTATAACAAATATGTTTAAAAAAAATCCTTTATCTAATTCTCTGAATAATTTTTTTGTTTTTCAGTCTTGATAGTACTTGCAGAGTATTGTAATGCAGTGTGAAAACAATTTATAGAGCACAATGGTGATAGAAATGTGCTGTTCATTTCACTGTTGACAGATGTCAGCTTTATATATGACGTAAGGACAGTTTAAGTTGTGTGTGCGTGCCTGTGATCACTTTTATGATTCCAATCACACAGAAAATAGACAACATTGTTATCCCCCCACTGTCTACAGTCATTGTTATCCCCCCGCTGTCTACAGTCACTTTATCTCCTTGGATACTTGAATAATGGTGTCTCATATTGACCACTGCATATGTATGTGTGTGGTTTTATGTGTGTGTTTGTGATAGAGCAGACACAGAGAGAGAGCAAGACAGACACGCAGCGAGGGAAGTGTA
Organism: Zingel zingel; assembly: GCA_023566125.1. NCBI lineage: Eukaryota > Metazoa > Chordata > Actinopteri > Perciformes > Percidae > Zingel > Zingel zingel. The sequence goes on along the minus strand of CM042329.1, from coordinate 27,080,638 downwards.
CTGTAAACCTGCCACAAATGATTTAGAAAGTCGTAATTGTCTTGCTGTTGACCAGCAACATGTGGTGTTCATAGAGAGCACATGAGGCAAGACATAATGGATGCTTTTAGGATAGCTTTGTCAAAAGTGGTTCTTTTTTGTCCTTTTAAAAGTTAAAAACACACACATGCACAAAACGTTTCCTTAACCATAATTCAGACGGACCACCAGCTAAGTCGAATGAGAGTGTAGGCTATGCTTGGTATTTAACACGCACCAATCTTCCGCTCACATTATAAATTATAGCATCTGTCAAAAAGTGAAGGAGAGGATGGAGATAGCTTTTCCACCCATCGTAATGAGCATCATCCCCCACTTTTTGTAACCATAATTAGATGGGACTGTCAGATGAGCAGTGATTTGCAAAAACACCAGAGATTGATCACATTTAACATTGTGTTGGTGAACTGTGTGGGTAAGAAAGGGTAAAAAATATTAATATCCTTTTCTGACAACAAAATACTTTATACATTTTAGTTGGGTTGTTGACATATAGGCCTGAGCATCCAATCTGTGAAGTTTTGATTCATTTGCTGTGTGTTTCCACTGATCCAGCCGACGATGTCCTGTTCCTGGCTTTGAATGTGGCATGCTGTACTGCCATACACTTCTGCAAAGCTGCAATCGATTACTTTTCATCGCGTTTTATACTATCAACTTGTTGCACTTGATTACATTTCATGAATTTTTATGTGTACCAACTCATGAGGTAAACACCAGGCAGCTGATAAACATTACTGCTGGTTAACTTTGTACTCCGCAACATTCATTTCCTATTTGTTTTCATATTTCTAGTCATGACATTAAACCATTAAGCCTCATAAAATATACATCTAAAAGCAATTCCAACTTCAGTGCATTTTACTCATTACTTGTGTAAGTGAATACAAGTGTGTGTGTGTGTTGTGTGAGAAAGTGGGCATCACCAAAGGTATTATAATTCATCCTATGGGGAACAGCGGTGGTTCGTGGCAAATTTTAGCGAGGCAGCCAGTGAGCTTTAAAGTGCTCATATTATGCTCATTTTCAGGTTCATAATTGTATTTTGAGGTTGTACTAGAATACGTTTACATGGTTTAACTTTCAAAAAACACCATATTTTTGTTGTACTGGACATTGCTGCAGGTACTCTTTTCACCCTGTCAGGTCTCTGTTTTAGCTACAGAGTGAGACCTCTCACTGCTGTAACATCTTTGTTGGCAGTCGCACATGTGCAGTAGCTAGGTAAGATCACATCATCTAGCTAGCTGTTTGTTTCTACAACTTCAGTAGTACAAGGCAGGATTAGCTGGGAGACTTCTTCTAAACGAGGGCACACTTACAACTTTGCGTGGAATACCTGCAGAATAGGGACAAGTAAGTAGTTCTTTTGGGCCTAACAAAAATAATTGTTTGGTTCCGGTTTCCGACCGACCCTGGCAATTTATGTGCGACCAAAATTTATTTTATGAGCTTGAGGAAGAAATGATACAAATTAAATAAATACCCAAATAAAAAGTTTGAGGTGAACTATAATTACATTTTTGTACAGCACTCTTGCGATGCAAGATTCCTGTTGTCCTCCAGCAATACTGGAAGCCAGTAGCGGCACTTAACATTGCCGTGTCCAGTTTTACAGCAGCAGCGTGAGGACGGCGCCTTCAAGCCGCCCTCACCGGCCAGCTACAGCGCTACTGCGCCGCCGGGGAGCTTCAACGCGTTAAACAGGGCAGATGAAACCACTCATGAACTATATGTTGTGTTTAATGTTGTTCAAGAGGATGGCAACGTAGCAAGCAAACACGATCAAATGAAAGGTAAACACCCTTTAGAGTGCTCTAACGGTACAGCAAGTCCCTGTGGCTCAATGGAGGTGGCTAACGGCAGTGAAGCTAATGACAACTTCACAACACAATTCATTTGGATACAAGCGTTGCATTGTGGAAGATAGACGGGATTCTGAACAGCAATGCCCGCGCTGCACACACACACACACACACACACACACACACACACACAGTGCGTTACTTCACGCAGCACATATAACTGATTGGAGACAGACAATCTCTTGTAAACGTAGCTGCTGTCTCTGGATCCGCTGGCGCGGTAACGGTAAACCTGTGGATGTATAAGACCAAAACAGATATATGTGGCTACTTAATATGCACGTGAATGACGCCTCACCATGTTTTCAATTTATTTAACGACAACTGTACATGTAGTAACAGGTAGTTTTTTTTTTTTTTTAATTCCCCTATCGACCCATGACCTCAACTGACAACCAACCAGAACCAAACATTTTTTTTGTTTATGCCTTGTAGATTATGGTGAACTAGTTTGTGTTGTAGCAGTGTTTTGCCATTCAGAACGAGCTAGCATGCTACGGTTAGCCCCCTCGCTAGTGACGTAAAAAGCCCTGCCGATTTTGAACAGCTCACCCGGAGACTGAAGACAGGACACATTCAGAAACCAGAATCTCACTCAAAACAGCATGGATGTATTTTTCCCAAGTTTGTATGCGTGTGGAAGCACTAGAGATACAAAATAACACCCCATATCCCAGAAAACGTTTTTCATAATATGGGCACTTTAATTAGCTCGTTCTTGTTTCCTTAATGTTAACGTTATAGGACCTCAGCTGGGAGCTTCATGTAGACAGCTAATGTTAATCCAGCTGTCAGAATCCGCATCAACTTCATATATTAACATCTGTTAACGGGACGTGCAAGAAACTGGTTGCCGTTAGCCTTTACAACAGAGCCAACACTTGTAAGATAATGTTTCATAACAGGATTCTCTGTTTATTTGAGTTTGTTGCTGAGTGCTTTGGTGGAAAAATGAATGTAAACAAAGTCAGAAATGTAATGCGTCATAAATTTAGTTTTTATATTTTAAATTATGTTTTATATTTTTATGGGGCGGCCAGGCTTGCTTTGGCCTCCTAGAGAAACCACCACTGATGGGTACAAAGCTTCATGGGAATAAAATTTCACTCAAAACACTATGTCAACCTCATGGTGGCGCTAGAGGAAAAGTCAGGGCACCACCAAAGTCATGAGGCTTTATCCTCTGGGGATCATGAATCTCTGTACAGAGTTTCATAGCAGTCAATATAATAGTTGTTGAGATATTTCAGTTTGGACCAAAGTGCTGGACTGACCAACATTGCCAGCCCTCCAGTTGTGTCACTGGCTGTAGACTGGCTAAAAAAATCTGCGTAAATGAGATGAAAAACATTACGAAAATGCAGATTTTTTTTCATATACTGTAGGGCCCAAGGAGTCACAGGTGAGTATGAAAATGATGTGAATCATATGCTGTGGCGTTTGCAGTCACCGTATCTCATCAGCTGAATGCCTATGGGAGATTTTGGAGCAGCATACAAGACAGCGCTCTCCACAAAAAAATCTAATCACATTTATGTGTTCCACTGTTATGCATTACATCACAAAAAAGCTCCTGACATTTGTAAAACAAAGAAAGCTTTGGCATCTAATCAGTCAACTAATCGAGTTGTTCCATTCTCTCAAATACCAAACTGAGCCCCTAAAAAAACAAGAGCTATTAATTAATCACACATATTGTAGCTAACCCAGGTTCAAACCCTAATGCTAAATCAGTTATAGGCTATAGAGTGTATACTGGATAAAGCATGGGGAAACTGCAGCGCTGTTGGTGGGGTCTCTGAGTTAACCACCTCCCTGCCAAATTTGCTGCCGTGCATACTATTAATATCATGCAAGTTTCATGCTGCTACATGCTCTTGCTGTGCACATGCTCTATGTAATGGGGAAAACCACAACTTAAGACCACTAACAGTGGGGTATAATTTTTCTAAATTGTTCTCAAAGCCACATAATGTTAAATGCTTGTATAAATCCAACCAGAACCAGACTCTGAGGGTATTTTAGCACAGCCCTGGGCCTAATTATTATCTATCATCCAGGGAGACGCAGTGAGTGGGAAACCCCTGAGCCACCACCCGCATAGAATACAGCAGGAGTCATTTGCATGGACACAGGTTGTCTCGTCCTAATGAGGGGTGGGTGGATGGAGGGTGACAGACTTGCTTGGCCTATGTGTACGCGGCCCACTGCACCCAAACTAAAGAGGGGATGGTGGTCTCCGCCATCAGCAGACATTAGGCTCCAGTGAGGAGAATAAGCTGGCTGTGTCAGGTGTCAGTGGACACTCAGCGACTGTGGAGGTCAGTATACAGACAACCAGCGCTGGTTAGATCGCTACTTATCAGAGGACAAGGCCTCCATGGTCAGTGAATCAGCCCAAAGAGCTGCCTTAATCCAATTAGAGATGATTTTGTTTGCATTTGTGCGTGTGAGTGAGTGAGTGTGTGTGTGTGTGTGTGTGTGCATCTGTCTTTTTATTTTTGTGAGCTGTAAATCCCAAAGGCAGTTCTTTATTTTAAAACAATCAAGCTGTTCCCGCTGTTTCAGCTCGTGCGAGAATATGCAATCGAGTCACCTTTCACAGTTAAACAGGAAGGCACTTGTGTACTGTATACAAAAATGTTCACAAGTCATTTTTTGGAAGTCCAAGTCAAGTCTCAAGTCTTTGAGGGGAAAGTTCAAGTCAAGTCTCAAGTCTTTTGCCACGAGTCCAAGTCAAGTCTCAAGTCTCTGGCCATCTGATCTGTCCCTAACATTGTATTGTTAAATTTTATGAATTCAAAGCATGTCCTGTAGCTACCATCCATACAGTACAGTATCAAAATCAGTTGTAGGATAACGTTATGGGGTCTGTTGCAATGCAATCTGAAGAAACACAAATTAATAACTCTTTCAATTTCATAACTGTATTTTTCAACATTTGTCTATGTTATTAACTGTCTGTAAAGCCCAACCTCATCATGCATTACATTTTTCAGTGTTCAAAATTTGAGGGAAACATTGGTATTGAAAGTTAATTCACCAACCATGGTGCAAACATGTGAGAACTGATACTTTCCGTATTGCTATTTAACAGCAACCTGGTGAAATATTAACTGCCTGTTCCCAGCATTAGCACAACACTTTGCAATGGTTAGCTGTGACGATATATGCTAAATGTAACATCTCTTTCAAAGCAAGTGACTGACCTATCTTGGTGCGTTTTGAGATGCCTGATGAAGTTCGACGTTGATCCAGCATCATTTATCTTTGTGCCACGCACCTTACATGTAGCTGTTTGCTTACTGCCACTGTTTACAAAGTTATTGAAAGCAAAACTAATGACAAAAGGCACAACTCCGGGAGGACTTGGTGTCGCCAGCGTCAATGTATGTTTTGGTATGTGAGTGCTCGCACATAGGCATAGTGCATGCATAACGTTGCACATTATGGCAAAGGGCAGGGGAGATGCAGCTCGTCATACGTTTCCCCAACGCATATGCGCTAATAAAAGAAAAAAGAAATAGATTAATGAATTTAGATTTAAAAAGCAATTATTGCATGAAAACAGGTTGTTGACGAGTCTCAAAGCTCGAGTCCGAGTCACGTCTGAAGTCTTTAGGATCGAGTCGCAAGTTAAGTCAGCTCTTTGTGCGACTTAAGTGCGACTTGATTCCGAGTCTCAGACTTGAGTCCCCATCTCTGACTGTATACCAACCTGTTTGAACAATGTGGGGTCTGAGACACATTTATTTGTCAAACCGTCTCTCTGTCAACATTCAGTCGGTCACACAGTAAGCAAAAAGGCCTGCCAGATTTCCTTGCGTGTTCCTCTCATCAGTCTCGGTACCCTGAATGTTCATGAATGAAGACCCAGATGTGTGCCATATGCAGATTTGTAGTCATGGAGGGTGGGAAATATGTTGGAGTGAACGACTGGTGAGGGAAATTCATGTACATGGAAACACATCTCCTCTGGCGTGGGGATTCTTGAAATGGCTAATTAGGCTACAGCAGCTGGCAAAGGAGAAATCTGGCAGCAGGGGTGGCCATACACTGTCGAGCAGTTTAAGGGATCGGCTCGGTTTTGGTTTCTGTGGGTTCCACAAGCTCGCCTAGAGAAAAATCACTTGTTGGCGTTTGAGGTGCAGGAGATCAACATCTGCACAATGTGGAAAGAAGAGTTTGTTCTTTTTTCCCAGTGATTACCAGCCGGAAAACTATTTAGATTCTGTTGGTTCATTTTTACATTTTCGTTTGTAACTAATGTTAGGCAATCAAACATATGTGACGCAGATATGTGACATTATAGTTACCTACAATTCTACAGTTAAGCCTTGCTACCTGTTTTGAAAGACCTCTAATGTTGACAGGTGGGGTAATGGTTCCCAGCCAGATGGAAGCCCTAAGGAGTCACAGGAGGGGTTGTGAGGATATAGAAAGAAAAAAACATTATAAATAAATTATTAATTTTGTCATACTATTGTTTTTCTAGTCACTGTCTCTTTTTAAATTTGTTTCTCAATATATTTACATTTGGATGGGATTGCCTTTTTAAGACACTAAGATTTATTCAAATTCAACAGTCTGAGAAAGGAAAATCACTCTTTGTTAGAGTTGCTCACAGGTTATGCACATAATGCAACGTGTAACCTAGGGTCACAACCAAATGGACATAAGGTTATTTTAATGGCCCTGACACACCAACCTGGTAATCGGCCGTCGGACAGTCTGGCGAGGTCAGTGACTCGAGTCTGTTCAGTGTGTTCTGTGCCATCGTCCGTCGGTGTAGCTGTCAGCCTTCATTTTGGCCGACCGGATTTGCTGGGTCGGAGGGCAGGCAGTCGGACTCCATGACCAATCTGATTGGTGGAGTGCTAACCCGGAAATAACGAGCGGGATGAATGACATCTCAAAATCTGACAAACACCTCTCAAAATCTGACGAAAATCTTTTAAACTGACCTTTGTCGATCTGAAATGAAGACAGATTCAGCAACTGTATGACCTATTTCTTGCTTAAAATGTTTTCAGAAACACGTTTTAGTGAACTATTTTCGTAAAATATGAGATCGTATTTCGAACAAGCCGTCATTGCTATCGGCCATGGCATTCCACAAGGCTCAGTGCTTGGACCAATTCTATTCTCCTTATATGCTTCCTCTAGGCAATATTATTAGGAAACACTCAATTAAATTTCACTGTTATGCGGATGACACCCAATTATGCCCTGGCCTCCAGCCCTACTGTCAGAGTTATTTTTGATCAGGATATATCCTTTAATGCCCACTTAAAACAAACCTCAAGAACAGCCTTTTTTCATCTTCGTAACATTGCCAAAATTAGGCACATCCTGTCTCAAAACGATGCTGAAAAACTAGTCCATGCATTCGTTACTTCCAGGCTGGACTACTGTAATTCCTTACTATCAGGTTGCCCATATAAGTCCCTTAAGACTCTCCAGCTGATCCAGAATGCCGCAGCGCGTGTTCTGACAAGAACTAAGAAAAAACATTGTATTTCTCCTGTATTAGCTTATCTGCATTGGCTTCCAGTAAAACCCAGGATTGAATTTAAAATCCTTCTCCTGACCTACAAAGCTCTAAATGGTCAAGCACCATCATATCTTAAAGAGCTCATAGTACCTTATTGTCCCACTAGAGCACTGCGCTCCCAGAGTTACTTGTGGTTCCTAGAGTCTCTAAAGTCTCTAAAGTAGAAAAGGAGCCAGAGCCTTCAGCTATCAGGCTCCTCTCCTGTGGAACCAGCTCTCAGTCTGGGTTCGGGGGGCAGACACTGTCACCACATTTAAGAGTAGACTTAAAACTCTCCTCTTCGATAAAGCTTATAGTTAGGGAGTGAGGAGTTGCAGCGTCCGCCTAACCCGGCCCACCTGCTCTCTTCATAGTCATCAGATCCATTCATTTTCCATATAATCAATAACATAATCAGAGTAGAGGGAGGCAGGCCAGTACAACCCGATCCAGTTGGGGAGAGTTCTAGCCCGACCAGGCTCCTCTCCTTAACCTGTCTCTCTTAATTATGCTGTTATAGTTTTAGACTGCCGGAGGACTTCCTCAGACTTCCTTAGACAAACTGAGCTTCTCTCTCCTCTCTTTTTCCATCTTTCCATTTGTGTGCATCCTTGTTCCAGAAATGCTTGTAACCTAGCTCTGGGGAGCTTATTCCCTGGAGTCCTTAATTTTTTTTTTTCACCCAGCATGTTTCCTTGGATTAGGGCAGCACCAAAATCATGGTTGCAGCTGTCGCCATGGTCTTGCTGCACTCCCTGCTACCCTCTGCGGTGCCCTGCAGCGTCCTGCTGCATACTGCTATGTCCTGCTATGCTCTGCTGTGCCATGCTACATCCTGTAACGCCCTGCAGTGCCCTGCTATGCCATGAACTACTACGACTACTATTTCTAGTCATTGTTCCATTATCTTTATTGTGACTATTATTGCCACTGTTCATCACACACCCAACCGGCACCGTCAGACACCGCCTACCAAGAGCCTGGGTCTGTCCGAGGTTTCTTCCTAAAAGGGAGTTTTCCTCGCCACTGTCGCACTAAATGCTTGCTCTTGGGGGAATTACTGGAATTGTTGGGTCTTTCTAAATTATAAAGTGTGGTCTAGACCTACTCTATCTGTAAAGTGTCTTGAGATAACTCTTGTTATGATTTGATAATATAAATAAAATTGAATTGAATTGAATTGGAGAAGCCAGACCCACGTGATGCGTTTTCATTTCCGGTTTTCATTTTTTGTATTACATCTCACGCACGCGCAGAACGTACACTCAAGACAGCATCGCTTCGGTGTGTTCCAAGGCACTTTTTGGACCTCGGGGAGCCGACTGATCAGTCTGATTGCCTTTTCTCCTAATGGTCAGCCGCCGGGTTGGCGTGTCAGGGGCTTAAGGTGTCACTTGCCAAAATAGTTGGGAAGTAGTAAACTGCGGGCTGTTTGGTTAAAATCAAAAACCACAAACTCCTCGGATCCCACATAGAGGCTCAAGTGGATCTGAGTTTTTGTGCCAACTTAAGCCCATAATTAGATATTTAAATTGGCATGGTTTAAACACTTGGTTTAGGTTAGGGAAAGATCATGGTCATGGTTAAAAGAAACCAGTGTTGACTGATAGACAAAAACCATGCTATCTTATGTCGAAGTCACACACTTTTTTTGACCCATCCATTCAAACAGACCTTCTCCCTATGAGATTTTGTAACATACGTCATTATTCAACCTTTTATTTATACTCATTTACGACATGACATTGAGTTACAAAGACAAAGAAAACACAGAGAAGGAAGCGACACCATCATAAGAACACAGAAGGACACCAAAACTTTCTGACATGGAAAAACAATTTGATAAACAGATCAGGACAACCAGGATGCAAAAGCAATACAACTATGTAAAGCAATTTCAAGTAAAAGTCTGGAGGTCCAAAATCAGATTTCTAAAATGACCAAAAGTGAATGGATTTTAAGAAAGTGTTATATTTTGTCCCACGAGTCAGGCGCACTAACACTAAAAGCAGTTTTTCCAAGTTCAGACCGAGCTTGTGGAACATGAAGTAAAAGCCCGTCAGCTGAGTGAGTTTGACAATGTCCCTCTGAGTGACAAAGTAGTTCTGCAAGGTAAGATGGCAGTTTACTAACAAGGGCATTATAGATAAAAAGCTACTAGTGAGTATCACATCTTTCTTGGAGAGAAGACCATCCAACCCTCTCATGTTAAATACAATGATGTGTAGTACAGACAGTCACATACCGGTTATAAATCTCAAGGCAGGGTAATGAGTCATGTAACTCAGTGGTTCCCAACCTGGGGTCCGGGGACCCCTCAGGGGGGTGGCAAAGATCACAGGGGGTGCGCAAGTCTTTATCTGGTTTGAGGTAAAAAAAAAAATATTTGCACATGTTAAACAAATTATGATAATACACTAGAATATATAATGTATACAAAAGTCTGTATAAAAACTATATATTTTTGTTCTCGCTTAAAATTGTAGGCAGGCTACTTAGTAGGCCAACCCTCCATGACCTCTTAACCTGTGGCCCTTGCTGTCATCAGGTCAGCTGTTAGCTGCTATCATCCTCATTTTTCCTGCCGCCACGGCATCACTATTTTATGAATGAAACATGGCGGAGAAACGTACAAGTGCTCATAACTCCTCTGTATAAAAAAAGAAAGTTAAGCCTTATCTCGAGAGTTACCTCAACTTTGGTTTCGGAGGGGGGGGCTCAGCTTTTCTTAGACATAAGTAGGGGGGGCGCCAAGGAAAAAAGGTTGGGAACCACTGATGTAACTGACTCTAGAGATTTTAGAGTTGAAGAGGATGCGTGTCTATAAATCACATCACCATTGTCCAGGACTGACATGAAAACTGCCTCAACAACCCTTTTCCTACAAAACATGGGAAATGTGTTTTTATTTCTGTAAAAATAGTCAACTTTTTGCCTGAGTCGGCACACAAGATTATCAATGTTTGAATGAGAGCTTTTCGTCAATCCAGATGCAGAGATATTTATATTCTGTTACTCTCTCAATAGTAAGTGCGTCATTCTAGGCCTTTAAAAAACAAGTGTTCGGTTTTCTTGTGCAGAAAATATCCATTCACTCACCACACTTGCAGAGTGACACTGTGTGATCAGCCCAAATTCAACTTCAGATTCAAGCTTGTCATTCAAGGCATTTCTTTTCTGAAAAAAAAGTGCCTCACTCCAGCCTTGCACCTCCTTATCCTGTTCAAGACAACAAAGCCACACAACGCAGCCGAGCCCATTTTCTGTAGAACTCCCTATTGTAATTTGAAACATACTTGAGAACCCCCCCCCCTACAACCCCATGGCTTCCCTCCACAACCATTGTCAAATGCAGCGACACAATTAAGACCACATTAGATCTTTTCAAGTACTTCTAATTTCATAAGAGTGGGCTTTCTTTTCCTCTTTTCCCCCTTTTTGAAAATGTAATAGGGGAAACCCGCAGTTCCTCAAGAGGCCCTTGGATAAGATTGGAAACAGATATTAACCCTGCGAGAGATGGTTCTCCAAGAGGCCTCCTCACTCAAAGCACCCCCCCATACCGCCAGCACCTCCGCTATAAGACCACACACACACACACACACAGACACCTGCACCCTCAGACACACACACACACACACACACACACACACACACACACACACACACACACACACACACACACACACACACACACACACACACTCAAATCTAGAACCCTATATTCAAACAGAATGACACACACTCCCTATTCAGTTATCTATTTAAAGAAGAAACTGCAATAGATCTTGACTGATTTCCTGTCTTATAATACTCAAGATGTAAGCCACAACTACAATTTCATCCATTAACAGAAAAATGTTCATGTTTTTGTTAAAAATAATTGAACATACTCTGTATATTTCATGTATTTGATTCATTTTCTTTGGCTCCTAATGAGCTTTACCTTGCCCCATGTTGACTAACCTGGGCCTCTCCATTTGGCCCCATTCCACCATGTGAAATGTAAATGATGTATTGTCCTAATTAGATGAAAAAATATGAGTAATCCTCCCAGCATGCACCACTTCTGAGGGGGTTTATTATTCTAGCTGAAGGTGCTACTCTGTTTTATTTTCTTTGATCCTGCATGTTTCTGACTCTTTGGTAATCAGAGGTAGAAAGTCATTATGTTGTTATCACAACTGCAGCCATGGCGGCCAAAGCTTGACACAAGACGTTAACCTGTCTGTAATGGAGAGGCCTTCGCTTGCTCAGCGGCCTGGCCCACACGGCCTGCTGCCCCGGAGGAACATACATCAGAGGGCGAGGGCTTCATTATGACCTGCCCCTGAAATGAGACCAGCATCAGCAGAGGTGTGTAGAGAGTGCGGCTGCGGGGGGACCCGAGGGGAAAGGGGGAAGCCGCCTGGCCGGCCTTTGAGGACTGAGGCCTGAAAATCAAAAGAGAATGAGTGATGGCTGTGATTTGAACCCACTCCTCCTCCCTCAGCCGTGGCAGTAATCACCACTTTAAATCAATGTGTTTAAAAGAAATATTACCTAGGGATTTCTGTGCTACAGATTTCATTAGGAGCCCTCCTAAATGAATGGAAAGCTTTGTTTGCTTTTCGTGGTGCGTTCTGTCACTCGGCTTTCCTCCCCCCTCCTCCCACACCTTTAAGAGTGTCATTGCGTGAGTGGCAGTCATTCCACCTTGACTGGCCTGATTGACCCTGACGATGGCAGTGAAAAAAATCCCTCATCAGTATGAAACGTTGCCATGGTTTCAGCCGAGCTGAGACCCCTTGTCGTGGCTAACAGGGACAGTGGGGATTTTTACACCCCTCCCCACTGCACCAATCCTCTCTTCCGTGGCTCCATGCCACAGCCATGTGGGGATGCATCATGTCTGCTGGCCTTCTCACACGATCCCTGCACTATTGCGTGCAGAGGCTGCACTGGGAGCATAGCATTTTCACCCCACTACTTTACGCATGAGTAGGCTTGGGAGGGGCTGAGTGATAGGTTGGGAGAAGAGCAGAGGGGGATGATGTAGATTGATGGTGGTGGATGAGACACAGAACAAAGGTCATGTAACTAGGTGAATATTAGAAAAACAAGTGAATGATTGGGGGATTTGTGGTGAAGATGACAGAAGGAGACTTGGATAAGAAATGAGATAAGAGAGAGAGAAAGGGAATCTCCTGATGCATTATTCAGTTCATACACAGACAGTCGGTAGAGCACTCTCTGAGGTATTACGTTGACACACACACACACACACACACACACACACACACACACACACACACACACTCACACAGACAGACAGGATGAGAGAATAGTCTAGGCACTCAAACCACAGACAAAACACTGAAAGCGTACACACATGCTTTCTTCCTCTCTCTCGGTCTCACACAAAGGTACACTCATCTGCCCACTCACACAAACACAAAGTAAAACACGATTATTTACTCATTTGATTCAACGGAAAGCATGAACTAACAGCAGATGTACACGGTTATCACGATTTCCTAATTTCATGTTTCCAATTTTGCGTTCTCCTGCAAACAGACACATCCAGAATTCACTAACCTACTGTAATATTATCCTGATATACTGTAATATATAAAGTGCATGTTATAACAGTATGTGATTTGATAGTATAGTTGAAATGATTAGACAGTATGAGTCCTAAACCAGATTTCTAAGTTGATGGAACATTAACATATCTTTGAAACATTATAATTCAGTTAGAAAAACATAATTTCCATATCCTCCATCTTAGCTTAATAAAGAAAAAGATTTATGCTTTATTGTTTTTTACTTTTACAAGAGAAAAAGGTTTGAGGATGGTGAAACATTATTTTGGCTAATAGTCACATGTTGGGGTTGCTTGAGTATGAACTTCCCCAAAATCAGTAAAGAGCAGGACATATCTGCTAATGATGTGCTCCTTGGCTTTGGAAATACCACTATGTTAGCGTTACAACTGTAGGCAGTGGGTCAGTTAGCTGCACATGCTAACATGCAGCTTATATGTTAGAGGAGAACACATTGTTGAATCTGTTCATTACAATTTTGCTCTTATGTTTTGGGTTTTAAAAAGCAGTAGACAAACAAACAATATCACATATCAAAAGGAAAGTGAGTGTATGTGATACATTTAAGTAGCAGTTAGGAAACATGACTTGTAAGTCTGAGATAAAGAGCAGTTGCTCCATACAGCATTTCACTGTCTGCCTGTGTGACAACTACTTATTGCAGTCATCAACTTAAAATGACCATTTATGTGTAAAGTAAAGTTAAGCTCACAGTGTCTTCTTAAAACATCAAAACAAATCTAAATAGGGTCGGTTTTCCTCAAGCTCACTTATGTTTATCACCACATGGCCTGTGTGTGTTAGAAAGAGAACGGGTGTTGCTGAAGCACTTAAGTTGCTTTAATTGTCAGAGTAAATGAAACCCTCTAATAGATGAGTAGTTTGGCAGTAAGTTAAAATGTGTGGTTTCTTACATGTCCGAACGTCTCTTTTTTTTCTTCTTCTTAAGTGTTTTTTCCACTATTTGTACCACTTTCACCCCTTAAGAATAACATTATTATCACAAGCATGAAGAGCACCGCAATTATTCACAGCCCGCTCTTTCTCAAGTTAGGAAATCGCCTTGAAAATTGGGCAGGCCTGCAGAGTGTTTGCCACTTAAGAGGTGTGTGTGTGTGTGTGTGTGTGTGTGTGTGTGTGTGTGTGTGTGTGTGTGTGTGTGTGTGTGTGTGTGTGTGTGCGTGCGTGTATGTACACATGGAAACTCCACACCATGCATGCTGTCAGATCCCAGACCGTAACATAAACCAATTTTCAACAGTGTTTCTCCATCAATCGTGTTAAGTAACAATAACAAAAAAAAAAAAAGGTATTTGAAAGGAATTTCAGTTCTAAATTAGAACAAAATCCAGCTGGCATACATTTTTCGGAATGTTGAAATTATGAAAATGAGTGTAAACCACTTTGCAACACATTCAAAGGTGGATGAGTTATAGAATTACTCAAATCCTCTTTAGATTTGTCTTGCATTAGCAATTACTCAAGTTAGTGGTTATAGCTTTGAATTTGGTGAGGCAAGATGATGCCTCTTAAAACTCCGCTCAGATATTTTAACCCACAAAGAGCTGGGCTGCATCATTGCAGTATCAGGCAAAAGGCTAGTTTTCCTGACGTCCAGATAAATAAAAAGTGCAGAGGTGATGTGACCTTTACTATCTGGGCCCACACGGCAGCAACACTAATCTTATCACTCACTCACTAAATCACTCTTTTAACAATCAGACTTTCATATCAATATCAATTTAGCTGCTTGATTTCCATATGTGACTTGTCTCTGATTTCTTATTTGTCATACTGTGTATTATAAACCATGCACATGCTGATAAAAACATCAGTATTATCAGTAATAGTAATGCTGATATATATTGGCATCACCCAGACGTCAGACGTCGGAGTATTGAATTAATCAAGCACAGCTACGCTTTATTGATTTTCTGACACTTAACTTTAAAGAGCCTCTGCCTCTACTCTACTCTGCTTTATTCAAGTCTAGTCCACTTTGCATTTCTTTATAATAATAATAATAATAATAATAATAATAAGCAGTTCAAAAGAAGTAGATTCCCTGAGACAATTTGAGTATTGAATGATAAAGCTATGGTGGTCTTAGGTAAATTTAGTTTTTTAGCATCTCCCATTGTCCCTCTCTCCAGCCACGTTCCTTCTTCCTCGGACCCGTTCAATGCCATGCTCTTCCTGTCCACCAGATGCCCTCTGACTTTTTCCCCTGTCTTAGTCACTTCCCTTTCACATCCAGCCACTCCTTCCTGCCCTGAAATAACCCCTTTCCCTCCGGTTTGTCACCTGACCTTCCACTCCCACCCACGTGCTCACCTGTTCTCACTTCCCTTCTCATCAGCCCTGCAGATATTTAACCAACAGCTGCAATGTTGCTCATGTCTTTGCTTTCTCGCCACCTTAAACTGTACCATAGCATGAACCTTTACTGATCTGTTGTTGTTTTTCCCCTGTTACCTGTTCCTGACCTGCTCACCAGCTGTGTCCACTGGATTGGTTTTCCTGTTTGGACTGACTTCCTGTTGCCAACCTGTATCTGTTCTTCAACCCTCACCGCTACAAACATGCCTGCTTGTAAGTTTATCAATCACTTCACTTTTTTACTTCTTTTTTTTCAATCTCTTTGCTTTTATACATGAATACTAGTCTGACTCACCAGCTGTAGACCGAGTATAAGCCTGCCATTGGCCGTGTATTTCACCTGGCATAGAGCTCAACAGTGTGGTTGCGGAAGTAAAAATCCCATAGATTTTATCCATAAGGATTTAGATTATCAGCCATAATGTCTAAACCCTCCGAGGTAGGCTGACCCCGAGCTACGTGGTTGTGAAACGAAGTTTCTGCTCCTGTAGAAGCTAGAAGCCTGTATGAAATCAACCTTGTTTTAAGAAAAACATGTTTTATCTGCGATCTTATGGAGAAAAACTACACTACCCACAATCCTAAGCATAACAGCAACATCTCTGATTGGTCCAACTTGCTGTTACCATAGAAATGTTTACCGTACCCGCAAAACCGCGAACGGCTGGAGCGAGCTTCTACCATTGAAGTCTATGATAGTTTCTGTACACGGTCTTGTACCTTTGCCATTTTTGCCGTTTTCAAAATGTTTTTTTTGCGCCGAATCAAATGTTTTATGCTCGCTATTCATCTCGTAGCTGGTTGGCTTGGTTCCAGACTTAAAACTCTATATATAAGCAATTTTCGAAACGTCAATGAAACAATTGAATGTGGAAAAACACTTCCGGAACCAGAGCCGTTAAAAAAGTGGGCGGTCACTGTTGAGCTCTATTCACCAACAACCTCCAAGCTAGCGACCTACATGTGATTTGGTTTGTGCAATAAGGGCAGTCTGCTTGGTTCTTACAGTGAATGGTTTGTAAAGACATTTAAAGAATATGTATATCATTTAAATGCCAGGGCTTGCCTCACCACATGCAAATGTTCCACCAAATCAAGTTTCCTCCCGACATTATTTTGCAAGGCCATCGTCCCCTATAGCAGAATGATAATGGGTGCAGCCAGACCTAGATAGGTAGGCTATGCGAGACTACATAAATACTGTACTGACAATAATATAGGACTGGAAAATAATTTTTGGTGCACTTGACTGATGAAGCTTTTAGTGTTTTAGTCTAAAAACAATCCATCTTAATCAATACCTCTTGCTGTCTTTGCCCTCCTTGGCTATACGTCATAACTTAATGCATTTCTACAAAACCACACCACTCACATATGCAATAAACATGTTCAAGATTTGGTCACTGAGAAGAATTTGTTTGACTTTCTATACACACAACAAAAAGAGCCTTTTCCCACCGCACATGTCCACAGTCTGTGCTGACAGTAGGTTGGCCTCTCATTGTTTACAGGAGGGAGTAAAGTTGTGTCCCTTAACTTCTGGCACAGTATCACTTTACTTTAGATTCAAAGCAGAAATCGCCTTACAATAGGGAAATGATGTCATACAACACATTAGAAGGGGTCAACTCAAAAGCAGTGGGCACTCTGAACAACTTATTTGTAGACAAACCATAAAACTCAGGAAAAAATCCAGCAATGTGCTGCCTCTCAAAAAACAATGAAGCACACAGCTAATGAGTCACAGCGCTGTGTGAGCATACACAACCCAGATGACTGTTTGCTCGTCCATGTTGCTCTGCTTTACTTCTCAACGGCATCGGCTGCACCAAAGTTTAATCAAGAGTGTTTATTCAGCTACAGACACTTGGATCAATTTTATCCTGTAGAGATAATCTTTCACTTTTTAATGGTGCTTTACCTAATACAATTTAAGGAAAGCTAATTTAATTTAATTTATTATACAGGAAATGATTAAAAGTAACATTAAGTTACAGTTTAAACAGGCCTGACTCAGTTTAAAAACTGGTTTCCAGCAGGTTCCTGTTCTGCAGAAACATACAACATTGAACACAAGGTACAGTGGTGTCATTCAAATACTCAACTTTTCAAATATATTTCAAACACTCCTAAAAGTACAAATAAACAACGGATGTTGTGCATCATCCAAACGCATGTTCAGGAGTTACAGCTTTATGGAGCTTATGTAAAAGTGGGCCTGTACTTAGGCACAGCAGTGCTTTGAGCTAAATGCAAACATCAACATGCTAACATGGTCCCAGTAACAATGCCAACGTGGATATTTAGCAGATATCTTGTGCAGAATCTTAATTTAGCCTGTTTGCATGCAAACATTGCACTGAACCCAAAATCCTGAGGCTGGTGGGGATGTCATTAGTTTTTAAGGTATTGGGTCATGAATCAAAGTATTGGACAAACAGAAGGTTTCAGATTGTCATGGTCCTCAGAGGATGGATCATACTAACTTTTTGATGATCCCCTGACATTTTCTCTTGCGCCACCTCCCTTCACATTTGTGGTTTTGAGTGAAATATCTCAACAACTATTGGATAGATTGCCATGGAATTCAGGTTAGACATCCATGTCCCCCTCAAGATGAGTTATTCTAACTTTGTTGTTCTTATTTGTTGATAGCGTCATCATAAAGCCATCAAGTATTGGAGAAGCTCAAATGTTGACCTGATGTTGGCGCTAGATGTAAATTTAAGAGATCCCCAAAGTTACTACAATTCATCCTCAGGAGAGTTATAAGATAATGATCATTAGGGTTGTTCTTCTCGGGACGATGAATGTCTAGACTAAATGTCATGGCAATCTATCTGATGTTGAGATATTGAAGTGGTGGATCAATCAACATTGCCAGACCTGAATATTGCTTCAGATTTATGGAGCTTATGTCAAAGGTATAGACGGTAATAAGGGATTATAAAAAATCTTAACTGCATAATAAATAATTTGCCTGATATTGTTACAGCATGCACACTGTACAAATCCTGAATCAACAGTTGTCTTATGTAATGTTTAAATTCACAAAGTTATCACTTTAAAGCATGATGCAAACATTTAGCCTTTAAAAAAAAAAGCAAAGCACATTGTTTCCCCTTTATTAGCAGAGTTCAGTGAGTTGTCGCTACGTTTTTGTGCATCAAAGAGATGAAACGTTTCTCATCTTTGAACTTCTACCAGAGACGAGAGCTGAAATGATTATGTGAAGCAATGAAATCATTAATGTGGCGAATGGACGTTCTCCTGCTGTGTCAATTATTTTAGAGTAATTCTGGGATTGTGTGCTCACACACACACACACTCACACACACACACAAACACACACACACACACACACACACACACACACACACACACACACACACACTTCATTATGTATAGAGAATGGAGGCCTTTAAAGAGACAGATGAACATCTTCAGACACTGACACACACACACACACACACACACACAAAGACTCTCTCTTTCACTCATTCACACACACACACACACACACACACACACACACACACACACACACACACACACACACACACACACACACTTAAACACACATTGTTCCTTTGGGATCTGAGCTTGTTCATGAGTCTTATTGTGCCAAGGTTTTCAGGTTTTTTCTTTTGATGTGTCATTGTGTTTCTCGAGCCTTTTAGGTGGTTTTATTCTTTTCTGAGTAACGTTTTCATGAATCCCCCCCTCCCCACACTTTACCCACTTTACCTCCAGTATCCCTTTTGGCACTAATGATGCCATGTTGTGCATTTGTCTAATTTTCTGAAGTTACTCGGGCAGGTTCTCTGCATTATACTCTGAGCTGACTGATTCCAGATCTTCTGGAAGACGAATCACGATAGGTTGTGTACGTGAGTAGAGCCAGACGTTTGTTAATTTGTTTAGAGGTATGTTTGTCTTATGTGTGTGTGTGTGTGTGTGTGTGTGTGTGTGTGTGTGTGTGTGTGTGTGTGTGTGTGTGTGTGTGTGTGTGTGTGTGTGTGTGTGTGTGTGTGTGTGTGTGTGTGTGTGTGTCAGCAGAATCTCAACAGTATGTGTATATTGTATAATTACCTTGTTAATATTGGAGGATACACACATTTCTTAGATTTTCTATTGTATTACATCAAAGTGGACCTATGTCAATTTGACATTTACTTACTCACCTGTGGGTTCAGTAAAAAGTTGAATCAAAGTTATTAATTTGAAAGAACTATAACATACTGACAGATCAGATGTGATAGTCCAAATCTTTTGCTTTTAAATTCAGATTTTATGTACGATTTGTACACAATTTCAAGGCCTATACCAGGGTGTAATATGCATTTAAGTCTCTTTTCAGACTTATTGAACTTAATTGCCCTCCCACCAGTGCCACTAGCATGGATCTATAATCCACAATCGTCTAATTGGCCCAAATAGTTCCAGCTACACATGATCTCCAAATGCTTTCAGTCCATTGATTCCCATGTTGCAGCTACGAGACTCCGCTTTGAATCCCACTTTGGCTTCCTCCTGATTCCCCATGCAAGATGCATATGCAGATTGCACATGAGCTCTTGTGAAAATAAAGGCACTTGTGGTGAAGGGTCTGAAAAGTCTCCTGAAGTGGTAGACTCTGCGGCCTAATTAACATGCCATAGGTGTTAATTGGCAGCTGGCAGCAGTCAAAGCAGTAGCAGGTGAGCACCAGCGCTTGTTGAACTTCGATGCACTGAATAGCACGAGGAGTCACTGGAGGTTTATACGGCAGCGATTTGCAAATCAATGCCAACGCCTGGAGGTTAATTTGGATGTGGAGAAGTCTGACATCATGTTTCCAACTTCATTCAGGAGGTTAAAGCACCGTTTCCCTTTCTTTGTTTTGTGCCCAGAGAATTTGATCACAACCTTTAAAACTGATCACTTTTTACTGCAGTGATGTGTGAGAGGTCATGCTGTATAATTGCATTTGACTGTATCATTTGGAAACATAATTGTGTAATATGCCTTTTGGTTTGGAATAGCTGAGTAATTCCATTGTAAACTGCAAATAAACCAATTATTTGGAAGCAAATCGCTCATATGCACTTGATTTTCATCCACCTGCTAACATTTTAAAGTCACTTAAGTGAAAGGGGTGAAAAGCCCTTACATTCTTCCCAGAATAATGTAGCCCATACTGATGTGAAGGGACTGCAGAGGATTAGTAGACTTCCATTAAAAATGGTAGGCAATAAGAAATGCATGTGGATTGTAAATGCGATTTGACTTTAGATAAGTACACAGCCATCCGTTATTAAATCCATTAAACACACAGGTTCCCACATTACTCTAATGACGCAAACATAAACAGCTTCCTTTAAATCATACTGACCTTCAAAACTAGCAGCATTGATTTGCAGGCAATATTTATTTGGCTAAATAGAAAATAATTGCTTTATCCTTAGACTTAAGTAGATTTTTTATTTTTATTTTTCTCCTAAAGCAGAGCAAATAAACATAAATCAAAATAATGTCCTTTCAAAATTAAACCCTGCATTATTTTGTGAATTGAAAAGTGCTTGAAGGAACTGAATGAGTCATAAAATTCATAAGGAAGTGATACTAATAGCCTTTTAGTTTGATACATTTATAATCTTTCAGTTATACTTCAAGCCCTCCCTGACGTGAGCCTCAAAGTGGGGTCGTTTAAAAGTCGCCTACAGTCGTCGTACTTTTACACTCCTATCTTTATTTCATTGTTAAGAAGCTTTAAAGTTCCAACTCTTCTGTAGGTTATAGCGTATCTCAGCTCTGCCTCTCGGTCTCCCCCCTCCGCCCCCGCGGGGGAGTTGTGGCCCACATTCAGAGCCTCCCCGCGGACAATGAGCTATATGAACCTGACCAGTCAATTAGAAGAGAAAACAAAAACCATGCTGCAACCAAACAACCATCGCATGCAGTCCCGCAGCTATGAGCCAATAAACACATCTACGCAGGCGTGACATGCCTACGCCCAGGATTACTTTGGTCATTACTGGTTTTATTCCTCTTACTTTAGACATAACCATAACGCTTTATTACTGGGTTTTTTATGTTTTAATGTCTTAATAAGACTGCTATTCCAAATTATACTGCCACTATGACTGATGGTGTCACTTTACTACACTCCTGTGAGTTTATTACGCCCCCATTCACCTCAAAAGAAGACGTTTTGAAAATAAATAAATAAATAAACTTCACCCTAAACAAATTTTTCTATTTCTATGCCTATTTCCGTAATATTTTGGTTAACTTTTCACTATAAGCTCAACCCACATTTTATAGATCCCCTCCAACATGTTTTACTACTAGGCTATATTGGCTACAATTAGGTAACTATTAAAATTCATCATACTTTAAATACTAATTTTTGACCGATATATAGTCTACATAGGCTATATATATATATATATATATATATATATATATATATATATATATATATATATATATATATATATATATATTTTATTTTTTTTTTTTATTATTTTTTTTTTTAAATTACATTTCCACCATTGGGAAAAAATATGAATATGCAAATATAAAAACAAAAAAAAGTTCTTTATCCTTAGTGTCGAACTCTGCATCATTGTCCAGCTGAATTCACAATCAGCAAAACCCATTCATGAGGGGATGGGGACATTTTGCCTACGTTAACAATGACTTACGTACTTATGTTCCAATGATTTCCTACATTTATTTTTAACTTGTGCATTTACTAAAATGATTGGGGTTCCCATGAGTGAGATAACCAGCCTTTATGGATTTATTGATGTCAACCAAAAGAGTTTTCTTTTGAAAAAGATGATTATAAAAAGTTGTAATTAAAAAACAACCACACATGGGACTAACAGGGACTTCTTAACACATGCACTTGCAACCCATAACACATTTTACGCAATATTAGAAGTTATTCTACTGAACTGTACTTTTTATTCAGTAGCTGTGTAGGCCTCCTTGAAGCACTATGCATTGGAAGAGTTTGTCTGACAGACAAGATAAGTACAGGTTTCCCCTCCCCCCAATTATTTATTTGTAGCAGTTACTATCCTTTTAAATTCTATTTCTAAAATATCTAGGGGAGACCAGGGATAGTAGTTGTAACATTTTTGGCATTTCTGTCTGTATCTTGGAGCTCTTTTAAGCCGGTGTGTTCAAAATGTGGTACAAACTAGTAATTACATGTGTCTGCTTTAAAATTGTGAAGCTGTTATCTCTGCAACCCAAACATAAAATGCATGGTTTACTCTCAAACATAAGGAGTAAAATGTTACAATTCATCCCAGTTAGTTGTACCATATACTGGGGTGAAATATAACATTATGAAATTAGAATTATGACACAAGCTTAACAAAACACTTACATTTATGTGTGTGTGTGTGTGTGTGTGTGTGTGTGTGTGTGTGTGTGTGTGTGTGTGTGTGTGTGTGTGTGTGTGTGTGCTTGTTTTACTATATTCATGGAGTCCAAAAATCAGGGAATACAGTATACTTGTGGGGTCTGCACAGCCTTGTGGGGCCCAAAATGCTGGACCCTACAAGGTTAAAGGGCTGTTTGAGGGTTAAGACTTGGTTTTAGGATTAGGGTTAGAATTAGGTTATGGTTAGGGTGAGGGTAAGGGTTAAGGTTAGGCATTTAGTTGTGATGGTTAAGGTTAGGGTAAGGAGCTAGGGAATGCATTATGTCAATGACGGGTCCCCACAAAGATAGTGAAACAAACGTGTGTGTGTGTGTGTGTGTGTGTGTGTGTGTGTGTGTGTGTGTGTGTGTGTGTGTGAGAGAGACTAATATTTAAGGAAAAAAACATAAGTACAACCATCATTTTTGCTTGGGGTAGGCTGTAACATTTTCAGACCCAGGCAGACTATTGTGGCCATGAACTAGCTTTATTTACAGCTAACAGCTAAAACATTGTAGTCTAACTACAAAGCGGGCATTGCTATCCCAAAAATAAATCAGGTTAAAAAAAATCTTTCCTACCCAAAAAAAAAAGAATGTTTTCTTTCTAAAATGTGCAGTGTCTGTCACAGGGTGCTGCTTCTTCACATGTGTGATAAGGACCAAACAGAGCATGTTTAGAGTGAATCAGGTGATTCGAAACTTGTTCCTGATTGGAGAAATTGGACGTCTTACAACTGACCCGTGTTACAACTATCCCCGCTCTCCCCTAGGCTACTATTAAAATAATTGACATGGCAGAGGACTATATATATATATATATATATATATATATATATATATATATATATATATATATATATATATATATATATATATTTATTTATTTATTTTATTATTATTTTTTTTAAGATTCAAACTAAGCTGCCCTAATAATTTTTGTAGGAAATAAAAACTTTTAATAAAATCATTTCAGCCTGTTAAGTCCTGCAGACCTGCAGCTCTGCAGTATTTTGGGTGTGTTCTCGAGCCTTTTTGTGAGGCTTTGATCTGATGTCAAATGTGAGTCGCGCTGTGTGTTTGGCGGTGAAGGGAAAGGGGAACAGCTTCCTTACGCTTTGGGGCGAAACACACTCTCGTCTCTTTCATCAATTAGACTAACCTCCCACCACGACTCAGCCCCACATGGAGTCGAAACAACAACAATTCACTTCATGGGAGAACAAAACATCCATTTTTAAACATATTTTTCATCAACTTGACTGTTCTGCATTAATATTTCACTTGTGATGGCAACGCCAAGCCACACAGTTTAGACCAACGAGTCAGATCTGCTGCTGCTGCTGAGGCTACGAGCCGGAATAACTCGGTTCAGTCACTCTAGGTGGCGAGTTTTGTCAATTTATTAAATTGCCACATTTTGCCAATCCCTTCGCACGGTAAGCGTTGTTTTTCCTTCTTCTTCCCCCCCACAGGGCATTATAGATAATTAGAGGCCAAACACACAAT
Source organism: Zingel zingel (assembly GCA_023566125.1). Classification (NCBI taxonomy): domain Eukaryota; kingdom Metazoa; phylum Chordata; class Actinopteri; order Perciformes; family Percidae; genus Zingel; species Zingel zingel. Next base: position 27,056,309 of record CM042329.1, on the reverse strand, counting down.
CATGCTTAAGGGGTCACCGGGAAAAACCTGCTCGTCACCTAATGCCAAGCCATAAACCATAAGCAGCTGCGAGCGATTAATAATTAATACACACAGGTCGCGCGACGTTAACTAGCCTGTAGTTTCTGGGATCGGGGCTTCCCCTAAAAAAGCTTGTTTTGACTTTGACTCCATTATGAGGAGTGATGAAGGAAGCAGGCTATTCCGAGTCATTATTACCACATCATACCGCATTGAAAACGTCACCAAAACAAAAGTACTAATGTAGCCGACATTAAAGTATCCAAAGTAAAAGTCAATAGAGACAAGTGACCCCTGTGAGTGATCCTGTTATATAGGCCGATTAGATTATTATTGCATAGTGCAGCATTTTACTAATGCGAAATGGAGCTCATTATTTTACTTTGTAACCTATGCTTTTGGTTAATATAATATTCTTGTGTTTTGTATGAAATATCTAAAGTAGGCCTAACTTCAGCTAAATGTAGTGCAGCGAAAAAACAATGTTTATCCCTGAACTACAGTGGGCCAAAATAGAAATAGGCTACTCAAGCAAGGTGCAAGTAGGCTATACTCAAATTTGCACAGAAGTACTCGAGTAAATGTACTCAGTGCCTACATTCCACCACTGATAATATTCAGTTATAGAGGCCTACATGTTCATCTTCCCATGACAGATAAAGGCTGCTGTTAAATGACAGAGTAAACACTTCAATGGCTACTTCTTTCTGTCGAAGTGTTTAGAAAAGCCCTCTTCTGAGTTCAAATTACATTTAGATAAAACAAAGTTGCTGATTGATTAGTATTTTGAAGAGGTTTTGGTTAAAAGACGAAACGAAAATAAATTCTACAAAAGTCTAAATTTAGATCTGGTCTTTAAAGAGGCCCTTAGGACACACACAAAGTTATGCTTGTTTGTACAAAGTAGGCCCTATTGTGGATTTTCAAAATAATAATCTACATCCTCCATGCATCCACGCCAACTTTCTTGGCTCCATTCACTATAAGAACTGCTAAACAACTTCTAATCAGGCCAGTTTGCAGAGCTTGAACTGGAAACCCTCCAGTCAGCAGGTTTACCTCAGTTGAACTAAAAGAGCTTGTGTGTGCATTAAAGACTGCTCCGCCTCTGAAGACTAGTCAATAAATAATTCTAACAAAACATCACATGCCAAAATCGTGCAGATCATTTCAGATGACAGATTAAAGTAAAGTCCTATAGAAAAAAAACAAACAAAAAAAAAAGAAACAAGTGCAATGTTGTCAAAGTTTAAAAAAAATGTAGCCTGCATGGGCTACATAAAATATAACAAATTGATAACTTGAGTAATATTCAACAGGCTGATATTCTATAACTCCAGATCTTATTCATTTTATATTTTCATCAAAAAATGAATATTCAAAAATGTCACCAAATCCCCTGCGCTATGTGTTACTGCTGAAATACTCGTCTTATAACGTTGTTACATTTAGAATAAAAAAGGTAGTGTTCACTTTAAAACAATCAGCTTATTAGGCTAAGTAGTTTAAATTTGTAGGAGAAAAAACAACAATCTTTCTTTCTTTTAATCGCATGGGGGGTAATTCGGAAAACGGAGTAGTAGGTTAGTTTTAAGAGTTTTGAGAGTTTTGAAAGTGTTTGTGACAGAAGGCCCGTGTCTGTTTCTCGGTGATTTGTATTTGACACTTGGAACACATAAAACGACATCAGCAACGATCACTTGGTGGTGTGGGTAAAAGAGGTTAGAATAACTGCGCTCACATTCACAGAAAGACTGTTTTTCAGTAGGGCGACGTGAGCTTTGAAGGCTGTGACAAAGCATGACGGGAATTCCAGTTTCCCCGTGGGAGCCCACGGGTGCCCGCTCACAGGACCAATCTGCAGTTTGCGAGAAGAAACGTTCCCAAGATGTTTATCGGTGAAATGATCCAGTCGATGCAGACCCCGGTTAGCAGATGACTTCAGGCCATCTTTACGTTTCTGCAGCCAGATAGCGTCGTTGCCAAGGCTACTCGACTGAAAAGATAAGGTGCGTTCGGGGAAATGTTTGTTTCTGTGTTTAGTCAGATTTAATGACAACATAAACTTATCTTGAAAACCATAATGAATGGCCATTAGAACTACAAAGGTTTCCTAATGGTGCGCGTTCAAGGGCATATTTTAGTGTCATATCAAAATTACAACTCGAGTAAACCAATTTTCTCCACACAGGAATAAACACAGACTCAAGTCAACCGCAAAGATCAAGCTCGGGGAATATCACAGAGTGTTTTCCGAACTGCAGCAGACTTCTTGAGCAATTAAGAGCGTTTGGCTTTGAATGGTAAAGGAAATAGCTTTCCTTGCTGTTAAATGTCACCAGAAACGCGCCCGGGGCATAAAGTGACCACTTTGTTTTTGTTTTGTGTGCTTAAATCCTTCTCAGTTACAACGACTGTGACATCACGCGAGAGCACGGGGTCAAACCAAAGCCTGTACTGTAGAAAACTCCCGTTTAACTTTTATTAAAAAAAATTGCAATAATCAATATTGATAGGTGCAAATTGCTGTTCTTATTTTTACAAAATTATGATTTTTCCTCTGATACTGTTTTCTTAACCCCATCATTTAAAGAGTGTAAGGCATCAAAATGTCTTTATTTAGTTTGCACAATAAAAGCTATTTCAACTTTGCCCTCAAAGGCAAATGTTATCTTTTTCTTTTCCTCTTAGCCAAAAGTAGTTGAAGTTATTATGATTGTATGTCGTGAGAACCATAAGATTAAGTTTCAACAAGTTAAGGAGCTTCATTAGGAAGATTTCATTTGTGGCAAATGACTGGATTATTACACAATGAACAGAAAGAGTTAATCCAGTGGTTTAGGATGTGACAGAACCACACGCATGAACATTGACAGTCCTTTTAGATGTTTGTGTTTTATGTCAAGTGATTGTTATACATTTTCTTTTATTGCACCTCCATGTCTTTGTACCTATGTAGGTTTGTGCAGTAGGCTACTTTTTGTTTTTCTTCAATCTAGCAGCAGATTTTGATGAACCCATAATCTATATCCACGACGTTCAATTTCCGGGATTGCTCCGGTGCTGCCGGAAATTCCGCCGGATGCATATCTTTTCGGCTGATGTTCCTTCCGCTTTCTTTGTGTTGGCATTTTAACCCTTGTGTTGACTTCGGGTCACATTGGCCCGTTTAAAATTTTTGTTTTATATCAGAAAATATTGGACGTAGAAATAAGCGCTGAAAATGTGTAGAAGAAAAATTTTTAAATTTAAAAACGTTGGAAAAAGCAAAAACAAATTGTAAAAAAAGGCGTCACAAATGTCAGAAAAAATGTGTTTTTTTTCAAGGTTGAAATGAAGACAACACAAGGGTTAAACTCCGGTGGATTTGTGAGGACTATGGTGAACTGCTCCTCAGATCTCTGCAGGGTAAATCCAGACAGCTAGCTAGACTATCTGTCCAATCTGAGTTTTCTGTCGCACGACTAAAACAACTTTTGAACGTACACACGTTCCACCAAAACAAGTTCCTTCCCGAGGCTATTCTGCAGAGGCGCCGTTGCTCCGTAAGGAGCTTAGCGACACCCATGACGATTGTGATTGGTTTAAAGAAATGCCAATAAACCAGAGCACTTTTTTCTCCCATCTTGGAATGCTGTGTGGACTAGCCAGACCCTCCTCCGCAGCGCTGTGAAGGAAGGTCTGGCAATGGGGGACTAATGAACCCCATAACTGTGAACATGATTATTTTTTTTCTGACTTTCACAAATATGTATCTTGGTACATTCACACACCTCTTTTAACACCACTTTTAAGTTGTAACAAACTTGGTTCATGAGTACAAAGAAGTGTAGTCTGCAGGAATTCCCTCAGGTCAGAGAAAAAGCTGTGTTTTGAGGACCTTCTTAGCAGCCTTTGCCTCACTGGCCTTTGAACCCGGCCAGCCCTCTTTAGTGAAGAAGCTTAATCCACCTAACATGGATTTAAACAAACAATGTAATCCATAACACTCAGCCGTTGCACACCATCTCATGCCGGTTGTGAGCCCTGCTGTTGTTATGACTGCGTTGCTTTGAGTGGGTGATTTGTCTCACGGACTTTATTGTCCTTTGGCAGTAGGAGCGAGTTTTCAATGTGATTTCATGTGCAGACTCAGAGAGATTCAATTCAAATGGGAGTACACTATCTGTGGAGGTGTGCTCTTTGTGGTTCATTTTGCCAAATCACACACCCGCATTATAACTTCAATGTGAAGATGTGAGTGCGAAACGTGGTCGTTGTGTTTTGCCAGTGCACAGCCCGGCTGGCTCTGTGTGCGCTTCAGTACAGCTGTGTGCCCTTGCACCTCTGGCCTCGCCGGCCTCCCCGCAGCTTCAAGCTTCACTGCTCCCCCCCTCCTTCCTTAAAAAAGTTCATCAATATTTTGCTTGACCTTTGACTTGACCCGCACAATTAAACAATGGGATTTTGGGTACACTAAATGGCCAGGCTTTGCTACAGAGGGCTGACTAATGAGAGGATGTCGTCTTTAGTTTAAAGTTCAGTCCAGAAAGCAGTGGAGCGGAAAAACAACCCGGCGCTCCGTTAAGCTGCCTCACGCAAACTTTCAAAGCAGGGGCACTTGGAATCAGACTGGGCTTTCCAATGTAATTTACCTTCACTCATATAACCCCGCCCATCCACCTCCATCCCCTCCTCCAAGTTTATCTTGCTTGACTTTCCCCCTTTTTTTTGTCTTTTAGTGGCATTCTCTTCCAACCCACCTCTTGTAGTAGCCTCTGCGCAACAAGCGCAACAAACATTTTGCAGGTTTACAGAACAGGTGTGTGTGTGTGTGTGTGTGTGTGTGTGTGTGTGTGTGTGTGTGTGTGTGTGTGTGTGTGTGTGTGTGTGACAAAAGGCTGTTTTTGTGTGTTTAGCTGTGTTATTGATGTACTTTTCCCTCGGTCTTGCCAGTGTTGCTTTTTCAGTCTCCCAGCTGGAGTAACAACTGACTGCTGAGCCACTTTTTTATTTAAAAGCCTGACAGTTGCTTATCTTGACCAGCAGTCACACAGGTAAAAAAAACCAACACCAAAGTACATGTACTTTATTACATTTGGAGGTACTTTTACTTCCATTTTTTGCCACTTTATACTTATACTTCACTAAATGTCAGAGGCAAATATTGTAAGCTTCTTTTTTATTCTACATTTATTTGACAGCAACAGTTACTAGTAAACTTTGCAGATTAATATTTTACATATAAAACCTATGATCAAATTATCAAATACAATGTATTGTTATGGATTAAACCAGTGGTTCCAACCTTGTGGAAAGGAAGCAGTGTCTATACTTTGTCAAACACCCAGGTTGGGAACCACTGGATCAAACTACACAATAGTAGACCTATATAAGGTAGTTCAAATCAGATCCAACTCCACATCAAAATACTGCCTACACATCAATTCATCAGTGATATGTATCCAAAAACATATAATAAAACACTGACAGGGGCCATTCTGCATGAGGAGTACTTTTACTTTGGGTACTAGTATAGGTGAAGTCATGTGATAAGATTGGGTATTTTTTTTCAAAAAAATGGGAAAAGGTTATAAACAAAACAAAAGCAAACTAACCTAAAACCTCACACACTATAGGTATTTTCTTGGCTGATTAAAGTATTTTTAGTTTCCTCCTTCAGCAGATGAATGTGAAAACAGCCTTAGTGTCAAACTCTTAACCCACATCAGTCTGCACAGTGAAGCTCAAACATCCAAGTCACTTAACAACAAAGCAAATCCAGTTTTGAGTGGAGCGGGACTTTAAATGTGACTGCTTTAAGGTCAGAACAAAATCTAACTATATGTAAATATATCATTTCTTTCCCAAAATTGTATCCCTGGGAATTTGGAAACGTAAACCTTAATTACAGAACATGTACTTGAACATTGAATAAATAAAATACATTGTAAAAATGAATATATTTCCAGGGTTGGGTTAGTGGGGGATTAGTTTTTATTCCTAGCTTTGGCCTCATGCCAATGATGTGGATGGCATTTATTAATAATTTATTCATTTAAACCAGTTGATTCTTTAAAAAAAGTGAAAAGCCAAGCGATGAAGCGACAGTTCTGCACTCTGATGGTTTACAAGAATGAAGCTGAGCAGGCGCTGCTTTGCACTTAAATGATTTATTAGAGCATCAGCTGTATGTTTATTTAGTGTAATGGCACGGAATCTATCACTGCCATAATATTGTCACAATGGAAATAGTGTGTTTTGTTACGGTTATATATCTGTATGCTGGTAATACTATTACTAGAGCCCTTCCCCCACTATATAAACACACACATGCGTACACACACGCTTCGACCCTATGGTACACATACACATACTGGCTCCATCTCCATTCATTGGTTCAATCTTTCGAGGAACCTCCTCCCAGAGCAACAGACTCGATATCTTTCGCTCTAATAATCTCTCTCAAACGCTGTGTGTGGCTTTAGTGTCCCCGAGTACTCTACGCACAAGATGGCTAGTATAGGACTCACTGTATGACCACACATACAAATAAACATACTGTACGCACACATAAATGACACTTTAGCTGGAATATTCCTCCTCCACAGCAGATACATTTTTACGTCACCATCTTGGCAGCTTGAAATCAGCTTAGCTGTATCATCTTTCATGATAAAATGGATACATTTGCTTGTCTTGCTAATGAGCTTGAGGGGATTTTCTTTGAGTCAGAGCCCTGAAATAGCACCTGATGTGTTGGATGAGGGGATAGACAGCATGAGAAATAGCAATGACAAAGGACTGAGATGAATGGATTTGGGAGAGGAGGACCCGCTGTCTGAAAAGCAGTAGAGGGAGGAGTGTGTGTGTGTGTGTGTGTGTGTGTGTGTGTGTGTGTGTGTGTGTGTGTGTGTGTGTGTGTGTGTGTGTGTGTGTGTGTGTGTGTGTGTGTGTGTGTGTGTGTGTGTGTGTGTGTGTGTGTGTGAGAAGCAGACACATTATGGGATTACGGATGTGAGATTTTGGGCTAAAGGGAGGTTAGAAGACCTGGCTGTGTTGGAGTGAGAGGAGAAGGGGAGCGATGACTCACGAGTCCTCCATCCAACCCTGGAGGAGTTTCCCACTAGGGCAACAACAACGCTCAGAGGGGAGCTGTGGATGTCTAACAACATAGTCAACAGATTCCTGAAGACATGAACAACAGGAACATGAAATATTCGATAGAGAATTTATCTTGAAAATAAGGAAATGTCTCCTTATTTGGCCCATTGTGACAAGAGTTTAGGAGTTTCAGACTCGATGATTTTCTTGTGGCTCTGTGCTCACTGGCACTTTGCCCAAGCAGCGCGTTCATTACCACTGAATCAGTTACAGCAGACTGACACCCAGACTTCAACCCATACACATCACAGCTCTGACGAGACCGCCCTTCTTCTCTTCTGTGCCAAGATGGTTTGAGACCTCCTCTTTGTGATGCAAGCGGCTTACAGCTCTGTGACCCCCTGAAGCCGTAAAAAAACACTTAAAAGTGCTCTTAGGTTGTTTGTGCTTTATCCACCTTGGGGAACACTTTTAATTTCCACTGGATTGCACTATTTATGTAAGTCAGTGTTATTGATCTGCTGATTTTGTTAAAGGAATCGTTTGACAATTTGGGAAAATGCGCTCATTTGCTTTCTTTCTTCCCCAGTGTACATCATACTTCTCTCCCATCCTCCTACTTTTGCTAGGTCAGCATTTTATTCTTCTTACCCAGAGTCAGACAAATTCATTGATGCTCTTCATGCAGTCTACTTCAGTATAATACAAATTGAGCTTAGTTTATGGATATCTATGAGACCAATAATGTAATGGCTGGTATAACCAAACATCATGTACAGTGGAAATAAAAAAAGGTCCAATTAGCACACACAGCCATGTTGAACAGCCAAAGTAGTTTAATGTAAATATGCAAATCTCTATGGGAAAAAGATTGTAACTGGACCCTGAAAAATCTGGAAATGGAGATTACTCTGAAAAAGGTTACGAATGAATTTACAACTGGAACCACTTTTTTTTATTGGTTGCCACGTTGCTGAAAAGGTTGTGATGCAGCAAACTACTTAAATCCCTCTGCTCTTAAATGAGGTTGACATTTGATTAACTTTCTTGCCATGAGTTAGATGAAAAATGTAATACCACTCTCATGTCTGACAGAAAAGTCAATATTCTCTTAAAACTCCCAGCAATCGAGCAAATGAGCCTATTTCCCAAAATGTTGAACTAATTTTTTTTCAAATAATGGGGTGCACCACGCCAGTTTTTCTGCAAGTAGCATACAAGTAGGCCTACTTAGGCTACATTTGGGTACCTGCCAGTAGCAAGTATCAATATGAATACTTAATAATAACATTACATTTCTAACAATTATTTGAAAATGTATATTATTTGCACCTGAATGTATCATGGTTTTACGATGTGTACCTGAATGCACCATAAAGTCCCGTCTGTGGTGCCCCCACAAGCCTTTAACCGTTTGTTGTTTCTTTACATAACTCATGGGGAAGGCAAAAATGTCACCTCATGGGTGACTTCAGGAAAGCAGAAGGATGTTTTCAATTCTGTTCTGTTTCTCCGACATCTCCGACTCTGAAAGCAGCCATGGTGTCTTGAAAAGTGAAACTGCAGACTACTAGGTAAACTACGTTTTGCTTTAAGCTTTTTAACCATGTTTAAGCTAGCTATTACAGTGCAGATCCATCTGCCCGTGCGACGCTTCTGTTGCGCCGCGCTCCACTTTATTTCTATGGGTGACGTCAAGCAACTTTAACGTGACCGCAAAGCATCACGGGAAGGCGGCGCTGCATTTGAAAAAATGCTGCGCGTCAAGAAGCTGGCCGATGCCCATCTTTATGCAAATTGATCCGTTGAACGCGACTATCCAGTAGAAGTAGACGAAAATCTTTCAAACTAACCTTTGTCGATCTGAAATGAAGACAGATTCAGCAACTGTATGGCCTATTTCTCGCTTAAAATGTTTTCAGAAACATGTTTCGCTGAACTATTAAAGTAAAATATGAGATCGTATTCCGTCCGAGCTGCCATGAAAGTGGCTTAAAATTCTCTAGCAGCCAGACCCACGTGACACGTTCGTCCAATCAACTACCGGTCAGGGGCGTAGAGCATCAACCATGGATGTATGACGTTGCGACATCACGCTTCAGTCGTGTCGCAAAAATGGATCTGTACCGTTAGCTTACTGTAGGTTAACGTTACCTGCTGCCAACGCTAACTTGCGTCACGTGCAGTGATGCATGAAGTCGAGTGTGCTTCGGTTGTATTGGAGTAGTTTTATGAGTACGAGTAGTACATGAGCATAGTAACGTTATCAGACCCATCGGTATCCGTGCATCCCTACAAATAATGGGAGCGTGCCTATGTTCCCACTAGCCCTATGTTCCCATAGGTCTATGTTTCCACATTTCTAAGATTTTTTTCAAAATTAGCCCCTATGTTCCCACAGTTCCCACATTTCTAAGATTTTTTTTCAAAATTAGCCCCTATGTTCCCAGAGTTCCCACATTTCTAAGATTTTTTTCCAAAATTAGGCGCTATGTTCCCACATGTTGTATCAGATTTGATCCTTCTTTCTCCCAGTTTGGTAGCCAATTATACCCAACCAATTATCCAGTAGCAAAGGACTACAGACAGAATGTAACCCTAACCCTAACATAGGGCCTAATTTTAAGAAAGATCTTTTGAAATGTGGGAAAATAGGACTGTGGGACCATTGGGCTGTGGGAACATAGTGCTGACCCCCACATAATAGTCCTGCAGAAGTTCTGGTAGGTGTATTTTGTTACCTTTGGACAGACAAGCTAACTTTTTTTTCTGTTTCTAGTCTATTGCTATGCTAAGCATGTGCTAGTAAGCAGGCTGCTTGTAGCTTCATATTTACCGTACAGACATGCGCGAGTGGTATCACTCATGGTCTTCTCATGTCACGCTCAGCAAGAAAACAATTGAGCACATTTCCCAACATTTTAAACTATACCTTTTAGGTGTAAATTGTGTGGATGCATCAAACAATGTGATAAATTAACTTTACTGAAACTTAACAACAGCAGTGTATATCTTAAAACAATCTCTCATAAATGAAACCACATTCAGCTGGCCCTTTTTAGAGGGAAAAAATGATTGAGAGCAGCAATTGAAAGAGGAAGTAAAGAAGGTCAAAAGTGATCTTTATTTTCTTAAGAATCCCTACCTCTGCTATTAACCAGTGGTCGTTTCTTAACCTTTTTGGTCTTGAATCAAGGGCCTGCTCAGTTGAGTTTCCCCCAAATGGAATTAGACTAAAATTACAGCATGAGGTCATGGCTCCCTGGCAATGAACTCAGCAACTAAAAAGGGGTTAGCAAAAAAGATTTCAAATCTTTGAAGAGCATGGCTTGGTATAGAAATAATCACAAAAGTAAAGTCAATTATATTTACTGAAGTATGTCAGAGCATGTTAAAGCCAGAAACCTCAAAGTGGGAGGACTATAGCAGGAGTTTTATGGAAGTGGCCAGTTTCGGCATTCTTGTGTTATTCCCAAAGGAACTAAAGATAGCAGGGCTTTAAAGTACACATAAAGACTTGTGTGCAAAAAAGACATACACACATAGTGCCTTATAAGTTAAAGTTTGTTCAGATAGGTACCTAAAATATCAGGTCTGTTTCATTGTTTTTACAATCACGGCCGCTCGCCTTCTAATTATGTGATCCTGCAAAATGGTTGCGGTGTTGCATAAAGTTTATATTGTGAGGACGGCAGCGAGTAGAAAACACCAAAGTGGAGGAAAAAAATCATCACTGTTCTCAAATTGGTGTAAGAAGTTACAACAGAATTCCAAACTTTACACTCAGCTTGGCCTGGGTATGATAGCTGCGTATGATGTTGGGAAGCTGTGTTTGCGTCTGGTTTTTAACATCCTTAAAGTGCAGGTTCCTTTGCTTTGCTTGCGGTTCGTCTTTGTCCAACAGCTTCGCTTATGGGGCTTTTAAAACTAACGTCCTGGGGCATCATTTTAACCACCTTCATGGAGCAGACCTTCTCTACACAGCAATGCAGCTGCTTCTTAAGAGCCAATTTTGAATGTTACAGTAAGTAAAACAACTATATATGTTGGTTTGGAATTTAACTCATACTGTATCTTCACAATAATAGAAATACTCATTTTTCCCTCAGCTGTGAGGAAGACTACGACTCATCATTTGTGTGACTCCCACAGAGCTAAACAAATGCTGGGTGTTCAATTTATAATATTTTATAATTCAACTTATTTATATAACTATTGCAACACAATATCACTCGTCAAATACACACAGCTGCAAAAGCTCCTTAAAATTTAAGTTGAGTTGGTGAGACAGTTGGAAGACCTTAGTCAGGACGACCACAGACAAAATGTACTCCTGGGCTTTGCTGAGTAATGGTAATTCAAATAATGGATTTTGATCTGAAGTGGTAGTCATGAGTGTAATGAGACTAAAAGAAGTAAACAACAAGTAATGTGAGCAGGCTGTTTTGGGGTCTGTCTTATGTTCATTGTAAGCGGTGCTTTATAGTACATACACACCCAGAGCAAACAACCTCCAACAGAGATTAACAAAGAAAAATAGCAATTACAGCATGTACTTTCAACCCAATAACACACTGTAATGGACCAGCAGCTAATAACTGGCATGAGTGGGAATAGCAAAATAGCACTTGATCTATTCAAGGTATTTAAGTGTGTGTGTGTGTGTGTGTGTGTGTGTGTGTGTGTGTGTGTGTGTGTGTGTGTGTGTACTGGTTGATTGTAATGCAATGTGATTTCATGGTGATATCCCTCAAGTATATGACAGAAAGTATCCTAAAGATGTTTAATACACTATACCAGATGAATTCAACATGGAAAAGTAGCAGGTGTCACACTGAAGATGACTAAAGTTGTCACACCTGAATTCCAAGATAACAACTGGAGTGTCAAGCTGCTGAAATTCAAAACGGACATTCTTAAAACCAAATGCGTTCTGGTGCATCTATTTGAGCACATTTATTTTCTTTTTTATTTGGGTAAAAGTTCCACACTCTAGCGTTAAAGTTGTCATAATGTTAAAGATATTTTTAAAATAGCTCCACCAATTTAGCATCGCACTACTATAACATAGTCAGACATATGACTGACAGCTAAAAAAAAAAAAAGGGATCAAAATCAATGCAGCAGAACTTTATTAAGATGCATTTTCTTCCTTGTCAATACCTGGCGCCTACATTACCAACAATGCAACTAGGCCATTAACAGTTCAGTCAGAGATTTGGGTGTGTTGTGCTAGTAGTGGCTAATGTTTTATATACAGTCTATGGTTGGAAGTGAGAACGGGTTGTCTGATGGTGAGGTGTCTGTAAAGATGGATGGCTTAAGCTTAAATTCTGCAACACACACACACACACACACACAGACACACACACACACACACACACACACACACACACACACACACACACACACACTAAATGTGGCTAAATCAGAAAGCTAAGAGAGTATGTGAAACATGATGAACTGGAACACATGTCATGTGTCAAGTAGTGGTAGTGGTCCATGATGAATTAAACATTAAATCACCTGCACTGGTGTGTAAAGCTGATATGAGAGACATTTATTGTGATGAGTGTGGGTGGCTGATCTGTACGCCACACCTCAGTCAGACTCACATCCAGCGCCAATCTCTTTTCAAAGGAAGTCTTTGAAAAGAGATTGGACAAAGCGTGCTGCATGTATGTAAGTAATCACACACATGCTGTAGATTACTCACAACATGATGCAGATTGCTTGTTCTCATGCGGGACATGTCATGAGTTTGCAAATTCTTTCCTATGAATGAGAATCTGTCTTAAAGACATCACCAACTACGTCCTGCTCTTTGTCTAATCCCGCACGTACAGCTTTAATGACCTCAGCTGTAAAAACAGAGCGCGTACTCATCTCTTCCTCCGCGCCCTGTCCTACGGCAGGTCCCTGGAGGCCCGTGTTGGCGAGGGGGAGATTGCAGTAGTTGTGGGGACCCAGATGCTAGGTTTGAAGGAAGCTAAATAACTTCAAGGTTCACTTGGTTGAGCGCCGTAAGACATATTTCAACACTTCCTTCGCTCTCTCCCTCTCACTCTAGGTGGGTGCGCCTGCACTGTATGTTTGTCTAAGGCGGTGTGAGAGAGTGAAAGTTTGTGTTATTCCTCAGTGCATATCAATCCTCCTACATTTATGCAGTCAAAAGGTGTCTTGTTGAAAGAAAGAATATCAGGAATCGAGTGCATTGTAACGCCATTTTTAGAGCAAGGAGAAGAAAAAACAAACAAGCAGTGAAGGGGTGAATAGAAATGTTATTGTGAGTAAGTGTGAGTAAAGTAGTTAAACGCTTCCATTGCTCTCCCTTTCTCTCTCCCTCTGCCCCTCAGGCTCCATAAAATGGCAGTGGATAGCAGGCCGTCCCTGCGGAGCATCACTAGGATAAACACACACTCATGAATGGCCTGCATTGAGCCGGGGCTGGAAGGGGATGCTGGGGAATACCGAGGTCACTGGTGGACCCCTCCTGCCGGGTAGAGGTCACCACACTGACCGCCCTCATAGCAGCCAAAGACAAGGACGATAAATTCTTTGGTAAACCCCTTCTCCACTCCTCCACTGCCATCAGCCCTTGATCCCTACATCCCTCCTTTATGCATCCCTTACGAGTGAATTGATAGCCCCATGAATCCCCCTGCTCTTCTACTGAGAGACTGATTATTTGTTTAGACTGGGAAAGTCATTAAGCATTAACGAGAGAGTATTCATCTGTCAGGCTGTTCAACTGTCAGCTTGAGCTACTCTTCACTGGAAACCAGGTAACAACAGTAGAAAGTACTTTCATAGGTATATCCTGAGCTAAAGGATGTGTACAATAACAAACTGATAACCTGCTTCAACTGACATGATCAAAATGTGGTGGAAGATGAGTGTATTTGACAGCTTAAATGTCAGGCTTATTGAGTCTAATTTACATAAGACGAGGCTCTCTTACTTCCCGGTTCAGCGTGGATGGAACCGCAGGTCAGGTTTGTCTGCTACTTGAAGCCTTCAGAAAAGTCGTACTGACAAGTAAGAATAGTTTGGCATTTTGGGAAATGCGTGTATTTGAAGATTGATACCACTCTCCTATTTGTACAGAGTGTCAAAGACTTTAGGAATTAAAGCTGCAAGTAGCAGTGGACGGGCCCTCGCACCTCCTTGTACGTCGGGGTTACTGGTGGACGCCGCTCCTTGCGGCCGTGCATTTGCGCGGCACTCAGACACTGCAAATTGTCACCGATGAAAAGGGAACTCTGCTGAGTTCAATGACACCTCACACAATACTCTACCTTAAACGCTTCAAAAGTCATAAAAGGGGGTGTGGCCTAAGTACATGGGCGTGGTTAAAGTATAGAGGCCGGCTCAGTATCACATGTAGACCACACATTATAAGTTTCATGTAAATTGGATGATGTTTGTCATATAAGGCTGATTTCCTGTTGCCAGCGGGGGGGCGCTATAACCAAAAATCAATTTTTGCTTATAGATGTCCTCAGGCCTGGACCCTTGTCAATCGTGATAAATTTCTGCCAAATTGGACAATGTACACTCAAGTTACAACAACTTCTTTGTTCATCGATAAATGCTAAAAATGGCCGCCACGCCCACACCGTTGGACGAAAACTCAAGCTTTTAATAACTTTTCATCGTTAAGATATTGAGATGGCACAAAATTAATTTGAAGTCGATCGGATGAAATCTCTAGGAGGAGTTCGTTTAAGTATAGCTCCTTGACTTTTAGGCCTACTTCCTGTTGCCACTAGGGGGCGCTATGACTTGGAGCCTTACTCTATCGGCCTGTAAATGTCCTCAGAGTTGGACTCTTATGAATCCTAAAAAAGTTTCGAGCCAATTGGTCAACGTACACTCAAGTTACACCCACTTCACATGCCCTTTTTTACTATTTCTTCTTCAGTTTAGTTATGCCATTACATTTTCAAGAAGTTTACTGTTGCATCTTCTTACTTATGAATGGGAACTGCCTCTTGATCTAATCCATAAACTAATCTCAACTCTTATTATACTATACTTTTAGAGCCGTAGGACGACCATCAATTAATTTGTCTGACTCTTAAGTAAAAAAAACAACTGTAAAATTCCCCCTAAAACTGACCTAGTCTATTAAATTGTTGTATAAGCAGGAGGAGGGTTAGAGAATTATGAGGTACGTGGGGGAGGAAAGGTTTCACAGCTAATAAATAACCAGCATTCAGATGCACAGATTTATGTGTTTGCTCTGTGACATCCCAGCACCATCCAACCAGCACTGTATTTCACCTCTCTTCCCTCATCGGCACACAGTAACCCTATCCCCTCTGATGACGGGCAGAGAAATGGAAACACACTGATCTGTGTAGCATATGTGCTCAAGCTGGACTGAGACCACGTCCTGGACCCCCTACCGCCTCGTTCCACCTGAGTGCAGAGTGACGGGAGAGGATGGAGAGATCAAGAAGAGGAGGCCAGTGCGGCCAGTGAATCCATTAAGCTACTGTAAAAACAAGGAGCCGCACAGCCCGGCAGAGAAGTCCCAGCTGTCCTAGTTGTCGCTACTGTGTGCATCCTGTCCGCATGCAGCTTCAGACAACTTCATCTTGGATTTGTTGTTAGGTTTGTTTTGTCAGTCTCATTCTGGGCTCATGGGCCCATACTGGGTTCTTTTAGATGACTTTCAGGAAACATACCAGGCTCTTTTCAAAGCAGTTTTTCCTCAAGGCTGTCTCTCTTATTGTCAAAATTCTCAACTATGTTCATCTGGCACCTACTGTCTTTGCTTTTAAATCAAGAACTTGCTCTGCAATCCAGTTTTGTTGAAAGTTTCCACATGTATTATTCTATCATGTTTGAGTTGGCTGCATCGGGCTGCACTGCTATACATGAATCAGTAAAGAACAAACAGCCACTGAAGACCATCCAGGGCATCGTTTGAGAAACTTCCGTGGCTAAAGAAACAAATACAGACTTTAAACAAATTTAGATATTGTTATCTTAGGCTTCACATACAGCAGACCACAATTATTGAAGCCCTGCATATGTTCAGCATAACCCACCCAAAACATTGTTAGAGAAAGATGAGAACATGTCACTATGTTTTATAGTTAGGCTTTTTCATTTGGCTTTTTTGTTTGGTTGCTTAATTAAAAAGAAACAAGGACAATACAGTAGAGAGCTGCATGCCGAACCCCCCCCCCTCCTCCTCCTCTTCAAAGACATTTCTGACTAGCTACCAAAACATGATTATTTCACATGTGAAATGTAAAGTGATTTTCACGTCATGACATATGAACAACATAGAATTTTGGTTTTTCACAAATATGTGGAATATTACAAATATGTGACAGAATGTTCCACATGTGAAAATGTTTTTTCTGGTAAACAGAAAGATATTGAGTTGATTTTTTTTATTTTGATTAGATGTAGCAAACTATACTATATGCTACAAAATAAAATCAAATTAAAGATATTTTGTCTATAAATATCAGTAATCCTTCAAAACCCACCGTATATGTAATTTAAGTGTGATTGTAGAATGTAAACCCCTCTTCAGGTTGTTAAAACATCTAAATCGCTCATTGAATTATTAGCCTGAAATGTCCACACTGTAAATATTAAATGAAATCGTTTTAACCAGTAACGTGCCACATCATCAGTATCATAGAGTAAGAGTAGCAGCACTGTTTCCTGATAAAACAGATATGTTGCTGTTTGGAGAAGTCCGCTTGCATAATAATCAGACTGAATTACCACTATTGGGTGGTGGTAATTAGTCTTGGTGTTCACATTTAAGAGTGTGTGTGCACTGATGGTATGTGGGTGTGTAAAAGCCACTTTTGCAGCTTTGCCATGTACGAGAGGGCAAAATGGAAGCATAAGTGAGGCACTCCGAGCATTCGAGATAAAACGTGAAAAAAAAAAAACCCAACCAGAGTGATTGTATCGACTGGGATACATGAAGCGAGTTCAGATTATGGAACTTCAGTAAACACACAAGATGGACCTCCTTACTACTCTGTGAACTGTTGCAATTTGTGTAAAATCGACTTGAAGTGCTGCTTTTTGGTCCTGATCAGGTGTATTTAGCTTGGGTTAGCAGTATAATTGCATTCAAATTCAGCCTGTAAATGTAGCCTGTGCTAACACCAGAGGTAGGCTACATTTCAGCAGGTCTGCTGCACCCTGCTGTGCCCGATATGTATCCAGTTACCTGCCAGTGGAGCCACTTCGCATATTCGACAGAGATCAGAATTGGCGGGCTTGACCACCCTGAAGCACAGGGGCCGCTGGACACCCCCTTCGGCGAAGTTGTACTTTGATAGAGGCCCCTGAAAATGTTGTGACGGGGAACAGGAAATCCCTACTGCCTTGGGAGGAAGTATCAAATAGAACAGCATCTTTTTTTCACTTTGGTGAGATCTTTTTCTATAGTGAGTTTTACCACTGGCACTCCAGACAAAAAGGGGCTTTCAGCAGGACCTCGCTTGGATATACAGTGTTTTTACAGTTTCCTTCCTCCCTTTGAGAGAGTCAACATTGTTGTTGCACACTAGGTGCACGTTTTCTTTCATTATTTTATCAAACCTGTGGAGGGAAAAGAAGGGAATGGATAAGGGTTTGGTGAAAAAACTTCTGTCAATCTCCAGAAAGAGCCTCTAAGACATAAGACTGACTGCAGTAGATGTTGGGACATGAACACTCAAATACTCATATACTGTATTTCCTCTCACTCTTTTCCCCCAGTTATTGTTCTTTTTCCAAGCCTTACCGAGTCATGACTAAGAGGGAAGTTGACAATTTAAGAACGTGTCTTTCTAAGGCGTTTTCCTCACCTCGACAATGTCATACATAACCATGCACTGTGATCGCGAAATCAAAAGCTCCGATCTTTAATATGTTGCAGAGGGTCATGGTTTTGCCTTTTATGTGGCTCACATTTTGGCAAAGGCTACATCCAAGAGTCGGGGTGCTTGCTTGTGAGTGTATCCTAAAATCTCTGGATCTAATTGTGGGTTGATCCGTTGCTGTGTGAGAAGAGCACGTATGTCAAATATGGAGACAGATTTGGGCAAACTTCCAAAAGCCTGAGAAGACAGAGGAAAGAGGTGGGGCGGCTCGAGCCGACCACTTAAATGCTCAGCTCCAGCGTCTCCCTGTTCCTTTCAGAGACCCGAGTCATCTGCCATAGACACTTTGTGGTCGAGTCAATGAGGCGGAGAGCTGGAGGATGAGGAGGGGGAAGAAATATACAAACAGAAGGGAATGTTCGGGGGAGGAGACGGGAAGGATATGTAGGAAAGGAAGAGTGAGGAGTGAATGAGCCTACATGGGTGGCTTTCAGTGCTGACGTTTTCCCTTTTGAGTGGCAAGGCCATCGTCATTGAGAAAATCGATGACATAACGCAGAGGATGCAGACTGAAATTTCAAACTGGTCTGAGGAAGCCAGAGTTTTAACTAGTCCCTTCACCCCTCCACCCATCCACACACACACAGATACGTGCTCTACATATGGATATAGACAGGCAAAAGCTTTTCGTTACAGTTTTTTAAATGTATCCTGCAATATTTACTGTGAGTGTACAGCTCTGTTTGCTGTATGGATTTCTGGCAGTCTGTGTTTAGAAGCTCAGGGGAAATGTTTGGGTTCTGCATTGTGTCAGCCGCAGCCGCTGGGTGTGGATTACCTGTGGGTGTCATGATGATGAACGGGTTGCAGGAGCTCGATGAAGTGTTTATGACCGAAAGGCGTTGTTGCATGTAACTAATCAGGCCTGAAGTTGGTAGTCACAAGCAGTGCTTCTTTGGCAGACCCCCTTCCGAACGGTAACGCGATGATGCTTAATGATGTGTAGGATGCAAATGGTCAGCGGATGCTGCGGTGACATCACACAGCCGCCGGACTCAGAAGTCTTTGGAGGGACCAGGATTTGTGACTTTCCATCTGGCTGAGATGCCATGACTACATGTGCAGCCAATTTTTCTTTGTTCTATTTATTGTTGTAACCTAAGTAGGAGATGTCTAGGTAACCTCTGTACTTTGTTTCAAGTGGACAGAATAATAAATTCTTCTGTAACAAATGGTTTGTTTCAAGCCGCCTGTTATTTTATCATCACATTCTGCACAAGCGTGATGGATAAGCTACGGTCCTCAGTTGTTTGTATATGAGCGGATAGCATGCCAAAGCAAACACGTGCAGGGCTAAAAAAAAAAGAAGAAAAAAAAGAAGTGAAAAATGCAGTGAGAGCCAGCTACATAATTCTGCAGCAGATCCCGGATCTGCGGGTTCACACCGGGGTGAGACAGGCAAGATGTAGAACAAATAAAAACACCTCTGAAAGTCTTCAGCTAAATAAATTATGTGCAAGGACGCGTTTGCACTTCATGATGTGGTGAAAGCTCAGTGTTTCTCCCTGGCCTGTCTGGAGTGAGTCTTTAATTCCTCTGTCAAACAGCACTTCATGCATCTCTACAGCTGACCCTGTAACTGTAAGTCTCATCATGTGTACTCATCGCTGCCGTACTTTCACCATCACTCTGTCTGGATCAAAAGTGCCAAAACATGATGGAGGCTTTGTTCTCCTTTTTGGTTAGCAAGCTCTGATGAGAGGACACAGAAAGGAAGAAAGAGAGAGAAAGAGAGATGAAAAAGAGAGAGCAAAACGCTGGCATTACAAAAGGGGAAAAGCAGAATATCCTAAAGCCACTCTTGTGTAGCAGGTCCTTGCAATTCTGAGCAGCCTCTAATTAGGGTAGTATTCAGGGGTGGCATTAGTTCCCAAACTTTTTTAATGGGGTGGAAAGCGGAGCTCCTTTTACAGAGAGGGGATAAGTGTAGCGACTGTTCCATACGCTGAATAGCAGATGGAGAGATTCTGCACCTCCCTGGGAGGTATTCACTCTTTTACTTCTTTTTTTTTTTTTTTTTTCAATTTCATCCTTCTACTCACCCCTTTTCCAATTGCTCTCTTTTTCTTCATTTTTCTCCTCTGCTTTACACACATTTCACTTCAACAGATGTTCAAAGGTTTAAATCCATTATTCTTTCTTCTAATTTAAATCCACTGATCCAAGTTCTAGCAGTAAGAATGTAGTCTTCCGGCCAACACTAATTTGCAAATTTACAGTGTTGATGATCAATGTTAATTGTCCCTGTAATGAATGAATCAAATTAATTAACAGATGCATAGGATTTTATTTATTTATTTGTTTTTTCCTGAAATGGGGATTAAACATGAATGGATAAAAAAAAAAATCCTGCCCTTAATATTAAAAGTAGGCCTGATAACTTCAGAAATACCAAATATTTAATATTTAAAATGTGTCAATACAGATACACAGAAACGCACCATTTCTAGTTTGCTTTTATTTAAGATCTTTTAATGTATCGCTCCTTCAGGATCTTTCCTTACTTAATCCTTTGTGTTTTTATTGGTATTTGAATTTAAAAAAGTTTTATTATCAAAATAATTGCAAATATGTCTTGCTTTTCATTTTTTACGAGGTAAAAACACATCGTTAGTTATAATTAGTTAGTTAATAATAAAGATCATTATGACAATAATGGTGATTTCAATTATTACAATATATTATATAGACCAATAAAAATATATATATAAATAGCTTAGTTCAGCTCACTGAGGACTTCCGGTTCTACTTAATGCAGTGCATGTAAATGATTGTATTTTATAAATGCATTATGGGGCCAAACTTAACATGTTTACTATTATACTGCTTCCTACACTGTTTTTACTGAGACCAAATGAAATTATCAGGTCAACTTGCATTTATTTGTTAATGAAGGACTATGAAAGTCTAAAGTTAGTTTTTGACATTTGTATATCACAGTATAATTAATTGTATGAACTTTAAATTACTTCTCAACCAAGGAAAAATTAAATCTTTTTACAAAATCCTTTTTTTCAGCATGGGTTCGAGTTGAAGTGCTCATAATGTGTTGATGCCTTTTATATAAAATACATAAAATATAAAAATAGCCAATCAATATACTATATGCCTAACTGTAGAGGGGCGTATAGCTGTTTCATTTTCAAATATTTGTGCAGTATTTATCAGTTTTATTTCATAGCTGAACACATTTTAAGCCAGGAAACATTTATTAATCCTATTTTGCAGATGTGTTTGAATCCAAGTCCAACTGGTATAACTATCAAATGTGTTCCCAATAGTTGTCAGTTTTCTGTCTTAGCAACACATTTCTGTTGCTATGTCAAGTGATGTGAAGCTGATGAGGTCCGCATGAGACTTATTTATCCAGTAGGCATAGTTTGTGTCCAAAGGTGGCTCAAAATGACCCGTTTACTGGCCCTACAGTGTAGAACTAAAGTTGCCAGAGTCTTTACGACTTCCTTTGAAACAGATTATTCTCACAGCCGTGAATGCTTCAACACATTTTACCCAAAGCCCGATGTCTTTTATGGGCTGAGTGTGGTGCTTTATCCCCTCTCCTCATGACCTGTGACCCAGCAGGATAAACTGCTAACTGAGCTTCAGTCATGCTCAAGGAGGCTGATGCCCACATGATCCATGACATTTCGTGAGCTACAGGCTACCTATATTCTGCTGCTGTTGATATGGCCCATGGCAAAACACTCAACGAACCAAATTCTGAGTTACTTCTAGTTCTATATTTATTTATTTTTGTTACCTTTTATCTTTGTTTAGCTTGGTTTTCCTTGGTTTAGCTGTATGAGTATTGATTTTATTTTGCAGTGTGTGTGTATGTGTATATATAGCTACAGTACATATGTAGCAAATTGCAAAGCGTGTGTGTTAAAGATA
Organism: Zingel zingel; assembly: GCA_023566125.1. Lineage (NCBI taxonomy): Eukaryota > Metazoa > Chordata > Actinopteri > Perciformes > Percidae > Zingel > Zingel zingel. The sequence goes on along the minus strand of CM042329.1, from coordinate 27,034,401 downwards.
GGATATGAAGCCATTCATGATGAGTATTATTATATAGTACTGGAAATGGGGAAGGACTAAAAAAAAAAGCTTTTGCTTCTTCCTTTTCGGACATGTTAAGTTAATATTGTGTTTTTGTTCAAAATAAAACATTCATTCATTCATATCTCTCTCTGTGTGAATTCTTCTTGAATGTAGGCTGTGATAAAGCATTCTGATTTTAATACAAGGTTTAGAAACTGCACTTGGCTTTTCTCTTAATGGTGAATTTAATTCAGCAGTAACCCTTAAACATTGTCTGCTCCACTTTAAACCCTCCTAATGACTTTCTCATCTCCTTATTTTAAATATTAGGCACATTGTTTGATCAGTTTATTTATTAATTATATTTCAGATTTCTACTACTAAGCTAAACTTCTAGCCTACTATGACTACTATTACTACTACTACTACTAATAATAATAATAATAATAATAATAATAATAATAATAATAACTGAGTAGACAATAGGACATTTTCATTTTTACTACACCATTTAACCAAACAAGTGCCTGCTGCCCACTGGCTTACTAGATAGATAGATAGATAGATAGATAGATAGATAGATAGATGGTGTGCACGTAGGCCTATGTTATATTTATTTTGTACGTCGCCTATTGAATCTTTTTTCGTTTAGCCAGGAAGTCTCTTAGCTACATTAGCCTATTTATTTTACAAAATGGTAGCGAGAGCACACAGTCACATGTTAAATAGGCTGTACCCTAATTTACAATGTTGCCCAATAGCTGAATAAGCTATAGGAGGCCCTGCCAGACATAAAGGGGAGAGAGTTCGACTCCATTCATTCTTCATCAAACGTGTTTTCAGTATGGCGTTTGAATGCTTAGTATGAAAGCAGTGTTTCCGATTGAAGTTCATAAATTATTCGAAGCCCAGGAAGCGTCTGGATAGGCCACATGCATAGGCTACATATTAGCATTAACAAACCCCCCAACTCTTGGCAAATAATATTCGCCAAATAAGCTAATATATAATATAGCTACCAGCGCAACACACAGAGAAAAGACTGCTAAATTAACCCTGCGTTGAGCATGTCATAGGAACATCCTACAGAGTAGCCTACCACAGGACTAGACACACTAATTCAGATATAGACTGGATGCGATAAGACACCATGAGAGGGTCGCGGTCTTCACTATTGAAGACAACACCTCTAATATGTAGCCTACTAATACACAATATATAGAATACTGAGATATTATACAGGCTATTGAAACGTACAATTGACCACAGACACAAATACATCCCCATAGAACTATTATTGTGATAGTCCAGCAATTGGAAAAAATCTCGCGCTGCTACATTTGTAAACAAGTGTATACAGTAGGCTACAACTGACCCCCTTCCCTGCTGCTTTGTGTGTGTGTGTGTGTGTGTGCGTGCGCACGCGCGCGCGCGCCTGTCACTGTCGTTGCGTGTTACATCATCACGCAATAGCTGTCCTCCCGTGGCCTAGTGAACTGGCTCTAAGCGCTGCACCAATTTAGCCATCTACTACACACACACACGTTGCTTTGAATCAGGTGATGGAGACACGCGCAGTCGACGGGCGCACACATCCAGTCACGGAAGCAGTGGGGCTGTATAGGCTACAGTATACAGGCTACATGCAGAGCTCGTGAAATATTTAAAAACAAAGGGGTCTGACACATAGCCTACAGTTGCAGCTCTGCAGCTTCAGCACCTGTTTCGGATTGAAATGTGTTTTAGAAATGAATAGGCCTATTCATAAATATTATGTAATTCAATTACAGGTATTTCTTAATAGGCCTACTGCTGCGTAATTATCTGCACAGTTCTCTGTGCTTCTGCGTAAAAATGGCACCTCTATTTGGCTGTTTTGTCACCATAGTACAAATGACATGCTCTTTTGGTGCCCTATGTGGGGCTTAAAGAGAGGTGAGTAAACATTAAAAATGGTGAGTGGATTTAGGTGGTTTTAACCTCCACTACATATCCGCCCGTGTGCCCTGTTGGCCCCATGGCACACCAGAGCGAAGACTCCAAACATTTCATTTTCTCTGGGGAAAAAACGGTGTCAAATAAGAGCAGATAATGAAATATTAGAAGACGAGTGTTTTCTCAAGAGCTGACCAGCTGTCGACATCAGCACCGGTCTAATCAGCGACCTGAAGCAGGCCAAATACAGCCCCTGTTTCACCCCTCTGACACCTTCCTGTCCGCTCACCGTAATTACGAGGATGAGTGTGGGAGAGGTCAGATGGACACGCAGTCCTCGTGTGCGCATGTTCCAAAGTGTACAGCACTGAGATTAGAGTGTGGAACATCTGAACAAACTGTTTGATCACATAAACAAATACATAGGCTACATTTCTATTTTTTAGTGGCTTACACACGCTTTCTGAAATGAAAACCCTCCCCAATCCCCACTCAAAGCCATACAGTTGTTATCCTGCAGCCTATTAAGGTTGTTGTTACAGTATCAGCTGATTAATAAGCACAATCCCAGTTTAAAGAAGACCCAATACGATCATACACACTTGCAATTTAAGGCTTTTGGCAAATTATTAAGCCTAATTTCCTCCTAAATATAAACCCTGGGGTAAGTCCAGCAAGCTTAACGTTATTTAAGAATGTATTTCCAAACAAATTACCCTTTTTTGCAAAACGAAATTTATTCTTGATGAAAAACAAACCGTGTAAAAATATCACACTTCAATTACACAATACTTGCCAAAAATGTACAATGTTTTATTACTGACATAAACACACACACTGCATATTATTATAAATGTATGCCTTTGCTCTGTGTTTTTAATACAAAGTTCAAATCAAAACCATAAAAAAGGTTTGATTTGCCAAACTAATAAAAAAAGAACATGAATGTGTTTGACACAAATACATTATTAGCCTATTTTCAAAACATGTGATCATTTATAACCTGCCCATTAAGTCGTTATCCTGAGACGCCCTAAACAGTGACTGAAACGAATTGCTTCATGGGAAATATAAGGGAAGTTCGTGGTCAAAAGTCTGATTCACACTGAAAAAAATTAACATAAATATATATATTTTTTACAGCATGAATATAGGCACAAATAGTGTTTGTTTTTTTATGTCCATCATTCAGCTGCGTGCTATCAAACAAACATACAAAAATAATCCTACCTTCAAAGAGGGGCGTTTTTTTGTTTTTGTTGCTCTTTCTTGTTTTTTTTTGTTTTTTTTAGTGTCTTGAAAAAGTTTGTTGTTAAGACATTTAACAGTCGCTTGTGCCGCTGACAGCTCTGTTCGGGTGTAAAACAGCTCCGGGATGGACGGTCTGCGGCTGGCTGGCCGATGGAGGCCCCAAAGAGGACGGTAAGACCGGGATAACGGCGGGAGAAGTCCTGGAGGGGCTCAGTGACCCCCCGATAATACTCTCTATAGAGAAGGGAGACCGCTGCACCGGAGAGCTGGACTTCTGCACCGGGGCTGCAGCCTGCACGCTGGCCGAACCCAGACTGGAGCCGAGCTGGGGATAAAACCTGCTCCTGGCTAAGTCCGTGCTGGTTGGCATCAAAGACGGCGCGGGGATAATGGTTCCCGTGTGTGCATGTGAATGCCTGGAGTGCTGATGCTGCTGCTGCTGCTGCTGAAAGGCAAAAAGTGCAGAGTGTGTGTGGTAGGACTGGAGCTGGATGCCGTATCCTCCGCAGCCGTACGGTCCGTACCCATACGCAGCAGCTGCGGGGATAAAAGTGTTGTGTTCCCTCAGCAAGTCCTGCGCCTGCTGCCGCTTGAAGCGCTTCCTCCTCCTCAGAAAGCTCCCGTTGTCAAACATATCAGCCGACTCCGGGTCCAAGGTCCAGTAGTTGCCCTTCCCAGGGTTCCCGGGCTCCCTCGGTATCTTCACGAAGCAGTCGTTGAGAGACAAGTTGTGTCTGATGGAGTTCTGCCAGGCCGGGAACTTCTCCCTGTAGTACGGGAAGCGGTTGCTGATGAAGTCGCAGATCTCGCTGAGAGTGAGCCTCTTTTTGGGACTCTGCAGGATGGCCATGGTGATTAAGGCGATGTAGGAGTAAGGGGGCTTCACCAGGTTGTTCTTGCCCGCGGGTTTGTAGCTATCCCTCGAGGAGCCGGAGCTGTCCAGGCACGGAGGAGGAGAGCCGTCCAGGAGGATGCCGTCGTGCATCTGCGCCACCTCGTCCACGTAGGAGCGCGTCTGGTTGTCTCCATCCTCCCCTTCGCCGACCACGTCTATGTCGGTCTCCTCCGAGAGGATAGAGGCATCCGACATCTCTGAGCTCAGAGTCATGGCTCACACACGACTGTGCCCTCGGACGCCAGATGAGGAAACGATGAGATGCACAAGCTGCCCTGCCCTCCCTCTTCAGAAACTCATACGAGGAGGGGGAGAGGAGAGGAGCACGTGTGGCCGTTGGTGAGAGATGTCCCCCTGTTTTCTCTCCCTATTTCCATATGTTTTTAAGGGGTTTATCGCCGACTAACGAACGGTCCCGTCGATGCCAGGCTGAGAAAATGTGCTAGTAAACCTGCAAAAGGGCTAAACCTGAATCACAGAGGGGGCGGATCTTGTCCTGTTATTTATACCGCCACCCTGATCACATGGGGAGTAAACGTCACCGAGGCAAATGAAGAGAGAGAGAGAGAGAGAGAGAGAGAGAGAGAGAGAGAGAGAGAGAGAGAGAGAGAGAGAGAGTAAATGACACAAAAGGGCTTTGAAAATTAAATGAGTGGTTTAAAAAAAAAAAAGTTTGGTGTGGCCTACATCCTTTTTAGTGGTCATTCCCGGTGGCCTATAGTCCGCATTCATTTTAATCTAAGGATTTTATTCCAACACAGTGTTGTGCGCAAAAATGTGCCAAGATGTTGGAAGGTAAAATATATATTTAGGGAAGTCTAATTATGGCCAATGCTAAGCAGATATCTTGACAACAGTGTCATTTATTAAGGCTTAGTTACTAGCGTGTACATTAAGGGAACACATGTATGCACATTTTAATGTGCAGACCTTTTTTTTTCAAATGGATAAAAAGAAAAAAAAAGTTTCAGATAAAATATAAAATTTTATAGGCTATAAAAGACCTGGGATATTTAATATGAATGCATTCTAAAATAGTGCCGGAGACTGCACACCATATCGAGGCAGCTCAGTTTGCGTGATCCGGTAGTTATCTAGATTATCCGCGAGCCATTTGTAATGGAAAAGAGTCAGCTGTTAACTCGAATCAGTCACGGGTCACGCAGAGCATGCAAGCCCCACATATAAGGCCTCTGCCGCGCGTCTGGACTGCTGGAGCATGGTTCTGCTGGTGTGTGTGTGTGTGTGTGTGTGTGTGTGTGTGTGTGTGGACATTCATATCCATCTTATTTTATTTTATGGAGTTAGGAGGATGGAATGAATATTTTAAAAAGGTGTAGAAAAAAAAACAAACGCAAATCTAAAAGTTTTACAGGTTAATCATGCGGCCTATAGAGCTCATCTTAAGTTAGTGAGTGAATAGTAAAGTGTGTGTGCGGGCCCATTAAAAAGCACGATAATGCATAATGTATCTAACTGTCTAGATTAAAATGGCTCCTAAATAAAACACTTGAAGCTCATTCATGTTTCTTTAATTTACACTATTAATCGGTTTATAGTTCATTCAGTCATTATTAGATAAGTAGCCTGAATCAAGATGAGTAAGAATGAGGTAATAGGAATATATATATGATGTTCTATAATGATTGTATTCTGAACGACCATCTCGCTGCTGTCTGTATAGTATCAAGGTTAGTATCAAATACTAACCTCAAATGTGACTTAGTATTTGATACTGTTGGCCGAAAATGATTTGAACTGTTTTCCTTTTTTCTTCAGAGAAAACAGCAGATATATGCTCCTTTGTTGTTGTTGTTGCAATAACAATTCAAACAAAGCAAGCTAATTTACTAAAATATTGCATTCTTCTGAGTTTAATCAAATTATTAAAGAAAAATACAACTTTCACAAACGTATGTGCATACCCCTCCAAAACACACACACACACACACACACACACACACACACACACACACACACACACACACACACACACACACACACTTTTTCTGTTCTAAAAAGAGAAGCCAATTTCTTATAAATGCAGTTGACCTAAAACAGATTTATTTCTAATACAAATCTATGCATAAGGTTTCTTATGGTGACTTTATTTCAAACTGATAGATGTGTTCAGGTACTGTGTGGCCCTTCAGTAACTTTTCAGAGGTTCCCATTTGACCAGCGCCATCTAGCGGTGAACTTGTCATCACAATTCAAATACTTTGGGCCCATAAAAGTTTAAAAACTGTTGCAGCTGTATGTTTCACTAACCAGCATCTTAGTACTAACTTCCCTTAAACGAACTTTTTTTTGGTTTGGTGTAAAGTAGCCCAGGTTTATCTGACAATAAAAGGTGTAAGCTATATTCTACTGACTATTCTAATTGCATTTATTTGCATAATAACTGCACTGTTGTAAGGGAGGGAAAAAATGATTTATTTTCTGTAATTTCTGCTAACACTGATTGCTATTTCCTTTTATCATAACCGATTGAAGGCTGCATTTGATACTATTAATCATACCTTCTGTCACTTCACAGTTTGAAATGACACACTATAGTCTGCACTATCACCATATTATAAACTCATGCCTACTCTATATTGATTATTGGTTTTTAATCTATGGACAAAATAGAATCTGATGAAAAACCTCATCAGGGAACATTAGACACACTCGCTACCCCACGCTTTATATGAATTCATTAATCATTAAATGAATAACTTTTGATTATGTTATTTGAAAATAAAGTGAATGAATCAGCTGTCTTGTACAAACAAGCCGGGATTTTTGCAACGAGGCTGATGTATTAATCGAATAGTTTTGACTAATCAGTTTTCATAAGCCATATTCGACTCACTGATTTTTCCCTCATAATAATCAATAAGCTGTCCGTATGGATTGTGCGATGATTTAGTGTTGTGTTTCATCAGAACTGATAGAACAATCCATCAGGGATTTATCAAATAGCCTACAACCTCAACCTTCTTTGCAAAGAGGTTACCGCGCCTCTTCTATTTATTTTTTTATTCACAATACCACTTCAAACATTACAATAATACAGTTGGGGTACAAGATCAAATTGAGTAGAGTGAATGGGTCCCCCAAAGAAGCTAAAAAAGCTTATAGGTGGGGGCCCATAATTCATGGAAGGGTAGTGGTACAGATTATAGAATACACAGTTACCACCTGTATCTAGATGATGAAGAAATGCACGCATCAATACATACATAACATTACATACACATACAATCATACACATACATCCCAGTGATCCATGAAAGAACAGTTTTATATTAAATATAGGTTAATAAGAAATGTTTTATAAAAGCACGTCATTATGCCTATACATGCACGCGCATTAGAAAACGTTAGCCTTATTCTTCAAACCTTTAACAACAGTTATATACAGTCATTTTGTATGTATATATTTGTTATACTGTATTGTTTATTTCGTATTCATGTTTAATATGTTTGTTTATGTATGCACCTTTCACCAAGGCCAATTCCACATAAGTGTAGGCCTACTTATTGTGGCAATAACACATTTTCTGATTCTGACTTCTGATTTGATTTGAAACCAGAATGGTGAATGACTCACGAACATTTGTACGTATCCAAAAAAAAGTAGTGTGTGTATTTCAATTGAGTGAAATTTGCAGAGCCAAAACAATTCAATTCAAGCACAAGACTTTGTTTGAATGCACTGTCAGAAAAAAAAAAGTCAGCATTAAATGAATGAAGATTTTTTCTCTTTCTTCTTGAGCCGACACTTAACCTACAACATCAGCACTCCATGTGTGGTAAACCACCTCTAAAGTGTTTCTAAATTCCCCCTCGGCGATCCGAGGGTGGTTCCGTGCCACGGGGTACCAAGAAAGCACTTTAACGCATCCCATGCTTGCCTGCTTCTTGCTCTGACAAAACGGTCCGTCTGAGAGGGGTCTGTGCATGGGCCATGTGATTAATGTGTATCACATGCAAAAGAGGCGAGACAAAGTACCACACCAACAGAGATACTGTGCGTGAGATGGACTGCAGAGAAAAGTGTAGGCTATACACGAAGAATATACGGAAGAGGATTAGGGCGACGTGTGAACAAAATGTATTACATTCTGAGTTTAAAGTCCGAATTCTGACTTTATTCTGAGAATTCTGCCTTTAAAAAAAAGAAAAGAAAACTTAAAACAACAATCTTTTAGACTTAAAAAGTCAAAAAAGTCAGAATTCGGACTTTATTCTCAAAATTCGGACTTTAAACTCAGAATTCAAATCCATTTTTTCACATGTGGCCCTAATCCTCTTCCGTAAAATACCACATTCATCTGAATTTAAACGAAGAAGAAAAAATAGCTTGAATAGCATTTTAAATAGGCCTAGTTTAAAATTGCATTAGAACTCAATTGAAATATCTTAGAAGTAGTATAGGCCTACATAACAATGCCAAAACGTGTTGCAGTTGCACTTCAAGGATAAAAACGCCAAACTTTTTGACAGTGGTCATGGTTTCTCAATAGCTCCAAAAATGTGCCTCTGATCTGCTTTATACCTGACTGTCATCGTTTCTCAGAGTGCCATATTGACCTTGTTTGTGCAATCAATTGTTCATGTTCAAATGTGTCCTGTTCTGAATATGATTACAACTATTGGGCAATATTCAAATAATGTGCAATAACCCCCACTGCATATCACACTGTATATAAAACCATATATATATATATATATATATATATATATATATATATATATATATATATATATATATATATATATATCGTGTCAGAACTGTGCACCTTACCCCCCTTTTTTGCACTACTTATTTTATTTCATGTTGTTATATTTATTTATTTTACGTACATGTTGGCACTGGAAAAGGAGTTGCTTTTCATCTCAATGTACATGTGTATAGTGACAATAAAAGGCATTCTATTCTATTCACATTACTCAACCAAACTCTCAATTGATTCTCATTGATTGACTCCAGAGTTATAGGTTTTCACTCTACTTTTTTATCCCTGTGACTGTGAGGTAAAATTTGGAACAATTTCATCTAGGCGCATCAATTAATTTAGCTCTGAATTCACGTGCTTTACTTTTATGTGGGGGGAAATGATGGTTACTTATTTAGAGCCAAAGACAAGAAAGCTAAAGCCCTTTCAAAAGTTCCTTAAACTGCACCGAAAGTCTGAAGATAATCCAGACAGACAGAAATCTGCAGTTTTCCAACTAACAGCACCCTCAGTAGACCAGAATGCAATGCAGACATGGACACCATGACACACACACACACACACACACACACACACAAACAACTGGATCTACCGGAGTAAAGCTGATCTGAGGTGAAATATCCTTTGAATTCAAAGAGAGTGCACAATGATATCATATTCCCCTCAGCAAGTAGGGCACACATTCTTACTACTTTTTCACCTAAAAATTTTCACTTTCACCGCAGCAATCGGCTGAGATTAGAATGAATGATAAGAGGTGAAAGGGTCACCTACAGGTGGAACTTTTTGCCGAAGGATCAGTGTTTAGTCCACATTTGGATATGATGAACATAGTTTGTTTATGTGCTTATGGTTAATGGAGAATAGAGCAAAAGGATAATTGTATGTTTTGTACCTTCACACCTATATAAAAAATCATATAGGTGTGAAGGTACTGTGATTAATGAACAAATGCAAGAGCTATTTAGGCAAAAATATATATTCATATATAAATCACATCAACATCATACTGGTGTTCTTGCACTTTGATGCAGAAGAAGATGCCATCAATTTGTCAAATATTAAAACAGTTGAATAAAAATATAATGCATGTCCTCCTAACCACACCACTGTTGTTCAGCACACAACAATTGTGTCTGGTAAATGGGCACGGCCATTATCATGTAAAAACAGGCAACATGCCAACACTGCACTGTAATATGCAAATGTATCCTCATCAGCACACTTTGTAGGGTAAAGACGTAATAAAATCCCTTCTGCATGCGTGTCTTATGGCCACTCAACTAGTGACAATATAGATCCATCTAAAAGGAACACTATTAGAACCATCAGCTGCAGCCTGAACTTCTTGTGCACGTATTCCATCAGCAGTCGACTCAACAACACAAAGAAACATGTATAGCGGAAAGATGTCTTAGTGCTCTGATATTGATTTGCCCTCCCGTTTGAGGCATGCTTACAGACCTGAGGAGAGTAAAAAATATGATTGGCCGGTTGCCCGGATAGCTTAGTCGGTAGACCGTGCGCGCATATATAGAGGTTTACTACTCGACGCAGCAGGCCCGGGTTCGACTCTGACCTGTGGCCCTTTGCTGCATGTCATTCCCTCTCTCTCTCCCCTTTCATTTCTTCAGCTGTCCTGTCAATAAAGGCCTAAAAATGGCTAAAAAATATATATATATATGATTGGCTTATTTAACAAAGGATTTATTCCAGAGCGCTTTGCAAAGTGTTTATGTCATCTTCAGAATCAAATCAACTCAAATCAAAAGATTCAAGATAAAACTGGTTGATCCTCCAATAGCCATCCCATGAGTTACCTATATCTACAGGCCAGATCACCTCTGAATTGGGAGTCTTCTGAATGAACAGGCTGAAGGTGTCATACTATTGCTCCAAATGGGCAGGACACACGTTGTTTTAACTGACTACACCCTTCACAGGCTATCTGGCCATCCCGCCCAGGGTGTCCACCTATTAGCAGCACCTCTCACTTTGTAGTATTACTCTTTCAAGAATCCCTCCTATTTAGAATTTTCCAGGTTGCAAATAATCCTGAGAACAGGGGATTGTGTTTCCCTGAGTTGGCATTGGATCACAGTGGCCTGCCAAAAGAACACTGAAAATAAATGAATACAAGACTTACTGCAGCAAGCAATCAGTTCAGCTTCCTGTCTCAAACATCTCTGCACATTGTGCACCTGCATGTGCTTCACAGTGAAAGCCTTTCTCTCTTGGAGATGGAGAAATTCAGTGCTCATATTCTGCTCATTTTCAGGTTCATAATTGTATTTAGAGGTTATATCAGAATAGGTTTAAATGGTTTCATTTTCAAAAAACACCATATTTTTTATTGTACTGCACATTGCTGCAGCTCCTCTTGTCACCCTGTGTGTTGAGCTCTCTGTTTTAGCTACAGAGTGAGGCATCTCACTTCTGTTCCATCTTTATTGGAAGTCGCACATGTGCAGTAGCTAGGTAAGGACTACTAGCCAGTCAGAAGCAGAGTATGAGGGCGTGCCAAGCTAGCAGCTAGGCGAGCATTATAACGTGTGTTACAAAGTGACGCACGTTTGTCTCTGAAGTAAAGGCTGGACTACAATAGAGCTGTTTGGAGCAGTTTGTGAACAGTGTTTTCTGTTGGAGATGGTAAGTCCCTTTGGAGTGGACTTTGGGCTTTTTCACTTTGTAAACCTACTGTATAATGTGCACAAAAAGATATATAACACAATAAAGGAAAGGGAAAAAGCCAAAAAGCATGATGGGAGCACTTTAAGTAAGGAAGCATTATCATATGAGCAGTCTTTTTACAGTGACGCAGATGGATGAAGATGACAGACGTGTCCGGGGTAGCCCGGCGTGCTTGTCAGACATTGTTACACAGTCACAGCTTATGACTAGGAAAACTTCTTTCCGAATACAAGCCCGCCTCCCCACCTCCGTCTGCTGTTACAGGACCAGTTTCGATTCAAATAGGTCAAAAATGATTCCCATTCTGGACTGTAAATAGTCAACATAGTCAAACCTTTATGTATATTTGCAACAGCCTTTAACCAAATGTTGTTAAATGAAAGTATCTTGTTTCTTGTTTCTTTATATGTATGATGTTAAACAAAGGCAAACATCATTTTGATTTCATCATACTGTAGTCAGTGGTGGAAGAAGTATTCAGATATGTTACTTACTAAAGTAGCAATACTACAGTGTAAAATATAAAAGTAAAGTTAAACTTCTCATTCAAAATGTTACTTAAGTAAAAAGTATCAGCATCATAATGTAGGCTACTTAAAGTACCAAAGGTAAAAGTACTGATTATGCAAAATGGTCCATTTCAGAATCACATTATATTACTGGTTTATAAATAATAATGTATTACTTTATTAATCCTGCAAGGTAAATTGCAATGTTAATATGACACATATGGCACATAATATCAATGCATTCAGGTGTACATTACTTTAATTTTGAGGCTGGTAAAGGTGGAGCTCATTTCAACTGCTTTATATACTGCTGGTAGCTTGCCTTTATTAATATATCATCATTTATTAGTTGATTTAAATTTGTAATCTACATTTGCAAACTAACTAAGGCTATCAAATGGATGTAGTGGAGTACAAATTACAATATTTGCATCCAAAATGTAGTGCAGCAGAAGTATAAAGTAAGTGGAAATACTCAAGTAAAGTACAAGTACCCTACAATTGTACTTAAGTACAGTACTACAGTAGATGTAGCGTACTTTGTTAAAATCCACCACTTACTAGCTGTAATGCATTTCAGAGGTCGGTACACCCAGTTAAGTTCTAGCCTATAATGAGCTTTATATTATTATGTATATTTTCTTAAAAATGCATTCAAATTTCAAATAGTACATGTCTTCTCAATCTGATGCAGATGCAGCCCAAAACCCAATTTATCCATCCTATATTTTATGTGGTGAAAGTGTCGCATGCAAAGCTAAACACAGGGCATAATAACCATAAACCAACCCTCAGCAAGATACAGCTTTTGCCGTACGTCACTTCCTCCCTCCTCTCTCGCTTCCATCTTGCTCCCCGCATGTGTCTGCTGTTAGTTTACAGGTCAGTGAGGAGCTTTAAATACCTTCTTCCCTGCACTGTTTCTCCCCGATCCGACGGCAAGAGGTAAACGAAAGTCTTTTCTGACTAGATCGCTGAAATCTGCCGGTGTTTGGGTCTAACATTACTGACGCAGTGTGTGATAGGCCGCCCACTCCACAAGCTCCCAGTTAGCTAGGCAGCTAGCTAAAGTTAGCTTACAAGTTCTTTCACAAAAGCTAAACCACACCTTGTTTCGGTGCAATGGCTGGCTGAATTAGTCCGCAGGCGTTATCTTAAAACTGCCTGCCGTTACCCACGGTGCTTCTGGCTTATTTTGTTTGGCCCACCTCAGCCTTTTGTTATGTATCTGTCCTCGCTTGTTGTGCACAATACAGACAAACCGAGAAGGGGAACTGTTAGCTTTCGGTAGCTAACGTTAATTAATCAAACTTAGCGCACTAAGACTGACACTGACAGTTCCTCGCTTGGTTCTTAAAGTCTAACTTACTTGCCGCTTTGAATACGCTCTAACCGCCGACTAACGTTACCACACCCACGCTAAAGCTTCTCCTCTGTGTGTGTGTGTGTGTGTGTGTGTCTGTGTGTCTGTGTGTGTGTGTTTGTTTACATGTGTGTGTCGTTGAAGCTGGATTTCCAATCGTTATCATTAGGATGCGATGTAACTTATTAGCTAAGTTGACAATGTATGGCTACATTGATAATAAGATAGATAACAAAACAGTTGTAATGTTTAGCACAACGACATTTGGTTTGGCAGCAATCCACTCCACTAAGCAATAAAGTTACATATAAATAAATGTAAACAAATATAGTCATATACTGTATACATACAAATTACACTAAGTATATTTATATTTAAATCAGAGTGGCGATTCAATATTTACAGAATATTGTTATATTGATACAAGATAATATGGCAGACAGACACCCCGTTTATATAAATTAGGGTAGACTAAATATTAGAAACACCCCTCAGTATTAAAGAATACAGCTCGACATCACCACTTGAGCCTCCAAAATTATAAAAGTTAAATCAACACATCTCTATGGTAAAGTAGTACTTTACATGAACTGTAGCAATATAATACCCTATATATGGCTAGAGCTATAAGATAGACTTTATTGATCCCACACTGGGGAAATTCCCTTATGTTGGTAAAACATGAATACATGGATGGTTGTGTATTCTACTTTACTTAAAGGCTTTTTTGGTGTGCACACCTGAATGGGGGGGGAAAAATCCTTCCAATAATCGGCAATAATTTATTGCAACAACTGAGGTGGCTGCTAAGGTTGTGAATTGCCAGAGAGGTAGCTCAATGAAGAATAGAAACAACCTTTGTTTAGAATAACTCAATTGTCACATTTCAGCTACGCCTGGTGTGTTCCCAAAATTAATGTTGTATGGGATTAGATACACAGCCACGTACAGTAGTTATAATAAAGCCCTCAAGAAAAAGACCATAAATCATGATTTACCTAATGTCTATCACCATGCCACCATCCATGTTCTCTTTAATTATTCTTACTCCACTGTCAAACTTGAGGCCTGCAGGCCAAATCCGGCCCGCACATTAATTTAGGTTCACAATCAATTTTGGCCGCCTAGTTGTGGACCAAACCAAAAACTGAACTGTCAGAGAGTTTGCATATCGGCAGCGTCATCACTGTTTTTAATGATTTGCTAAATTCTATGATGGCTAAGGAATGTTGTTGTTGACTTTTTTGGGGGCTTTATGTCAACCAAACCAAGTGAGAAACGTATATATTAAATAAAAGCATGTCAATAAACTAGGCTATACATGCCTGGCTCTTGATGTGACTCATTTCCCAGTGTGGCCCTTAGTGAAGTTTAGTTTGACACCCCTGCTTTACACACTAAGTGTAGACTATATTATTTGTCTTCTGAGTTCAATTTTCCCCACAACATAAGCTGCATCTCATTGCCTCCTCCACTTGCCTCCCTGCTACGTGAGGTAATCACGGGAGGAGAGAGGCAATGAGCAGATGGTGTTTCTAGAGGGATGAGACTTCCTTTCATCTGAAGCATTGCATGAATTTGTCAGCTGTTCAGGCAGAGTTAGCAACTCCTTCAGCTGCACGGCTTCCGGGAAGGCTGCTCTCGTGTATCCTCGGCTACAGCTCCTTGGCGATCCCTTCTCGATGCTCGCTCCTCGGCCCTCGGGGCAGAAATAACCGCTTTTAGACGGCCTTCGCTGAGCTATCAAATAAGGGCCATGAAATGCGGCCATTAATTGTGTCTGCTAGGGCTGGTTATCGAATTCAATACTTTTTAAGCACCGACCGAATTGCCTCTAAAGTATTGAGTATCGAAAAATGCCCAAGGAGTAAATCTCATCAGCGTCAGAGAGCCAATCAGCATGCGTCTACCAAGATCTAGTAATGTTTGTGATTGGCTGTCTAACGTTACACGTCGTAGAGACACGCAGGAAAAACTCTACGTTACACAGACGGGGCTCACCTAGTCGGAGCTGAAACATAAAGGATTTGTGCCGTAATTTTGTAATTTCTTTGTGTTAAAACATATTTTATAAAATTGGTATTGAAAGAAAGTATCGTTCAGGAACCGGTATCAAAGTCACGGTATTGGTATCGGTATCGAATATCTTTGAACGATACTCAGCCCTAATGTCTGCAGAATCTTCAGTCAGCACACAAACAAACCAGATCACACCAAATACTCGTCAGTAAGTGCACTAGCCATCAATTTATTTGATGTCGGACATCTAAGATTTCCAGTTATTTTTTATTTTATTTTTTTTAAATCAAGACGTCTCCTTTTCATGGCGTTGCAGTCTGAAAATCTCCTTACTTGCATGCTGTGCTCTATCTTGTTGGCCTGCTTTGCGCTGTATTTGCAGTAACCACATGAAGTATTGTGAATTACGTTTTTCTGTCTTGACTGTGTCATTTTTAACAGTTTCATGTTATCGTACACTTTGTAATGTTTGCAAGATATACAATATTACATGAGTTAATTGCTAAAATATCCTAAATGTCCTTGTGTTGTCTTTGTTTCAACCTTAAAAAAACACTTTTTTCTGACATTTGTGACACCTTTTTTCACAATTTGTTTTTGCTTTTTCCAACGTTTTTAAATTTTTCTTCTACACATCTTCAGCGCTTATTTCTACGTACAATATTTTCTGATATAAAACAAAAATTTAAAACGGGCCAATGTGACCCGAAGTCAACACAAGGGTTAAAGAGTTTGTTCAGCCCGGAGGCTGTCGGTATAAAAGATCAGTGGTGCTGGCGACACTTGCGTAATCTTAATGTATCTTTCTTTTTCAGATGAAAGAATCAATTATGAATCAAGAAAAACTTGCTAAACTACAGGCACAAGTCCGCATCGGCGGAAAAGTAAGTAACCTAATGAACGCGTAATCACAAAGCGCTCTGCCTTCTCTGCTGTTTGTTAATGCTTTAAGACATGCTAAGTAAGGGGTTTGTCGCCATGTTGTCAAAACTACTACAAATGGCGTCAAATCAACTACTCTGGCAAAGGAAGTGAAATGAGTTACTACATACTTGTAGTAAAAGAATAAAACATGGATTAAAGAAATTCTCCAATTGAAGAGATGACCTGACATGCATGTGTGTGAAAGAGAATTTAAATGCTAGATGATCTGGTGACATAAGTCAGGTAGTGCAGCCGTTCACATCATAAGCTCTGAGCAAGTTTAAAAAAATGTAGTTTGAATGAGAAGATAATTTTATCTATTGTTGGCTTTACATAGCAGCAGTCATGTTTTTATGAAGAAGTGTACTGTGGGCCAGAGAGTTACTCAGCTTTAAAGGAACACGCCGACTTATTGGGACTTTAGCTTATTCACCATATCCCTCCCAGAGTTAGATAAGTCCATGCATAACCTCCTCATCTCCGTGCGTGTCGTAACTCTGTCTGACGCACCCACCGCTAGCCCAGCCTAGCACAGATCCTGGAGGTAACTGGCTCCATCTAGCCTACTGCTCCCTATAAGTGACTAAATAATGCCAACATTTTCCTATTTACATGTTGTGATTTGTATAGTCACAGCTTGTACAAATAACAAGGTCACATGAGACACAGCCATCTTCTAACCGTATACAAACTGGGAACTATATTCTCAAAAGGCACAGCATTGCTATTTGGGCGGAGTGATTAGCGCTGTTATTACTCTCTGCTCCTCACCATGGGGGAATAAAGTGAATAAGCTAAATTCCCAATAAGTCGGCATGTTCCTTTTTAAGGCAAAAAAGTCCCATATCCAGCCTACAAGTTATGGATACAGAACATGATGCATTAATAGATCATTAAGAACTAACAGAAATATGTTTGTATGAATGTCTCCATAGGGGAGTGCTCGCAGAAAGAAGAAGGTTGTACACAGAACAGCAACCGCAGATGACAAGAAGCTCCAGTTCTCCTTGAAGAAACTCGGCGTCAACAATATCTCTGGTATTGAGGAGGTAGGCGGAACCTTTCGTCCCAGCTTTGTCCCACTGTGATTTCAGGTGAATCTGATTCAGCGCTGCCTGTCGTTTTGTCGTTGACCGTATGAAACGTCGGTCTGTTACAGGTTAACATGTTTACGAATCAAGGGACCGTCATCCACTTCAACAATCCCAAAGTGCAGGCGTCCCTCGCAGCCAACACCTTCACCATCACTGGCCACGCTGAGACCAAGCAGCTGACCGAGATGCTGCCGGGGATCCTGAACCAGCTGGGAGCCGATAGCCTGACCAGCCTCAGGAGACTTGCTGAGGCCCTGCCCAAACAGGGTCAGTAACCTCATAATCATGCTAAAGTAGAGGCGTGACGAGATATCTCGCGAGATTAAAACGTTAAAAAGTTTTCTCGTTGAGGTAAAAAGTGTCTCACGATATCGGTGATTCTGATCATTTAAACTGCTCTTCATGCTTCTTACTAGGGTTGCGCAATATATTGTTTTTTTATCGTCATGGCAATATTAACTGGTGCAATAAACACATTGCGAAAGGCTGCAACATATCGCAATAGACACTCATTTTTCGTGTTAGTTGACAGAAATGTCTGTAGAAAACTTCACATTAAAATGTAACTGTCATTCTTTTTTTTTTTTTTAGTTGCGCCTCAATAAAAGAATGTTAAATGATTTCCTTTCATTTGTCGTGTTCTAGCAGAATGACTGCAGCAAAACCGAGGACACTTTAATATTGATTTATTTCAAGTAATATCGTTATTGCGCCATTAAAAAAAAAAAAGAAAAAAAAGTTATTACATGTTTTCCCTACTTCTTACCACTGTTTTCTGTTCTTGCAGCTGCAGATGGAAAGGCGCCGATTGCAACAGTAGAAGAAGAAGATGAAGACGATGACGTTCCAGGTGAGTGCTTAAATGGCGGGTCCTTTTATTTCTTTGACGGTTTTTATATCCTTCTGTTGCTTCCCAGCAGACAAATGCACCAGCCAGGAAGCTAAGCTCTGTACTGCTGTGGACGCAGTCTTAGGTTGGTTTTAGATGGTTTTTTTGGTTCACAAAAGTCCCAACAGATGGAGGCAGCGGTAGCAACGCCTGTGTTCTGTATGGTAAAATGACCATTTCTGTCAAAGGAGTCTGGCGGCTTTGAACAGAGCGAAATGTACTGCTGTGGACGGGGGGGTAGCAGCGAAATGGGTTTTAGCCACCTAAAAAAAGGACCCCCTTCAAAAAAAGTCAGTTTTAGGTTTACACTATTTTTGCAATGTTTTCACCGCTTTACCTTGCCATTGTCAACCATTTACGACGGGAACTAAAGCCGTTATATCGCTCTCTTCAAAGCCGCCAGACTCCATTGACAAAACCAGAAGTTTGACCTTGCGGAACACGGGAGCTAGCTGTGTCGCGCCCACAGCAGTAACATGACATGGCTTATCTTCCGTGGCGTCATGTTAGCATAGCTAGCATTGACTCAGCTAGTTCACATTATCCATCATTGATGAGCTCGCTGTGGTACGTCCCTGCTTTTTTTGCTAAGGCCTAGTGGGCGTTTCCATTGGAAACCCTTTTTAAACTGTCGATGCACCGGTTCCACCATTCACAATAAACGATTACCTGAATACGTTGTAATTACAATATGGTCGTCTTGCGCAGGGTTGGGCATCGTTTGGATTTTAACAATTCTGATTCCGATTTCTTCCTTTCGATTCCGGTTCTTATCGATTCCGATTATTTGAGGGGTGGAGTTGAAACGGGTCACATGCCTATTTCACAAATGGGCACAAAAAGAGTTTGATTTTGATTCATTGGTGGTTTGCAGTGTTACCGGGCTTTTCCAACGTAAAATAAAGCCACACTAGAGCGCTGCTGACTGTACTCCAAGGCTGCAACACAACAAGCACCTGGCCGCTACGGAAACCAAAACTCACGCATGTTAAATTGGGAAGCGATGATCAGATTTGAAACCAAATCCTCCAAACGATTCCAATAAAGAAACGATTCTACTGGAATCGTAATTTTTGGAAACGATTCCAAAGTAGGAATCGGTTCTCGATGCCCAATCCTAGTCTTGCGTCAAAACTCCTTTTGCAGTCTCATGTGGAAATGTTCCTTCACGCTTGTCCATTATGAGGCAAGGTCTTTTTCTCCTCTCTGTCAGTTAAATAACCATGGCGGGGTTGTTTTCTCTTGGCTTGTGAAAGGGGTCATTTAAAGGGGATTCATCAGTGACTTTAAAATGACGGCGCAACGCAGGATTTTGTGTTTGAATCTCATGTCCGTTGTTTATAAGATCTCAAGATCGAGTTTGGATCACACACACGAGGTTGCCATTACAATAATCTCAGCTTTTCCCAGGACGTTCCCCCCCCCCCCCCCCCCGACCCCCTCCCTCCCCGTAGCCCCAGCTCTCACTAATATAACAAACGATTACACATGTATTCAGCAATAGGAGCAGCTGAAGCCTGATGGTACAGGGGTTAACGGCCATCGCCATCATGTTGTTACTGGAGTTAAGTTTCCTTTTTGTTCTCCCACTGAAGGAACATGTTTACTCAGACCTTTTGAGTTGTTTCCATTTTAACCCTCGACCCTTTGAGCCAAAACTTTTGAAAGGCCAATTTCTCACATTTCACGGAGTAATTGTAGCCAACTTTTTTTCCCCCGATGCTTCGCGCCATCATTTTTACAGCTGCTGTCAGGAGCTATGAGGGCCTCATCTGCCGAGCACATTGTAGTCTTCTGTAGGAGCGGGGGAAAGATGAGCAAGTCATCTGGATTGCATTCCACCTAGTATCACGTTTCAGATAAACACGCTTTCCCTGAATTGTGCTCTGGCACCTCTCAAACCTCACCGTCATTTGTGTAGATTGACGTGTCTTTCTCCACGACTCAAATCAATTTACCACTGACTCTTTTGTTGTTTCAGACCTGGTGGAGAATTTTGATGAAGCATCTAAGGATGAGGCTAACTAGAGGAAATGGGACTCCCTGAAGTGTCAAAACCTGACAGGACCATGTGAGGCACAAGATGTTTTTCTGTCTATTTCGAGAGGTGGGAAGTTGATAGTTAAAATACCAGAGAGAGAGAAGATGGATAATCTGTCAACTTTTGGCAGTGAGCATTCTGTAAAATGTGCAACACCTGAAAAAAAGAAGTACTTGCCTACTCTTAAGTGAATTATTTTTGAGTACATTTTCTAGAATAGTACTCTTAATTATTAAAAACCAGGAGTAGCAGTATTTAAGCCTAATGTATTTTAGTACTCATTCCACTTCTTTTCCACCAGACTCTACAAATGATTGTTGTGCTCTGTATGTCCAGTAAGAGTGAAAGATTGTGTGTAAAACTGTCTTTTTTTTTTCCTCCATGTTACTGAACCTTAATTCTTCGTGGCCTCACTCAAACCACCATATCTGGAATAAAATAAGCCTTTGCTACTGTCAATTAATAGCAATGTTTCTGTTTTTTTTCCACTTCAAGTATGATTTCCACAGCTGAAATACTGTAGTTGTCCTTCTGTAAATTGGTCAGCATCATTTAAGTGTGCAGGTTGATCTTTGGCCAGACTGTTTACATTTATACAACTTGGTTAAATACGGTGGCCGACAGGGGCAAACACACTGCAACTTAATGACATCTTCATTAATCTGACAACACTTGCGCAGCATTTAGCAAACGCGCTGCAAATACACACAACCAATTACACAAACGTGCTGCAAATACAGAAACGGAAAAAAGAAAAGCATACAAATACCGAAAACAAATGCAACAAACCCCCCCTCCCTGCATCCAGTTGACACAACGGAAGTTCTCCAGGCTTCCAGAAGATTCTTCAATCTCAGAACGGTGTGTGCTGCTTTGAGATCATAGACTGTAAATATTAAGTCTGTTTGAGATATGTTTTCTCTTGTTTGGTGGGTCTGTCTCTAGTTTATTGGCTCAGGTCACAGGCACTACCCAATCAGCAGAGACGTGTCTGTAAACTCGTAATAAAAAGGCAGAGTGCTCTCTCCCCGTGGGATCGAACATCAAGCTGCATTTTTTTTTTTTTTCGGGGGTTGTGTGCTTTTCTTTTTGCATCATTTCTGTATTTGCAGTGCATTTGTGTATTTGGTTGTGTGTGTATATGCAGCACGTTTGATAAATGCTGCGCATGTGTTGTCAAAAAAAAATTAATGTTTTCTTAATTTGCATGTTTCATAAAGTTGCAGTTTGTTTGCCCCCGTCGGTCACCGTAGTTAAAGGAGCATTTCACTGAAATACCTCAAGTAGATTTAAAATAAGGAAAGCTATTTTGTTCTTCCCACTGCTTGAATCCCAACTCCATCAAGAGGTAAAGGATGTCGCTTAATGTATAGATGTTAACTATAAGATGCAAGTATTTTCTCTAACACTGTAATGGTGTAGATACAAATAAGACATGACAAGAAAAACAAAATACAACCACAAAATTGTAAAAATAAAAAAAGTTATTAGATTCTTGGCTCCTAACTATAATCCTGTAGCTTTACACTCTGTGATAGACTTCTCCCCTGCTTGTATATGAACCCAGCTACTAAACACGTATATAGTCTCCCCATGACTGTGACTCTGTTGAATGCAGTTTAAAAAGATCTTTTAATTAAATAACCGCTTTATATCAGTGACTACAAAACAGTGGTTTGACCTTTTCAACTTGCTCTCAGTTAAATATCTGTACAGAAGGATGGGTGATACTGAGGTCAGTACAAGTTATTTGTTGATACACCACCTTTTGACTGGTGTAAAACACGAGCACCATCATACAGTGGCAAACAGCACCACAATAACCTCGTGGGACATTTCAAATGAGGTCTTTTAAAATTCACTACACATCAGTGGACATTGGTATCACAATACACATACATCAATATGATAATTCTATCGCATTACAACGCAAAAATAAATAAACTCGGTATAACCAACACAAAGATCTTCAGGATCAGCAAACAGCCGGTACCTTGTGCATTCCAGTCTGTAAGAACGTATTTCCAATCCACCCACTGCAGTCTTCAGAAGTGAATGATCCACAGACATGTGCGTGGGCTCACCATGAAGACCAGATGGTATGAACATGAGGCAATTCAACAGATTACATTAATATTCTTTTACTCTTAAAATCTTTCTTGTAACGGTTAATACGTTTAAAAAACACTTGCCACTACGGGAATAGGTTGGAACAGCCAATGACTGCATGTCATGTAATATACCATATGAAAAGATTCAAAACTAAACCTACATTTACAGTTTTAGGTAAAGTGCTCTCCACATTTGGCAGCATACTACAGGTGGAGTGCAGTGCATGCTGGATTGAAGTGAGAAACTTCAATCCAGAAAAACTTTGTTTTATGTTCTTTAAATGAATGAAAAATCTGCCATTGTGTCCAGATCAGATATGCTACTGCTGCATTCAATGTGAAAAGTGTAAAGAGTAAGGACAGTTTGAAAGAGTTACAATTGAAAATTCACACAGTGCAAAGCTTCATGTGCATTATGGCAACTAAATAATGTTATGTTGTTAACGCTGTTAAAATATCACTTAATGGAACAAAATATTCCTGTTGGCCGACAGCGTGGGCGTGCTACATGATTGTCCAGAGCCGAGCGTCGCCCCTTCAGGATTTTTGTTTTCCTCAAGTGTCGCAGTTCATTCTCTGATTCCCATCAGTAACTTCAGTAAGTGCGCCTCCATCACCTGTTGAACTAAACAGAGAAGCATACAGTATGTAATTGAACATAACAGGGCCGCAACTGATGATTATTGTCATTATCGATAAACCTGTTGATTATTTTCTAGATGAATCGTCCGGTCTATAAAATGTCAGAAAATAGTTTGAAATGTCCATCCCGTTTTCTCAAAGTCCAAGGTGATGTCTTTAAATGTATTTTTGTCGAGTTTAATATGATATAAAACTGATAAAAACAAGAAATCTTCACATGTGAGAGGCCAAAAACAGCATTTTCTCTACCCTTTTTTGCATGAAAAATCACTAATGATCAATCGCTTAACAAAATAGTTCCCGGTTACTTTTCTGTCGATCGATTAGTCGACTAATTGTTGCAGCTCTAGAACAGAACTGTCATTTCAAAGTGAATACTTATGAAACCTTCACTCTCAGAAGGGAGACAACATGGGATTTTGGCAGGGAAAGTTTCTGAGAAGCTTTTGATTTCTTGAAAGCAGCGGCGTTGTCAACAACTAATTTCCTGCTCAGATCAAAGTACGGTATGACATGCATTTAGAGGAAGTCCAATCTGCCTCTTTCCCACTTCCGGGTTCATCAGGAGGATGAAAGGTCATTTTTTGGCAGAATTGTGAGATTATTTATTGAGTTGTAAATAAGTAAAATATTTTTAGTGAGCCTTTATTAGAAAAAAAGTTCAATTTATTTGAATAATGTCTCAGATTATATTCTATACTATGACATGATTCACCACTGCCCGTGGTGGGGTGGGAGGTTATGAGTAGACATGGCTTTGTTTCAAGGGACGATGACAGTTTCATAACTCGGTTTGAGTAGCGGAGAAAGTGCTCTTGTCCACATAAGACAAACATTTAGGCTCAGACTACGGTTGCGTCCGAAATCGCATACTCTGCACTACATACTCACTATGTATACTATCGTTCAACGTACTTTTGTGTAAATAAACAGTAGTGTGTATCTTTTCGGACGCACTAAGCTGTCCAGTATTGCAAACTGTAATATTTTACCGGAAATAGAATGCAATTCGCGTACTATTGGTTTCATACTAAGGACGTACTAAAAAATGTCACATACTGTTTTAGCTACTAAATAGCATGTTAGTGTGGAATTTCGGACGCAGACTTTGTGTTTAATTTACACATACCATTCCGGTGGCCCATAGCCACAGCCATGTCCATTGCATTGAATCCAGAATCTGACTCAATGGTAGGATCAGCACCACTCTCTGGAAGTAACATACCAAAACTGTATTATTGTACACATTAGACACACCACAGAACATTTCCTAAACAAAAACAATTGCTATGTTTATCCCCTGTAAGAAATAGTAACACAGCTGGATAATTCTGCCAATCGGTGTTACTTTGAGTCAAAAACGTGTCCTCCTCACCTAACAAGATTTCAACACAGCGCACATGGTTCCCATGGACAGCGTACAGCAGAGGGGCTCCTCCGTTCTGAAACCCACAGAAGGAACATTACAACAGGCCACATAGACCGATGATCACAGGGCTTCATTTCAGTGCTACCACACTGCACGTAGCTGTACATACTGTACATGTCTGTCTATATAGTTCATAATGAATATCCATATTCTGTTTTTCTTAAATATTCTGTTAATACACTGCATATATCTATATTCTTACTATTATGTTACTGCTACTACATTGCACATATTGTATCTGTACATGTTAGTATTACACAGCCATATTTATTCTGCTCTTATAAGGTAACTGCTAATACACTGCACATATTTATATTTAATTTATATTACTCTAAACCACCACCTGTAAACCAACTCTATACTACTGTCTACACTGCATTATATTTCTTGTCCTGTCTATGCACCACCCATCTATACTTTGTGTATCGCGTTGCACTGTTCTGCTCTTTTTGCACTTCTGGTTGGACACAAACTGCATTTCGTTGTCTTTGTACTCTGCACAATGACAAAGTTGAATCTAATCTAATCATCAACATTAAAACTCTAGCACAAAGTGAGTGAAGGATCTACATTATACATTTCTTTTGTTGCGGTTATATGCTACTTAAGCAGATCCAGTAAACGTGATAAAAGCTTTGTATTCTTACCCAGTCGTATTCATTGACATCAACACCACAGTCAATGAGCATCTTCACAATATCAGTGTATCCCTTACTGCAGGCCAAGGACAGAGCACTCTCCCTCCCTTTGGCCAGGAGGTTGGGTTCGGCACCCTACAGCCAAGAATGATACATACCAGTAAAGAAATAAATAAAGAGAGCATGCTCCGATATAAACAAACCGTAACTATGAATAATGCATAAAGTTTTCCACACATTTTGGAGCAGAAACTCGACCACAGCGATTTGTCCATGTGCAGCTGCCCACATCAGGGGGGTAAAGCCTTCTTCATCTTGGAGGTTGATGACAGTCTCTGTTAAAATGATACATAAAAAGATTTTGAATGTTGTCTTCCCTTCAACCTTGAAAAAAAAATCACTTTTTTTTCTCCGACGTCTGTGACGCATTTTTTTCACAATTTGTTTTTGCTTTTTCCAATGTTTTAAATTTAAACATTTTTCTTCTACACATTTTCAGCGCTTACTTCTACGTCCCATATTTTCTGATATAAAATTTTTTTTTTTAAACTATGTAATTACATGATATTACTTGCATTATATATCAAATACCTTTTCTTCTTTAGCATGTGATTTATGTGAAATAAACACATCAGAAAGTCGATCGTTGGGAGGTTTTTTCATATTTGTTTTCAAACCATTTCATAAATAATCGTTTAAGTCCTTCTTTCAAACAAAAATGCCAAACATTTGCTGCTTCTTAAATTTGAGTATTGCTTTTTTTTAAAGTCTTATATGACAGAAAACTCTACATCTGTTGTTTTTTTGGATTATTAGGCCAACAAAAGAAGACATTTAAAAGACATCACCATGGGCTTTGGGAAATTGTAGTGACCATTTTTCGATATTTTCTGACATTTTATAGACTTAAAAAAATAATAATAATGAACTTAAAATAAGTGAGTTAGTGGCAGCATTAAACACCAGTGGTTATGAGTGTTGTTTTAGATAATATCATCGCTGCACGACTGAGATATTCTACCCATTTGACGACCCAAATGGGCTGATTACCTTGTTCAATCCTGCTGGCCAGAAACACCATTTCACCCTGGGCTGCAAGCTGATGAATGGACAGAGCTGAGAGGGAAAAAAACATGCATGTATGGATTAACATTTTGACTTGATTCATGTTAGAGACATCCTGTCAAATAAAGTAAAGTACTGTGTTACTTACAATGCACCAAAAGAGGTGTGGAAGAAACCTCATTGCCACGGTGTTTATTGGTGAGTGTGGTGGACTGTTTGATGGGGGAGAAGTGTTTGGTGGTGGATGGCGTGTAAACGTGGCGCACTTGTATCCCCGGGGAAGGTGATGTCTGGATGTTGCACTCAGCTGAAAGAGAAGGATTTAAGAAGTTCCAGCTTCGTACATCAGACATTATCACAAGATAACCAAACTTGCACTATATTTATATTTAAATCTTAAATCTCAGACTATACTGATATTGCACTATTCCTTCACTCTTTTCAATTGTTAGTGTATATTTCTTGTAAATTCTATTGTATTATATTGTTATGCTGTATACTTAACCGTATTTTTGTTTTATATTTCTTACTGTCCTTTCTTTTTTTATTCTTTATATGTTAAGTGAGTGTTGTACTTTGAGAGCAATGATTAACCAGAGTCAACTTCCTTGCTTGTTTACGCAAACCTGGCCAATGGACCTTTTTCACAGCAGACATTTTGACTTGTCATAGTAGGAAAAGCATAGCTGAAATTGATAACCTACTGTCCCAGTGAGCTATTTCAGTGAGTCAGCATGCACAATACCAGGGCCTCTCCTAAGTGGAATGCAGCCATCATTAATGGTTTTGAATACACCTTTGCTTTTCCTATTATGACATGTCAACACGTCTGCCGTGAAAAAGGTCTATAAGGCTGAATTCTTACCTTTGAATAAAACAGAAGCCACCTCCAGATCAGAGTTGACCTGGTCCTGGATGTTCTTGCTGTCCTCCTCGTTGAGCGACTTGACAAATCTTGAGCAAACATTCATGTCAAAGCGGTTGGGCAGGATGAACTTGATGCCCATGGCCACATTTTGGGCGCCGGTGTCATCTGGGCTCGCTCCCACCGACTGCTCAGTCTTGATGGCACTCAAGTCCGGCATTACACAGATCCCCTCCATGTCCTCTGCTGACCCACCGGAGGCTGACACGGTAACGTTGTCCATCTGATTTACTCACCGAGCTGTCACACCGAGATTAAACTGAAGCCAGCGCACACCTGAAAAAACAAACCAATCGGTCGTTTGTCTCATTTCACATTACCCATAGCGTTGACGTTACCTAACTTTGGTTGACAATGCTAATCTATACACAGCAGGTCGTAATATTAGCTGTCAGATAACTAGCTGTTGTTGTTGTAACCTTCCCGTTAGTCACGTAAACGGACCGTGCTAAACCCATTTGAACATGGAAACACATTTAAAAAAGGCTATTATTAATGATGAATTAAGAAATGTCTTACTCGATAAGGCATTGTTTTATTTAAATATCCTCATGCGGTCACCCCTCTTTTTTCCTTTATTCGGTGTTTTGATATATTTACGCATGCGCAATTGGTTGCGTCCAGAACGTGGTGCATCCACTATTTATCTCCCCCTTTTTAGTTCCGTTGTCGTGCTTACAGTTGCCATATGATAGGAAGTGTTCTTTTGCTGGGAAAGAAGAAACGTATCCATATTCAACATGGTTAGCATGAATTGCAGTATTGTTTAATTGTATGAACATATTGTTGAGTTTGTGTGACTCTGTACTGTCTGTGTATGTGTGGAGTTTTATGTAGCCATATTTAAAGGCCCATCTAAACATAAAATAAAATATATACAAAATAAAATACTCCATGGTAGGGCAAATAGAAAGAGGATACGTTTTCTGCCAGATTGACAATTGCAGTCTGACATGATGTTTGTCCCCCTATATTTTTCACTGGGAAAAATAAAACATTTCCATAGTCACCAAGGTTAGCATGATCTGAAGTATTCATAAAACAAAATACTTGATAGCAGGGCATATGTCATAAAAGAAAGTGCAGAAAAGCTGAATGTAATGGGATAGACAACAACAAGCTTTTGTAATATTATGCATGGCATGTTCTGGTGTCTAAATGTAGTCAAGGGTATGAGAATTGCTTATTAATTCAAGGGTACTTTGTGAGGTTACGCCTGTGTAAAACCTCACCATGCACCCACCCGTAATACATTATAGATGCTTGTCTTGGGTTTTTGTCATTCTTTGTACATTCCTCTCTGTCTTTAAACATCCAGTAATGTAAATCCTCTTGTGCATCATTGTTAGTTTGACATGTGACACAGTTACACTTTTAATTTCCCTCTCCCAGTCTGTTCTCTAGTAACTTACTATCATTATCTACTATATAGTCCAGTCATCAATTATCATGGCATTCCTGATTTGTTCACTCCCTTGTTTCTCAATTAACTAATCAATAACTAATCATTAGCTACTCTATTGCAATTTGATTAGGAGTTACTCATTAACTAATGGTTTACTTATGTTAGTTACCTAATCGTTCCTCATTTGTTCTTTGGTAATTTCTCAAATTCTGTGGCCCTTTTTGTAAAGTGTCAGCAATTCTGTAGCTTTATATTCAATAATTAACATAATTAAAAGAAATTCCTCTACTCATATTCTCTTTTAGGATTTAAGGAACATTAATAAGTACATTTGGCATGGCATTTGACGAAAGCTCCAGGACAGATACAAAAACGAAAACATGAGGCATAAAAGCACATAACATTGCAGGTACAGATAGTGATATAGAACAAAAACTGTTGTTTATGTGCACTTTTCTCTGTATTTTTCCTCATACAAAGAAAATGTCCTTACCCTTTCATTTACAGGCCATTAATTACATAATACTAAGAAATAACGAAGGAGCCTTTTACCTAAGAAAAGAGTAGATTTTAATCTGAAATGATTTTCAAGTAATTACCGGTTAAAACTGATCCAAATTGAATAATCACTTCTTCATAGTTAATTCATACAGTCACTAGCTAACATGAACCATTAAATGATTTAGATTTTGTGTTAAGATTGTGAGGATAAAGTTACCCATAGCCAACATGAATGTTGAATGTGGAATGGCAGGTATTGCTTCAAGATGACAAAGCTTAAACAGACACAGATGAAAAGGAACAGCTCTATTAACAAAATAACATTTCAATCATTAATAATCTTGAATATTACAATTGCAGAAAGTCATCTAATCACCATTAACTGACTTCATTACAGGCTCTGGTGTATTTATGAGTCTTATCTGGCAGACCAACTCTGTTATATGATTACTGATCTTGTGGCCTGAGATCACTGATGGCCAGATGTTACAAATAATAATCAAATAATGGCACCTTATCTTCGAGAAGAGGCTTACTGTACATGAGAACAGTTCAACAAAGCAGAAAGATTTGGAGCATGTCCAATACTTGTTTAGATCAGTTTACCACAGTAAATCACACAATTCCTTTTTTACAAATTCATTCCAGCAGTGGTTATTATCTTTGGTCAAACCTCCAAAATGTTAATTGGATTTAGAGGTTACAGCTAATATTTCCACGGAATCTGTCAAATCCCTCCATCAAAAGGTATAAACATGGCATTAGTCTTCTTTTTTTAATGTTGTGAAGTCAGAGATGATGAGGTAAGGGTTTCACCATGCTTCACTGGCTGTATGTACTGTATATAGTTCATGTACTTTTCACTTAACAATATCTTCTGTCTGTCTGGCTCTCTAGCTATCTATCTAAATTATCTTTTGTTTTACTGTGTCAGGTATCATGACATTGTTTGTTTGTTTTGATGTGACTGTCTCGACCCTGAAAAGCGGTAAAGTAGCGATTAGGCTTTGCAGGATAAACAGTGTTCAACCCACTGAAGTATTTACCACAGTCCTTAATTCAGTAATTCCACAGTATGTTGATTGCTGATGTTGTTTAATCTCTTTCTTTATCAGTGTTATGAGGTGTATAAAGTGGTGCTCATAAGTTTATGAACCCATGCTAAAGTTGACTAAATAAAGGAATAAAAAAATCATCTTATGGAAATTGATCTTAATGCCTTAATTTAAAAAATGAGGAAAAATCCAAATTTTTATTTTTAAAGGCCAGTTATTTCATGGATCCAGGATACTATGCATCCTGATAAAGTTCCCTTGGCCTTTGGAATTAAAATAGCCCCACATCATCACATATCCTTCAACATACCTAGAGATTGGCATGGTTTTATGTCGGTTAGCAAAATAGCTGGTTTGATTTGCATTGAGAGATGATTTTATGGAAAGTACCCCATGCCAATCTCTAGGTATGGTGAAGGATATGTGATGATGGGGGGCTATTTTAATTCCAAAGGCCAAGGGAACTTAAAGGTTGGATTTTTCCTAATTTTTTTTTTAAATGAAGGCATTAAGATCAATTTCCAAAAGATGATTTTTTTTTATTCCTCTTTTTAGTCAACTTTAGCATGGGTTCATAAACTTATGAGCACCACTGTGTATCTAGTGATCTTTAGACTCGCTGTATTTCACTATGCAAGGTTAAATTTAGAAAGTCACTTTTCTGATTGGGCATTTTGTGAGAAGAAAACCTGCCTTCAATATAGAACAAAAAAAAAAAACAGTTTAAAACATTGTTTGATTGTTGGTGTGTCTTGTAAAATTCAAAACCCTCACTCAATTTAAGGACCGGTTTCTTACGATTAGTGTGTTTGAGAGGTCAAGAGGAGCTTTGGAGGCTCAGTTTGTTCAAGTAAATATGACCACAAAGCGCTTCATAAGCTGTTATTCTTGGACTGAGTATGGAATGTCTTTTCAGAGAGCTGATTGAAACAGTCAGATGACCAGTTGTGCTGACATCACACCACCAGTGAGTGCAAAAAGCGATAAATGTGTTTGTCCTGTGGTCTCTTTGTGCAGCAGTTGTTTTTGCTGTTTACTTGTTTGTTTTTTGAGTCTCTAATGAGGAGGGTCGTGTTCCGTACATGCTGCTGCGATGACACCAGGGGGGAATAAATAGCTTCAGTTGCATTGAGGAAGTTACCTCTTTCTGTCGAGACCCAACATCACATGTAGCCTAGCGCTTATCTCAGCTGCTTTCTTTTGACAGCATGTGATGAAGCGACTTGACCACTGTGTGCTGCTCCCGCCATCTACAGGACAGCTGGATCACATGCACTAAACAACAAGATAAGCAGAAAATAAACCAGATTATACTTTGTGGTGCATTTAGCAATTTATTTAGAACTAGTGACCATGCGATGGGACCACACCAGCCAATCAGACCAGGGGCGTAAAGTTAGGAGGGTCCCCATTTACCTTCCCTACTTTTTACCCCCCTACTTCTGGCGCCCTTGGTTGGACCAAACCCATTTTCAAATTCGACCTCCATTTTGATCTCAACCATACACCTGTAAAGTGTCGTGACTGCATCTTACACGGTGGTGACTCTATTGTGTTGACAAGCAGATATCTGCTACAGTAGATATCTCCAAGGCACACACACACACACACACACACACACACACACACACACACACACACACACACACACACACACACACACACAGGTGTTTTACAATAATCCAACTGCATGAGAAAGCAGGTCAGTGCAATGCTACATCAATAATTTTCAATTTTAGACAAAAATAGTACAAGTACTTGAATCAGTACCCAATTACATTAATAAAGTAAGCTCTTGTAATCAGTTGTAAGCATCGGTTTACCCATGACACTCCTACATGAGACACAGCTCAATTCAGACACCTGCATTGTCCGTGTTCTCCCTCATGTGACACACGTTCACATGGGGGTACCAGCTGTATAGCATGAGCTCCGAAAAACAAATGTCACACACACACACACACACACACACACACAGACACACACACACACACTAAAAACAATAGCAAGTATGGGGGAAGATGATGCATGTTGACTGGAAGAAATCCACATGATGGCAGTATTGTAACTTCATTCACTTTTTATTTTTATTGACATACTTTTGCCAACAGATGGCCTCCCTGTCTCACTTGCAGTGCTACAAGTATGATGGGCTTTGTTGCTCTCCCTAATGGCCTATACTCCTCATCTCCCCAATTAAGCAAGACAACACTGTCCTGGGGGGGGGACTGTAAAATTAACTCAGACAGACTGTGTTAAAAGTAAGACAGTATTGTTGTAGTCCGTCAGCTGTGACCTCATTTAACAGATTTGATCCGTTGCTCGTTATCAGTTAGTGAGATAAGACTGGGAGCAGGAAGGGTGGGAAAGTCTTCCTCTCGCTTCCTGTTACGGCCGTACGCCTGCGTGTGTGATTATGGTTCCAATCCAACTGAGACCTGGGAGGTTTCTGTCCCAACAGATGAACATTAGGAAGTATTACATGCAAATTGAACACTGATATGCACAAGTCATTTATACTTTACTGGATTACAACTTTCAGTTATAACAAATGTCTGTAGTAGTAAAATAAACTAGATATATTATAAACCCCTCAGATTAACTGATGCAGTGGTATAGCACGAGTTACTATAAGGTCCTTTAACTGTTGACAGCTGCTGAAGGTCCCTTTTTAGTACCACACTCACATTCAACTACAATCAGTAAACGTTAAATAGTTGTACAGTTAAAGTGTGAGCCTCTGGGATAATGGGAAATGCTAAAACACTGAGCATATCTATAAAGCTAACTGATCATGCCAGACTAAGTAAGTAGAATTTAACTTCTCATTTGTAAGGAGGAAGAATGTGTTGTTTCTTCATTCAAAAGTTATAGCCTTGCTTTAAAACATTGTGGGGTATTTTGTGTTTCTTTTTTTTTTTTTTTTTTACACTTTTTAGTACAAGTCAGAGGAAAAGCTCATTATTATACAGTCACATGTGTTTTCTCAATATGCATTTTGTGGAATCAATATTTTTTGGTATGAAAATGGGTATTCCTTTGGTGTTGGGTCATTAATTGCTAGCCCCAAACCTTAAAGGAGCATTCAATTTTACACATGAAGGTCAGTTAATTAGTCCTGAGAATTTGGTCTTCAGGGTTAAGCTCTTTTGGCTTCAGAATAGAACAGAAAGCCTGTGTTACTAACCAGAGGTGTGGGTCTTTAAAGAAGTGGGTATTTAGACAACACATTCTTAAAAGACAGTAGGTCAAATAAAAGACATTTGTGTGTTGCATTATGGGAAATGTAGGATCAAACGTTTTTGGAGCTTGACCCATTCTTTAGACTAAAAGTTAGGCTCATGGCCTCTGCTGCTCCGATTGTGACCATTTCAAAATAATCTCTTGAGAGTTCCCTAACTTTTAGGAAGTGCAGCACTAAATTGCTACAGTAGGCTACGATATTATTGGAATATTATTAATGATGTATTTATGTGTAAGCAGCATTTTAATGTTGCTTTACATACTGTTTAATCTATAAAAATCCATGATATTTTATATTCAGAAGTTCTGTGTGTAAACTTGCAGGCCAAATAACTGTAAAATAAATGTGGTGAAGAACAATATCTACCACTAAAATGTAGTATTAAGTAGTATAAAATGGAAATATTCAAGGACAAAAAAAGTACCTCAAATATGTAGGCTACTTAAGTACTTGAGTACATGTACTTAGTTAGTTAACACCACTGCAAAAAATGTGAGTGTTGCTTCTTTTGGGTTCAAGCAGAGCCAACATTACAATACATTATACCCTCTTCGATACAACTCAGCATAGGTGAAAGTGACGTCACCCCAGCTTGTCTCTGATTGGGTCAGTGGGTAGAGCAGACGCACATAAACATAGCGGTGTATACCTCGACGCAGAGGTCGAGGGTTCGAATCCGACCTGTGACATTTCCTGCATGTCTTCTCTCTCTCTCACCTAGCTGTCCTATCCATGAAAAGCCCCAAAAATAATCTTAAAATAAATACTAAAAAATTATGTATATATAATTTTTTAGTATTTATTTTAAATATAAAAAAATATATATATATATAATTATATTATAGAATTATATATAAAATATACCATATAAACCATATAAAGCTCACTATATTCAGGGGAATTCAACTTCTAGGGTTAATATACCTGTTTAACCCTTGTGTTGTCGTCGTTTCAACCTTGAAAAAAAACTTCTTTTTTTTCCCAATTTGTTTTTGTTTTTTCCAACGTTTTACATTTTTAAATTTTTCTTCTACACATGTTCAGCGCTTATTTCTACGTCCAATATTTTCTGATATAAAATAAAAATTTAAAACGGGCTAATGTGACCCGAAGTCAACCCAAGGGTTAAACAGATTCATGGGAATGTTTGTGTGCTGTCCTGACTGCTTTATCCTGCAGCCCGGTGTGTGTGTGTGTGTGTGTGTGTGTGTGTGTGTGTGTGTGTGTGTGTGTGTGTGTGTGTGTGTGTGTGTGTGTGTGTGTGTGTGTGTGTGTGTGAGTGTGTGTGAGTGTGTGTGTGAGTGTATGTGAGTGTGTGTGAGAGAGAGAGAGAGAGAGAGAGAGAGAGAGAGAGAGAGAGAGAGAGAGAGAGAGAGAGAGAGAGAGAGAGAGAGAGAGAGAGAGAAAGAGAGAAAGAGAGGGATAGAGAGAGAGAGAGAAAGAGAGGGAGAGAGAGAGGGAAGGAGGCTGGACCAAAGCTGCAGAGAGGAGACACAACTCTGGCGACACCTGCAAACAAACTCCTAACCAATCGACTCTCACCCGGAGCGAAGATACACGACCATTGATGCGGAATAAAGGTGTGAAAAGTGTTTATTAAGCCGAGAAGAAAGCAACGGAGAAACTGTATTGAAAGGTAACAACAAGTCGTGCGAATTTACGGCAGACAGGACCGAGAGCTGAGAGAGAGAGACGACAACAGGTAATGGCAAGCTGATTCTTTCTTCCTCAGTTGGAAAGCGTCTCCTTTAAATAGCTTTTGATGAAACAAAAAAAAGAAACTGCAGTGAGATTACTGGGATGATTGTACTTTTTGGGCATCTTTCGTTTAATTGACGATCCAATGCTGGTGCGTTCACAGGTAAACACGTAAAAACAAAGCCTGGCAACTTCAATGCATGCACGATGTTACTGCTTCTCTCAAACTTGGTGTGGTCATATCTGTTTTTTTTTCTCTCCTGCTCTAATGAGTTGACTGGCTGTATTTGATTGCAGGAGTGTTCTCTTCCCGCTGAAAGCAGCACACGTCGTTTATTGTGCCTGAAGGATGTGTTTGGTGCTGATAATGTGTATAGTAATTACCTAAAGCCTGTTTTCACTTCTTTGTGTTGGAGTTTAACGACCTGTCCGTGGCTTAGCATTGAGGTTATTTTCCATTATTACTTAAAGGGCTACAGAAAAGGTGGCTATTGTTCATTGTTTACTCTCTGATTTATGGCTGGTTAATATATCTATATTAATTCGATAAAAGCTAGGCTAGATATCGTCTTAAAGTTTGGATATTGTAATATCGTAATATGACACAAGTGTTGTCTTTAAAGGCTGCATTACAGTAAAGTGATGTCATTTTCTCTGTTCCAGCTGTTCTATTATTTGCCTTTTATTCATTAGCTTACTTAATTCACATTACTGATTATTTATCAAAAATCTCATTGTGTAAATATTTTGTCCAAGCACCTGCAATATTATTAGTAGTGATATTAGTAGCAGTATCGATGTATCTGGTCAAAAATATTGTGATACTTGATTTTCTCCATATCGGCCAGCCCTGCTCTGATTACAGACAAACCTTATTTCCAAGGTAGTTTAATATTTGAGCATTCAGATTTGTGGTCTGAAAGAAAGTTTTCACACCTTTTTATGTGTGACTGACACTGAGCGTGAGTATGATGCTTATTGTGGCATCTATGTACGTTTCATCATTGCAACGAGCATCATCTTCTTAGAAGTAGTAGCACTAGTTCCAAATTTATCTCGAACACGAAGCAAATTCAAGTGAAGAAGGGCTGAAAGCAGAAAAGCGCACCTTTTCGTACAGCCTATAACTGATTGCAGCTTGTCATGTGAGAGGAATTAGATTATTCAATCATGCATCACCTGAAAAAAATGTTAAGGACAACAGGATCAACTTGCTCGCGTCTGAAAATATTTGCATCACATATAAAGATGTCAAAATGAGTTTCCCAAATGCTTTGTGACAGCATTTGTTCTCTTGTGATGTGTAATCTCTTTTCTCACGGTCTGTTCTGGAGTACGTGGCCACAAGCCAGGTCAGGTTTCTTACTCACATTGAACATGTCAGAGGCTGAAGTCAGCCGGATCACGGTGACAGACACACATTCTGTGCAGACTAAGAACAACTGGACATCTGGATTTAAGATGCATTCTTACAAGTACTGTTTTTTAATTTTGCTAATAGATGATTCAAAAAGTTATTGAACTTGAGAAGCTCACATCAAGATCCTTTTCTACGTGTGGATTTGGATTATGTCTTTTAAACCTTGCATAAACAACAGCATACCCAGAATATTCACCTTTGTTGACGTTATGGGGCGCAACCTGGCACCTTGGACAATGTTTTAGCCACAATATGAAACGTAAACCTTCTCTATAGTTCCACATTACAATAGTGTAGCCCCATTGATGTGAGTAGCATTAAAAACAAGATATAGACACCCAGGCCTGTGGCATTGCACTTCTTTTGATAAGTTGTGCTTTGGACACGATATTACAGTGTTAGTGATATTATTGTTAGATAAACCCTAAGGACATCAGTTAGTGAATTAATGTGACTTGATCCTGTTCTCTGTCGATTAACAGTTCTATTTTCATAAAATAACAAGTTTAACCCAGATTCATAGGTCTGTGCCTCCTGCCAATATGATTATAAGTTAATTGCCTTACTTTATATGTATATACTGTAAAGCAGAGATCTTCAACGGGGGTTTTCTTTAAAAAAACTAAAATTTCTTAACAGGAATTCAACATGTTTTTAGCAAATATAAATGAGCCTTTTTGTGAAATAAACACATTGATGATAGCCTTACTGGCCTATAGGTAAGGTAGCCATCCACATATCCAGTTAGGAGGGATTCACTGTGCCAGATGTATGTTTAACATTAAATAACATAGTATTCTGTTCACTAGAAAGGCTTTAGGCCGCCCTATACGTTATTGTGTTAAAGGTTTTTTGTTTTTTAAGAATTCTTTTGGGGGCATTTTTAGGCCTTTATTTATATAGGACAGCTGAAGACATGAGAAGGGGTATGACATGCAACAAAGGGCCGCAGGTCGGAGTCGAATCCGTGGCCGCTGCGTCAAGGAGTAAACCTCTATATATGGGCGCCTGCTCTACCAGGTGAGCTACCCAGGTGCCCGTGTTGAAAGTTTAATATGCATCTTAATTTTACTATGTATATAGTAGGGAGTCTAAGGGGTCCTTGGCTTACCAAACAAGTGTCAACATGAAAACTCGTTGGATGTATTATTTTATTGTATTTGTGGAATGATGAGTTATATTCAGAGTATTGAGATTAGAGCTAAAACGATTAGCTGATTGACATAAAATGAATCGGAAACTATTTTGACGATTGACTAATCAGGATTTTCTGACTTTCCCTTTTTAATGTAATTTTTATATATTTTGGGTTATGACCCGTTGGTCAGACAAAGCAACACATTTCAAGACCGTCAAGCTGGGCTATGGATGTGTGATGGGAACCAAATGATCAATCGGCAAAACTATTGTCGGATTAATTGACAATGAAAATAATAATTATTTGCACACCTAAATTGGGACCTGCAAGAGGAGAGAAAAGTATTTGGCAGAAACTTCCCCCTTATAGAACTGACAAATATAATCTACCTCTGAGCTGCAGAATGGAAACTGTTATGGCTTGTCTGTGTGGCACCATGCAACTCATGCAAATGAGTGTCTAGACAAAGTGCAGCATGCAGAGCTGACACGACTGGGTAGCTTTGAAGTCATGCACTATTCACAGCTGAGAGTGAAGTCACAGCAGATCCAGTGTGTGCTGATGATACAGTTACCCTTTCCTCATCTGCTGCATCCTTGCCTGAAGACTCGGACATTGTATAGATATAGACTGTGTATATATATTTCAGCAGAAAATGTCCTCGGGTGTATTTACTGTTTTCGAAAATCATGACCAATTATTGCTTGGAGCATCTCAGTTTAGCTGCAGCATCCTTTTTTCATCTTGTTTTAGGCTATAGGAAACAAAAAAAACTTTATTCAAAACTTTTATGAAGAATTTAAGTGAAAGCAAAGCAATGAATGATTGATAGATAAAAGGTTGAAAAGTTCCGGTTGTTATTCCCCTTGCATTTTAGTAACATGACTATTTCCTCCCTAGGCATCTGGTGGATGGAGAGAAAATGGAGGTGGACAGAAGAGAGGTGCCTCTATATGTAAGTGCCTATATGTTTTGCTCTAGTCTGTGTCTGATGTGTTGGTGGTC
The DNA here is from genome assembly GCA_023566125.1 of Zingel zingel. Taxonomy (NCBI): domain Eukaryota; kingdom Metazoa; phylum Chordata; class Actinopteri; order Perciformes; family Percidae; genus Zingel; species Zingel zingel. Next base: position 26,995,784 of record CM042329.1, on the reverse strand, counting down.
TAGAAAAAGGGTCTATTTGGAGATATATATATATATATATATATATATATATATATATATATATATATATATATATATATATATATATATATATATATATATATATATATATATATATATATATAATTTTTTTTTTTTTTTTTGAGGTGTGGTTGGGTGAAAAAGTGAACTGTGAGGAGCAGTCTCCCATATTTGGACCCCATTATATTTTTCTCACCATGAATTAAAGCACTCTAGTCTTTCCCTCCAGCCATCTCTTTGCTCGCTCTCAGTCCGGACTCTCCCTCTGTGCAGTGGTTGACTGGCAAGCCTTGTGTTGCAGGTGAAACCCAAGCCAGGAGGCTTTCAGTCCCTGGGGAAGCCAGCCTTTACACAACCTGTTCACCAAACGACAAGGCCCTCTAAAAGCATGGTGAACATAGGAGCCAGAACGAGAGAATATACCCAATTGTTTCTTGGCTTTTCTGTTGAAAGGAATACACCAGTCAGTTTATGAATTGAACAAATACACATTTTCCATTTGGAAGCATGTTAGAGTGCAGGTGTGTTTGAATATACAGTTTTTCTTTTGACAGAGTAGAACTGTTTCTCTCTGCTACATTCATTTCTTCCATCTGTCTTCCTTTTTCTCCCCCGTATCCTCTCTCTCTCTCTCTGTCTCTCTCTCTCTCTGTCTCTCTCTGTGTCTCTCTCTTTCTTTCTCTCTCTCGCCCTTATTCTCCCATCTGTGTGGAAGCCTGGGTGGGCCAGTCACTGAAGCGTTGCCAGATTTCTGGTAAGCAGAGTGTCTGCTTGTTTTGCTGTGTCACCAGTTTACGAGGGGGGAGGGGGGCTTTGCCTTTGCCTCCACTCGCTCATAGTGAGAATGATTGAGAACCGGTCTGAAACCAAGCCATGTGAATCATTACGGGCTCTACCGCTTACACATACACCTCTCCATTAGGAGAGTGGCGTCTCCACCCTCTAAGGTCACAGCTCAACAGGAGCAACTCTCACTGCTGAATGAGATCCAGATTTCAATGCCAGGCTTTGTGTAGGCTAGCCACGGCACACTGCTGTGCTATAAAGGCTGTTATTGTAACACCCTTAGTAAAGTGTTATGGTGCACCTTCCACACATATAACATACCCCATAGTAGATACCGTCCGGACAGCTCAATGGATAAATTGTTGCATTGAATTGCAGGCAGAAAGTGTGGGAGTTTTGAGGAGGTTTTATTAAGCTCCAGTGCAGGACAAAGTGGTTTTGTGCGAATGTGTGAGTTAAAGTGATCCCCCTGCAAGACAACTGTGTTCTCATGTTGGTGAGCTGAAATGTGAGAAGTCCATGCTTCATGTGAGGGATATATACCAAAAAACTAATGTTTCTCAATTTGTAGCAATCTCTAGCCGCTCGGCTCTAGGGACGGCAAGGCCAGTCTGTCAGCCTGTGGGTGGGTCGACCGAAATACCTCAACAACTATTTAATGGATTACCATGGCATTTTGCACAGTCATGGTCCCCAGAGGATGAATCCTACTGATTAATCTACTGACTTTTCCTCCAGTGCCAGCCAACGAGGTGGACATTCCCGGTTATGAATGAAATACCTTAACAACTATTAGATGGATAGACATGATTTTTTTTGGACAATCTATCATGTTTCACAGAGGATGAATAGTAATAACATTGATCCCCTAAATTTTCAAAATGTTAGTTTGTCCAATACTTTGATTTATGATAAATACCTGCAAAATAGATCTGCACAATATGAGGAAAACATGTGATAACGTTGTTGAATAACGTGATAACGATATTACTTGCAATAAATAAACTTTATCCTGCTAAATACAATAAATTGCTCTTTATATTAAAAAATGAAAGGAAATGATTTGTGTGTGTGTGTGTGTGTGTGTGTGTGTGTGTGTGTGTGTGTGTGTGTGTGTGTGTGTGTGTGTGTGTGTGTGTGTGTGTGTGTGTGTGTGTGTGTGTGTGTGTGTGTGTGTGTGTGTGTGTGTGTGTGTGTGTGTGTGTGTGTGTGTGTGTGTGTGTGTGTGTGTGTGTGTGTGTGTGTGTGTGAAAACTTATTAAACTAAACGACGAACAATAAAGGTTGAGGAAAAAAAGCACTGGCATAACGCTGGCTCTTCCGTGTCTACCCTTAACAATAAAGGTCCAGCTTTTCGCTAAGAGGAAACTCAATAAAAAGCCATTTATACCCTTCACAATAAAAGCCCTAGACACTATCGTATTAACTTGCTGTAAACTGTAAATTCACCACTGTAGTCCCTTAATCTTTGTTTCTTTATAGCAGCTATTATCTCACCGCGGTACAACTTCATGTTCACAAATGGCGATAGATTAGTTATATCCTTGTTGCACCGTGTTTGTTCAATTTCCTTATGGTTTGATAGTGACAATTATCACCGTGCTCTTTGAGCTAGTACGTACCTCTGCGTTATGGTTCATGATTTTCTTTCCCTCTAAGTACTGTGGTGATTGTGCTTGCCATGCTATTGACATGTCAAACAAACAAAACCTCGCCCTGACAGTCATTTATTGATGTTTTACTTGAACAAATAGACACGTGCTCCTATTACAGCCGTTTTCTCAAATATGGCAGACCTAAAATAGTCTTATAATTTAAGTAAACATTTTGCACTAAATCCAGGTTCTTGTTGGTATTATTATGTCATTACTGTATGTAACAAGGACTTGGCAACCCCCTTCTTTGAACTGATATGTTTGCGGCACCACGCCAGCTTTACTGACAGTATTTTCTGACATGTAGAGTAGTTATTAGTATGTCATTTGCACAGCAGATTAAATCAGAGGTATGTGTTTCAGCTGAGTATTAGAAAAGCCCTACACTACAGTTCTAGCTGCCACCCTCAAGACTCAAATGATATTCTGCTCCACTGAGTTTCTTTTAGCTCAGATGTACGCACCTTACATGTCACTGCAGTACCTTGGGACTTAGAAATATTTAGAATATTTTCACTTTAAAAACATTCTTAGGAGTTTGGAAAAGGCTTTGCCTGATGTGTTAGCTTGTTTGAATGTTTATGAAATAGATTGAGAATGTGGTAGTCTTCTCTCAGCCCTTGGTTTTTCAAAGCCAAACCATGAAGTTATAGTGTCTGTGTGAGGGTTTTAGCACACTTCATTTGTTCAGTAGAACTCTTCTTAATGAGACAAAATGTCACTTTTTCCTAGCTGAAATACTATACTGTGAAATATATATATATATATATATATATATATATATATATATATATATATATATATATATATATATATATATATATATATATATATATATATATATATATATATATATATATATATATACACACACTCTGTCCCCGCTGACGTCAGGCTGTCTTCTCACTAAGGGTTCTGACTCTGTTATTGGAGCTGTTTTTGTTGTTGCAGTGGCAGTGATCTCGCTCCCCTGACGTCACCTACCTGTTACACTCTGGAGATCATAGCAAAGAGCTCTAAAGCTGATGACTGCTGGTTTCCTGGAGACCACAGGTAGCAGATCTGACAATGTTTCCCCCCCCAATGAATGGACAACAACATGGGGAGATCATTAAAGCATGCCACTGGCATATCCTGGTGGTCTCATAAAAACAAATATTAATATGCGCTAGTTTTTGTGTCATATTAAAGTTATAGTGCGTCGTTTCTGTCGCCCCCATGAGGAATTCTAAGTAATTACAACAACACTGTCGGCACGTCCACATGGTACAAGCCTTCTGTGATCGCGCACAGCCCCCACCCCTCCTCCACGCAGTTGCTAGTATGCAAGGTGGACACGGAGGATTAAAAAAACATGATGGATGGACTTTTCAGAAGAGGTAATATCTTCACTCGAGTTTCTGCGCGGGAAAGTCACCGGGCGACACAATCTTCTGAACATAGCCATACTGAGAAATACAGAGAGTTGTGTGGAGCTGATAGTCTTAATTAGCTTTGTATCAACTCATTTGGCAATGGCTTGAATGTAACGGACGTTCATTAATATCAAAAAGTTACGCACTAAAGCTTTAAGGTTATCTAACGCAGCACATTTCCATTTTAGATTTGTATCAAACTACTTTTGCATATGTGATAGACCTCCTTGTGTTCCACAATTTACACATTATGCCTGACCTGAGAGCTGGCCATATAGGAGGCATGAGGTTAAACCACAAGGTGTTGAATATTTCATTGTTCTTGGATCAGGTTGTGTCAACGATAAAGCCCTGGAGAAGAGGCCATAGATCACATCAGTCTGACGTCTTATCACCAGCCAGCTGTCCTCCTTCCTCTTCCCCTAGGCAGAGAAGATACAGTTCAAGCTAATTCTGCCTGATCCAATTGTACCTGTGTAAACCAATATTATCTGAGGCTGCGACAGATTGTTGGGACAAAAAAGTGGGAACTATGGTCTCCTTGGAGAAGTGTAAACAAAATCAAAAGATATTGAAAATGAGCGTTCACATAGGTTTCTGTGTCTTTCATAGACGTTTAAATCTAATAACTGGAGGACGGCAAAGGCAGAGAATGGGCAAATCTCCTTGATGGTAATATGATATATCAAAATATTACTTGTCCAGTGACACTAAATAGGAAAAATAGCTGGGAATGGTTATGATCTTTGTCAAAACCTTAGCAGAGCAAAGTCCCTCCAGTGCAAAGTTTTTATAAAATTTCATGGTCACTTTGAAAATATATTTAGTTTATTCGTAAGGGACAAGTGCAGGGAAACGTTGACAGTTAATTATATAAATCTATTCTGGCACATTTTAATACAATTAATGAAATTCTACTTGTGTATGTAAAAATGTAAACATAACTACAGATGCAGTGTGTCTAGCTAGCCTTGTAAGAAACCAGGAAGGCTGCACAAACCCAAGGCCGACATCTTATCTTTTTGTTAGGTGGAAAAACAATCTGCGATAACATTAACAGCGGTAAGTGTGCGCTAAGTGGTACTGTAGCTAACCACTTAGCGCACAACAACAAGCTGAGAAACTGCAGCCTGAGTCAGACCTGTGTTATCAGCTCAAACCAACAGCCTGCTAACACAAGAGGTCAGTTTCATTTCTACCTCTGAAACACTATGGACTGGACGCAAAGTAACTCTGGAAAGCTCTGAGAGTTTCGGGACAGAGCAAATACAAGGGAGACGGCTATCAGTTTGAAGGCTCAGTCAAAATTGTTGGCTTTATGCAAACTCTGTTATTGATTAGTTAGCCATGGGCAAGATGGTCTTGTGCAGAGAACTCTTTCACCTGTAATTACCAAAAAGTTACTTTGTAAGTCGAAATAAGGGCGTTAATGTGGCGGTCAACAGAAAGTGTTCGCTCCCAGGCTCACCCCCTCTCTGTCAAAGCCCAAAAAACCCAGGTGAACAGGTGAAACAAGCAAATATAATGTTATCACTTCCGCTCAAGCCGCGATGAACACGCCCACCACCAACAATATAAGTGCACAATATAATAATCAATAAATACTATAAATGAGACCATAAACAACATATAGTATGTGGCTTCTACATTATCTGTGTCCAGCTTGCTATTTATGACCAAATACCTGTAAAACTAATGACATTCCCATCAGCCGCAGCTGTACTTTGTTTTGTGCTCATTAGCAAGTGGTATCATGTTAACACACAAAGCCATATAGTGAACTTTGTAAACATTATACCTGTCACACATCAGCATGTAAGCATTGTCTTTCTGAGCATGTTAGCATGCTGAAAAGAATGAGATGCCCGCACTCTGCTAATACTCCCATACGTTTATTGTGCTGCATGATCAGCTGACCATGTCTGTGCCCTAAGTATATGCTTGAGCCACTGTTGAATGCCATTTGCCTGAGGAAGACCCAGCAGGGTCGAAACGTTGCAGCACCTATGTATATGCTTGAGCCACTGTTGAATGCCATTTGCCTGAGGAAGACCCAGCAAGGTCGAAACGTTGCAGCACAATAAACGTATGGGAGTATTAGCAGAGTGCGGCCATCTCATTCTTTTCATTTGTATCCAGCCCCTTTTTGCCCTGCACATCACTGTTGGGGATGTGCACACTACCACTACTGTTCTACATGTTAGCATGCTGACCTTAGAATTTAGCTTAAGGCTGCTGAATCAAAAGTATAGCATAATGATAAATACTGATAATGTTATATACAATATTTAATCCATACACAAACGCTTCAGCCCCTTGTATTTAGCTGCTCTCCCTCTAAAATGATATAAGAATAAAGACTCCGTAGTTTGTTGAGAAGCCACAAAATGTAGATGGCTTGAAAAGAAATAGTTCTTCAAATGTAAAGTTAAGCTGATGTAAGCCCTAAAAATACACTTTAACATAATGGATGCCTTAGCCCAGGGATCTTCAACAGGGGGTCCGGGACCCCTAGGGGGTCCTCAGAGTCAACGCAGTGGGACCTCCAAATATTGTTAATTTTTTATTTTATTTTTTTTTAAATTTAAAAAGTCTTAACATCAATCCATCATATTATTAGCAAATATAAATCCACACTGATGATAGGCTCACTGGCCTATAGTCAAGGTAGTCACTAAGGTCATGTCACATGTACAGTATGTTTAACATTAAAACATGATTTATAAAACCATGGCAACAATTATTAGGCTATTTGAATAGCTTAGTATTTTATGCAAAAAAGGTATGTATAATGGCTTTAGGCTGTCCTACATGTTATTGTAGGCCTAATTTAAACTTCATTTTATAAAATATATGTAATAGGGGGTCCTTGCTTCATCTCTCTTACAGTTAAGGGGTCCTTGGCTTAAAAAACGTTGACAACCCCTGCCTTAGCCAAACGCATTAACAATAAGGATAAATTAAGGATGACCCCATAAATCCTAAGATTTATACCAGAACAATAAAACAGAAGATGAGGATATTGCACAAGAACGGAACTCTCAAGTATGCAGTCCCTCTTGAACTTGAGCGATACACTCTGAGCTAACCCTCTTAATCAGGTCAGTCTCTTATACAGGGTAGGTCAAGTTTATCTCGTGGTTTCCCTGTTTGGTAATCTAGATTGATATTGAGAACAAAAACATTTACTTTACGTGGTCAGTGACTAAGTGGCACTACATTCACTCTTCCGTCATGTTGTATCTGTAACCAAAAGCTTTGCATCGGTGGTTCTGTTCTGTCGAAACACATCGGCTGCAGTGAATAATGTGAGTGATAAGAGAGAACACAAGAGTTGTGGGTGTCTTTGGGGTGATGCAGGTCAAACGAGGTCAATGAAAAGGACAAGTTCAGAAATAATGCACGTCATTATGAAGGTGGATCATGAAGCAGACGCTCAGTGGGGCACAGCTCACTCCTACTGTGAGAAAATGACTGGTGTCTCTCTTTCTTCCTTTTTCCCTGCTGCCCCATTTTTGCTCCTTCCGTGCAGTACAATACAGAGCTGTGAACTTTGTGAAAATGACTAATCAGAGAACATGTCAGCAGGGTGATAAGAAAAGAACTTTTCCTCCCGGGAAAAGCTGTTTATGTAAGGCCTTTTGAGTCTAATACATTGGTTGTGTTGTAAAGGCAATTAAATGGATTGATTTTCTTTTTCTCATCTCAGGGACAGGTGGAGGCAAATGTGAGGTTACAAGCCAGCGCTCGTGAAGACGCAGAGTTTTATGTAGTTTTACAAGGCTCTAGCCTTACACATGTGACTGCAGCAAAAAAAAAAGATGATGGGCTAACCCTTTGCTTCACAGTTCCCGGTAAGTCCTTCGGTCAAACTCTAAAAACACACTCTCTTTGCCTGTCACCGTCTCATCACCTCCCATCACAACTTTCCTTTCTGTCTCCCACAGGCCATTCCCTTGTGGAAGTTGTTTCTGTCACATCCTACTTTTACGCAGAGGACCAGGTCAAGCCATGCGAGGGTGAAGCATCTCTTGAATACCTCAGAGACGTTGCCCAGGAGGCAGCAGAATACCTGAGTGAAAACAGGGACCAGCTTGGCCCCCAAAGCTACCTGGAAGTCCTGAAGAGGTTTTCCGCGTTGGTGCAGGGAGCTGATGAGGAGCTCTTCGCAGCAGGCCTGGACTGTAATGAGGAGGATGTGCGGCTCAGACAAAGTTCAGGTGATGAAGCTGGTCTCAGGCAGCTGGACGAGAAGATCACACAGGCTATGGCCAACATGGATTACCCTCAGCAGTGGAAAAACGCCGGCAGTCAGCCGAGAGAAGGTAATGAAATAGGAAGTGGGAGTGTAAGTCATGTGCTGCGATCTTGTTTTTTTTTTTAATTTGCCAGAGGTGATTTTGTAGCCACTCCAGTCCTTGCCTGTTATTGATGCTTTTTGACACTTCTAGAGCACAGATGTGTCTGCATAGTGTGCTGTATTCAACTTCAAAAACCAAAACAAAGCACATTCGTCACATATTTTGTCACTTAAAAATACCGGATGTCGGATTTCGTGACATCGTGTAAATGTTATACCAAGCAACTTTTAGTTGGTGATGGCATTTTTACTGAAGTAAAAATTGAATGATAGTAAATACTGAGTACCTGACAAAAGTAACTGGTAAACAGGAAAAATCCTTATAAATGTCCATAGGAAATCTCACAACCTCAGATATCTTGAAACCTGGAAACTATATATATATATATATATATATATATATATATATATATATATATATATATATATATATATATATATATATATATATATATATATATATATATATATATATATATATATGTGTGTATGTGTATATATATATATATCTCATCATAAACATCATATCCTGATACCACTAGGAGTTTTTTTAATACTTTTTGTAAACTGGCCCTTTAACGAACTAACAATATTAGTCCTTCAGGTTATTATCATGGCCTTGGTGTTGTGATGTTCAGTTGGTTTGAGACCCAACATGAACCCTGACTGTGTACAGCCCAACTCTTCCATCACATGATGTGCAGGATCAGCCAGCCGGGCAGAGGTTGGTGTACTCCAAAGATCGAGCAATTACTGCCATTATTCCTCTTCAGCCAGATTAGAGTTGTCTTGCAGACCTCTGCGTCTATTAAGTCAACTCCCACAATCCTCCTCTGCACTGCACTCTCACTCCTTTACACCACATCTGTGACAGAGTTGTTTCTGGCGTCTGGCCTCGGACTTTGTTATTTATGAAGTTAAATCTTTTTCAAAGCGGTGAAGTCTCCCACCATTTTTCTAAGAAATGAGAGCAAAACACTCACAGCATGCCAAGGTATTACTAAATATTGAACACGGGTGCATTTTCAGAGATTACATGGCCAAGTATGGAGAGTATACTGAGCTGATGAAGATAGTTTATTGCCTCCTTACAATTCCAGATTCTTTTTGATTTAGCGTTGAAAGAAAAAGGAAATGACACCAGACTGGATCCCTCAACAAATGCCCATGTGCTGTTCAGCCCTCTGCTGAAGGCCGTATACATTCTTAGGGTGTCCTCTCATTGGACAGCAGAATAATATATGTACATGGCTTGCTTGGGAAAAAGCAAATGTCCATTAGAGGTGTTGAAATTAATCAAATAATCGATGCATCGAATTGTGGACATGGACGATGCTGCATCGATAATCTGCCATGCCATAATCGATTATTTCTGTTTACAATTTAATGTATGCCTAACAACCTTTCTGTTTACATATTCTGTTATGTTTTGCACATTCAGGAATTATTTAGTATTAGAGCACTGCAAAATGTTTGTTTTTGAAGCTTGAAAAGCTATGAATTAAATATGTACAAATGCAAAGTAGCTGTCGGCCCTTAGTCCCTCCGTGCACTATTTACTGGCCTATTTGACAATGGCGTTCCTGTTTTTTGAACATTGCATGAAGAGCATGTTCAGTATTTACTCCTCTCAGTCAAACTGGGTCACAATTAGCGGCGCCATTGTGGAGGTGACGGGGAGTTTTAGTTCATCTCAGGCCTCCAGCAACAAATTGGAGGGAAAGGAGAAAATAAGAGTTTGAATTCTTTTGCACATTGTTTCTGGGTTCGAAAGATAGCGCCATGGCAACCTTCAGCTCTCACCCACACTTAGAGGGAAGGCCCAAAGATAAAGTACCTCTGGTCCTCTTGACAAACAGCCTTTTATCCTGTGCTTACAAAACAACAAGGGTGTATATGGAGGATTTGTGCTGTGCAGTGATCAGCAGAAATGTGCCAAGCTGTTGCCATCCTGTGCTGCTGCATGATAGCTCACGTTAGAGTGAATCAGGGTTTTTCATATGCCCTTATACTTCTTGTTTATACTCCCTTATACTCCACTGCACATGCGGAAAAAAGGCAGCAACTGTCTTGCAGTAGGTGTTGGCTCTGTGAAACATCTAGTTGTCTAGGTCAGTGATTCTAAAACTTTTTCATATCAATGAGCCCTAAACTGACACAAATTAGACCACCAACCCCCATCTGATAAGCCTTTGACCCAGGGTCCCCCACCAGATATAATTTGTGCTTTTTTCAATGTGTTATTACAGAAAGTGTAGGAAACCCATGACTAAAATAGTCATACATTCTGTCACTGTGTTACTTATGGATGAAATTATAGTGAAAATAACCTATGAATAACCTATATACACCGTTGGGTACACTGCCAATTTCTGCATAACCCTGAATTCTTTATTCATTCAGCTGCAGGGTTTATTAGCATTCTGTACATACAGTATGCAGCAGATGATCTGTACAGCTGCACACTGAGTTAAGAGAGCATTTGTAGAATAACACACCTTGATCCATTTGAAGGTTGAAGGAAAGGTTTGCTTTACATAAGTAAAGTATTTTTGAATCTGATACTGATATTGACATTTTGGAGTTTAAGATCACAATGTATATCAGCTGATAGCTTATTTTTAACATAAACAACAACCTCTAAAGTATAGTTTTGAGTACCTACAGTATAGGGGTGCAAGATATATTGACTCAATATCGTTATCGCAATATATCGAAAGTGTCGCAATAAGTATGCAATATTTAGTTTATTTTGTGGAGTGCTGTGTCCCATCCGTTGGCTGTGTGGCTTAGTTGTGTTTGATTTAGAGCCCGCTTGAGACGCTGTAATGATCACGTTTCATTGACCAGTTATCGTGCCACATGCACGTTGCACATCAGCGCACGTGTCCACTATGTGACAAACCCTAGAGAGAGAGGGACAGTGCAAGTGAAGAAATAGATAGACAACTAAACGGAACGAATCAGAGAAGCGAAAGAAAAGTTGTGTCCTGTTCTCTTTTATTTATTTATTTATTTATTTATTTATTTATTTTCTACTGTCCAACCAGTAAAACATGTCCTGTTCTGTAGACATGGTCATTATTTATTTATTTATTTATTCATGTTGTACCAGTCCAATATGACTGTCAGTTGAAATAACCCTTGTGTTGTAAGAAAACTTGTTTTATTTGTTATGAATCTATTTTGATGCATTTTCCCGTAACTTTTGTAATTTTAAATATGTTTAAAAATATCGAAATTAATATTGATATCGCAATATTCATAATCGATATCGCAATATCACATTTTGTCAATACCGTGCAACCCTACTACAGTATATACTAGTATGGTCCTAGTGGACTTAAGCCTGATTTATGGTTCTGCGGAGACTCCACCCAGAGCTTTCGCCGTAGCCTACGTAAGTGGCCTGATGTTTATACTTGTGCGTTGGTGTGTGCGTCGAGCTGGCATGTGTGTGGGGAGTGGGTGATAGAGCGAGGGAACCTGAACCTGAGGGAGGAAGTGACAGAGTGACGGCAATTAGCTTTGTAGCGAGTAGTGACTCTAGAGTCCTAGTGAGAGAAACAAAGTGTCTCCTCTGTGCTTTCTGACCACGGTGGGAAATCTTTAGCAGGAAAAGTTAATCCTCTCCTTCTTCTCATGTTGTTTATGGAGAAGGATAACCAGGAAATGAGTAGGGAGAAATGCAACGCTACCAAGCCTCCACGTACCTACATACGTAGCAATGGCATAGATTTTACGCGGACATATAAATCAAGCTTTAGTTCATTGTAACCTAAAGTATCCATTATTCTGACACTGATTTCCTTGTGTGTTCATTCATTTTATGATGTGCAAACGCCTTAACATAATTACCAAAAATCTAATGTAATTCAACATAATTCCTCCATAAATTTAGGTGAAACTGCAGTAGACATTCTATCATAGCCTGCATATCATTTCATCTGCATTATTTGCCTCTTTCTCTAGCTGCTGAGCTTGAGCCCAGAGAAACCCTCCTTCACCTTGCAGTGCGTTTGGGTTTGGTTCATCTCTCCCGTTTCTTAATCCACCAACCAAGAGGTCAAAGGGCATTGACCTTACCCAATCAGGAGGGAGACGCGCCTCTCCAGTTGGCTCAGAAGGACGGACAGCATGCCATGTTCAGGGTGCTGGCAGCGTAAGGCTATGGTTTTATCTGTTACCTTATTTTTGACTCATGATGACTAATGAAGACTTCTGATAAGGCAAGGCAAGGCAGCTTTATTTGTACAGCACATTTCAGCACCAGGGCAATTCAAGGTGCTTTAAATAAAACATTAACGAGCAGTTAAAAACAATAAAAAAATATAAAAACGATACGAGAATAAAAGTGACAGTGCAGTATAAGAAATGAACAATTATTTGAAGAAAGGCAGCATCAAAAAGAAAGGTCTTCAGCCTTGATTTAAAAGAACTGAGAGTTGCAGCAGACCTGCCGTTTTCTGGGAGTTTGTTCCAGATACGTGGAGCATAAAAACTGAACGCTGCTTCTCCCTGTTTAGTGTTGACTCTGGGGACAGAAAGCAGATGTGGGCAGATATGGTTGATCATATGGGAGGCTCCTTTCTGTCCTGTTAACCTCACTTCCTGTAATCTTTCTTTTTCCTCATTAGTCCTCCAGGTCCTGTAGACGGCCCTGTTCCAGGTGTGTGGTGTGTGTGGTCCGACAGCTCCTGCATGCTGAGGTTTTGTCCCGGGACAGACTCCCTGAGCTTGACTGTGCGACAGACACCTGGCAGCCGCCCTCAGGACGGCATCTTGATCCTCCGAGACAGACGGGGAGACCACAGCATCCTCAAACTGGTGAGAGCAAACCGCCGGGAACACCTATATTTAAAGTCCTTATTGTAATCCCATCTACTACGTGATATAGGGCAGAAATGGCTGATCAATTTTCCCATGCGTCTCTGTGCATGATGTAATGTGTCGTTGCTGTCGAGATAAGACCGTTTGTACAGGTTTTGTGTTAACAAAAAGCCCTCCACTCCCACACCCTTTAACATGCAATCAGACATTTTGATAAGAGTTGAGCAAGCAGCAGTAAACAAAACACTGCAGCTATTGCAGCTGCAGGAAATGAGAGGGCATGAGGGTGTAACATGAAAAGGACGGACAGGTCAGGATGAAGTGATAGTAGCTTGTGCAGAATGAACTTACCTGATGTTTTGAAATATGTGATCACATTAGTTACTCTGCAGGGTTTGGCTTTTATTAGTCAGTAATTACGGCAGTTTGGCCATAAAACGGTATAATGTAGTTATTTAGTGATGTCTTTGTATTATTGACAGTGTGACTGTGTTAACATAAGGTCTGTTTTTGCTCCAGATCAATGTGCTCAAAGCTGATAGTGAGGCAGACAAGAGAGGCAAAGAGGAATTCCTTCCTAGTGATGGAGGTAAGATGGCTTATTAAATTAAAGGTCCCATGGCATGACAAATTCACTTTATGAGGTTTTTCAACATTAATATGAGTTACCCCAGCCTGCCTATGGTCCCCCAGTGGCTAGAAATGGCGATAGGTGTAAACCGAGCCCTGGGTATCCTGCTCTGCCTTTGAGAAAATGAAAGCTCAGATGGGCCGATCTGGAATCTTCTCCTTATGAGGTCATCAGGAGCAAGGGTACCTCCCCTTTCTCTGCTTTTCCCGCCCAGAGAATTTGCCCGCCCATGAGAAAGAGAGAGACATCATGGCTTGAAAACAAGGCCACACCCTCCACCTTACCCCCCCCCCCCCCCCCCCCTCTCTCTCTCTCTCTCTCCTCCTCAATAGCATTTAAGCTACAGACACAGAAATGGCACATCCTAAGTAAAGCTCATTGTGGGACTGGCTATAGTGGCTGTAATTCAGCACCAAGGCTGAATTTTGGGAAAGAGACTTCAGATACAGTATTAGGGGACTACTAAGGCTATATAAAAGCATCAAAATAGCAGCATGTCATGGGACCTTTAAACTGTGTGGTATGAAGTGTTGAATTCCTGTTTTACAGAAGCCATTTATTACTTTCAGACCTATTAGCATTACTCGCATAATGAGGTTTGGTTATCAAAAACCAAATGTATCAAATAGTACAAGTACTTGAATCAGTACCCAATTACATTAATAAAGTAAGCTCTTGTAATCAGTTGTAAGCATCGGTTTACCCATGACACTCCTACATGAGACACAGCTCAATTCAGACACCTGCATTGTCCGTGTTCTCCCTCATGTGACACACGTTAGCTGTCACATGGAGGTACCGAAAAACAAACGTTGCACACAGAGCCAGACACACACATGTGTATACACACACACACACACACACACACACACACACACACACACACACACACACACACACACACAATTTGGATTTGGACTGTTGTTTAGTCGGACAAAACAAGCAATTTGAAGACGTCTCCTTTGGCTCTGGGAAATTGTTATGGGCATTTTGCTGACTCTGTTATTACACTATAGAGACTAAATGATCATTTGATTCATCAAAAATAACAACAACTCAACAGATTACTCAATAATAAGAGTAATCATAAGTTGCAGCCCTAGTATTGCCATGACAGTGGTCTCTGCACGCACAAACGGCTCTTATTTGCTGTCTGTCTGTGTGCGGCGGTGGAAAACGAACCACCGCCGATTCAGTTGAGCAAACATTTGTGTGGTCAGACATCCATCACACACAACCTAAAATGACTAAGAAAACACTTCCAGCAGACACCATAAAAGGCACGCTCTCCTTTACCCGCATGTTAGTTTTTCCTAAGCGAGTTCGCAGGAAACTCTGGGGGGGGGGGGGTAGACTGTTTTTACCTGGGGTGACATGCTCAGGCTGGCATGCAACCACACACAGAAGGAGACCCATGTAGATCGCCAATGCTGCCACTGCCTCTTTTATTTTGCTTGTCTGTTTCGCACACACACACACCCACCATGCCTAGACCACATAATCAAAATACAAGAATTGGAGCAGAAAGGGTCAGACATCAACTGGCAGATACACACACACACACACACACACACACACACACACATTCCTATATTTGGTAGCTCCTAACCTAAGCACATAACCCGTGGCCGCAGTTTTTGGTAACCATAGAGATGGCAGATGGCAGTATCGACTTACTAAAGGAAAGCAGGAAGTGTACCTCCGTATTGACCTTAACCCTGTCCCGACTTCAGCAGCCATCCATTAATCCTCTCGAAATAACAACCTCACAGTAGGGAGTATGTGCTCTTCCTCTGGACCTGCTGCTTCACACAAGCACAACATCTTATTGGCCAGTTTTCCATTCCTGGATAGTAGAGTCACAGCCAGAGGACCTGATGTCGTTCCGTTTGCACGACGATTCTTGGGAGAAGAAGTGTTAGTGTGTCATGCATCAACTTCTGGCTAAATATTTCTATTTTGCACAGGAATAAGCACGGAGCTCCGACTGGAAGAGCCCGCGCTGGTGGACAATGTGAGTATACATACAGATGTATATGTGAGTCTGTGGAACAGAGTGTGTTGTGTGCTGTAAATGTTTATAGATTTAAGTTCGTTGCTGGTTCTTGCATGCAACTGTGATTATATCTGTGCTGTTTTCAAGTAAACAATATCCCTAAGAGCCGTGCTTTCGCTCTGTGTTTTCTGGTATGTTTAAAGGTTTTTGAAGAACAACTTGTTCTTTCTTTGGATGATGACGATGAAGAAGAGTACCCATCCTCTTTATCTGGTAAATCTTTTTTTTGATTCATCTACCTCAAGGTTTTAGGAGAAATTGAATGGTTTCTTTGGCAAACCCAATATAAACTTATCCAAACCAAAATACTGTTTCCAT
The DNA here is from genome assembly GCA_023566125.1 of Zingel zingel. Taxonomy (NCBI): domain Eukaryota; kingdom Metazoa; phylum Chordata; class Actinopteri; order Perciformes; family Percidae; genus Zingel; species Zingel zingel. The sequence goes on along the minus strand of CM042329.1, from coordinate 26,979,712 downwards.
TTTAATATTATGGCAATAATACTCTGGCATCTGGTTTCAATTCCTGAATAGTTAGAGTTCTATCCAGTAGACCTGATGTTGTGCTGCTCCTACTACTCTTCCTGGGAGGAAGATGATCTTAGTATGCATACATCAACCTTTGGTTAAATATTTTTGTATTTTGCAAAAGGCATTAGCACACAGCTCCATGTGGATTATATAATGAATGGGCAATTCATAAAAACTAACAAAAAAAAACACAACAACATATTTGTGGCTGAACTGAACAGCAGGGTGTGGGAACAACACATAATAAGCTGGGTGAGAAGCCCTGACTGGATGCCTTTTCTCTAGTTGCTCTGGCACAATTTGCAGACCTCTGTTTTGAATCACAGCATAGCAAATCAATACACTAACTGCCTCACAGACACAGACAAAGATTCACGTCTGTCTCAGGTTAATGAGCAGTTTTCTTTGATTAAATGGATGTATTATCCCCCTGGAGTCTGACTACGAACGGTGCAGGTTGGATCTTATTACCCATTGGCTTCCAGGTTAATGAGCAGTTTTCTTTGATTAAATGGATGTATTATCCTCCTGGAGTCTGGCTACGAACAGTGCAGGTTGGGTCTTTACCACAGTGACTCAGTCTGGAGGTCCAGGAATCTGCCCTGTCACTGGGACAAAAGCTGGAATGGGGTCAGGCGTGTCCCACTCAAACTCCGTCTGAGCCGGGAGATGCCCCCCCCCCCCCTGGCATGTCGCCCTGCCATCCCCTCCCCCGACTCCCCCTGGATCGGACAGTGGCGCTCTGTGCTTAAATTTAGAGGGGGGATGTTAACAAGCTCAAATGTCGTAAGTTTACAAAAGCTGACATTCTGGGTGAGCCACATACATTAACCTTGAGTTCTCTTTAAACACAAGCGTGCACACAAGATTTTTTTAAGCTATGCCAGCGCAAACACTCACTGGCTTGTAAAAAACTTTGAGGAGGATGCTCAAATGTTCCAAGTGTTGCCACGGTTACTGTGTGTGACTGCCAATTTCCTGTGTGTTGTTGTGGAAAAATGAAGAGTTAGTTGTAAACTCCAGAGAGCCCATAAAAATTGTGACCATAAACTGAAGTGTGTGTGTGTGTGTGTGTGTGTGTGTGTGTGTGTGTGTGTGTGTGTGTGTGTGTGTGTGTGTGTGTGTGTGTGTGTGTGTGTGTGTGTGTGTGTGTGTGTGTGTGTGTGTGTGTGTGTGTGTGTGTGTGTGTGTGTGTGTGTGTGTGTGTGTGTGTGTGTGTGTGTTACAGGGGAAGTAGTGATGAGGGGCATTGATCCCAATGTTTCCCCTTTTTTAAGCAGACTGCAGATTCTTCTGTGTTGCTCAAGTCATCAAGCTCACTGTTGAGCTGAATATTCTTGTTGTGACAGGGTTTCTCTGGTTACACTGACATAACTCGGCTGTGTGGGTTATTGTTGGAGCTAGCCGGTGTGACAATTAGTCTACCAGCTGAGACTGGTGCTCCTTCAATCTGTCACCAGCTTTTAAATTAAAGAGAAAGGAGTTTTTTTTGTGTCCGTGTGTAGAGCTGCATACGCACTGACGGTTTGATTTGAGGCAGACAGAGACACGCAGAGAAAATAAGATAAATACAATGAATGTATATAAGAAGTCTGCCTTGTATGTTTGAGCTCAATGCTAACATCTTCCCTGTGTGAGAGTAGCAGAGAGGAAATGCCTCTGTGATGCCCAGGATTTCCCCTTACATTAGCGCAGGCATGGCCGGTCCCGACATCAAAGTGTGAGTGGAAAGTGCACAGAGTGCTATGAAAACTGCTTCTCATCAAGAGAGGTCATTATCCACATTGTTATGGTAGAAATACCACCCACCACTCTTGTAGATATGCACTCATGTCAGCAGTGGTACATATAACTGCACACGTACTGTACACATTAACTTTACTCTACTTACATTTTTGAGGTGCTTTAACTTTACTTTATGCTACATTGTACTAGGTCTATAACAATTATTACGTAATTGTCTAATTGCAATTTCTTTCCATAATCACCTTTTCTTTGTTTAACTGCACTTAATTGCTAACATCAGCTAAGGTCCTAAGGGGTATGACTGTTGATTGTAATTGTCAGTTTTATGTTTATTTAAGTAAAAAAATACATTGTTTTGTGATAATAAAGACTTCATAGGCTGTACACCTGTGTTGTTACATTATCTGGGTCACATTCTGGGATTCATTCAAAACTTTTAATTATTTTGCAAAAGTAATTCATAAATAGATATTTTTTTAATTTGACTGAAAGAGACAATTATATTGTTAATCGCAATTGTTTGTGAGACAATTAATTGTACAGCAACATTTGGAATTGTTACAGTTCTACTTTGTACTTCTTTACTACATTTCAGACAGAAGTATTGTACTTTATACTGCATTATATACATTTGGCAGCTATAGTTACTAGTTACTTTACAAATTAAGATGATATACACATTGACATAAGTCAAGTAATTATAAATATATTAATTAACTATATATATATATATATATATATATATATATATATATATATATATATATATATATATATATATATATATATATATATATATATATATAATTTATGAATACTTCTTTCATCACTCCATATTACCACGTATTTTTGTTAGATTTCTTATGAAAATAAAGTTACAAAGAGTCTTGAAAACCTAACCCAAGTGTTCAAATCCTGGTCTTTCCATTCTATTCATAAATATCACAAAGAGAGTGTCCATGAATATTGTTAAGCAGATGTGGTAAATAAAAGAGAGCATGACTCAGGTCAATAATCCACTTTTATTCCCAGAAAAGAAGAGAAAAAAAAAAAGGTTTTACAAAAGAAAACCAATAAGGTGGGTATGTTGAGGTTTTATGAAAACAAAGCTGTAAAGGTCAAACAGGGAGCAGGTATGCAGTGTCTCATCCCATTTTCCTTTCTTTTCTCTAAGCCTTGACATTTAAGCGATGAAAGATCAATATAAATATATTATACAATGATCCCACATCACGAGAGTGAAGCAGAACAGAAAGATCACGGAATAAAATGTGACCTAACTGTCTGATTATATGACATGTTTGGTAACTTATTTTCTCTTCTCTGGCATAAGTTTTGGAGGTTTGTTTTTGTTTAAATTGTTGTTTTTGTTGTCTGGTTGAGATATCTGGTTAACTCTCGTTCCTCTGAGAGCTGCTTTCTGGATCGAACCAGACATTTGATTTAACTGATGTTGGGATGAATATTGGCAATGAAAAGTGACTTCTCGCTGTGTTCTGTGACAGTAAATCATTCAGCAGGATAAAAACACATTCCTAGTAGACATCTTGTACAGTGCAGTACTGTAGAGTAGTTTGTCTTAAAAAGGGAGGGGAGACAAAGAGAAGTAGTCTGTTTGAATGATTTTATAAACTATACTAAAGCTATCCTGGGGATTGTACTGTGTGTTTATCACAGTAAATGGACATCCCATGCAGATCAGTGGAGACCTGAGCCAGTCGACACAGCGTGCTACAGACCCTCTGCTCTCCATGATCAACAGCAGCGATCAGACCTTCACACATCAAACACAGGTCAGACATCACCTGCTCTCTTTAAGCCCAGATTCATCATTTCATCTCTTCTATTTTGCTACTTGTTTTCTTTTTTTAACTACTTTTTAAAAACACATTGCTTCTTTCTTTTGCACTTTTTTTCTCCTGTCTTGTGTTTTTACCTTAGGAAGAAGATGACGACATCAAGTGTAGCATCCGTGAAGTGACCAGCGACAGCACAGGGACAGACAGCGGGTTATGGGACACGGTGGATTCGGACGATCTCCTGCTGCTAGCCACTGACACTCCTCCTCCCTATTCAGACGATTTCTACACTGCCTCTCTACCCTGCTCTCCCCCACTCTCACCCGCTGGCCAGGCACTCGCCAGGCTGAGCCGCCCTGCCTCCTCTGAGCCGACAGATCCGAGAGAAACTCCGCCCATGGACACCTGCGACCTCAGGTATGGTGCCGTGCAAAGGCAAAAGGCCTTGACTTCATTTTTGGTCAAAAAATAGTTTATGATATTTTTGGCACAGTCAAGACATCCTTTATCATGTGGATATGTATCTTGAGTCAATTTTAGTTTGCCCAGGAAAACCAAGGCAGATCACCCTAACACCAGTTACCGCGCTTTGACTTGTTTTGGAGCGCTCAGATTGAGTTAGGGTACAGGATAGCAATTAGTTAATGGCTATAAGTAATTGTAAATCATCAGAAATATATGCAATGATCACTAGATTTTATAAAGGTGTTACTATAATGATTTTGTAAATGGTGATCAGCAACCAAATATTGATAATGTGGAAGTTACTGCCTTTTGCCTTTTTGCAGACAATACAAAGGCAATGTTGTGTCTCTGTGTGTAACTGGTAATGTTTTACTCCAGTCTGGTGGCTCTGGAAGTGGACAGTGAAGAGGACAGCCCTGAGCCAAAGTCTCCGCTTTCCCCGCTCTCGTCAGATGTTGAGAAAAGTGAAGACAAAAGGGAAATCCTTCATCCCTCCCCTGACCTCACGTGCACTCGCAGCCAATCTGCCTCAGCATGTGAACCCACCATAAAAGTAAACTACCATCTCAGGCTCTCAACCACTTTCATCAGATATTTCCACTTCTCCTTATTTCAAAAGAAGTTTGTCTGTCTGATGTTGTTTTTTTTTTTAACTTCTAGGAATTGGGTGACCAGGGTATTCGGCTGCGTTCGTATTCCTACTCTTCCCCCAAAATCAGCTTCCGTCCTCCTCGTTTTGCCCGGGACAATAGCACTTCAGATATCAGCCCTGGTTAGTAACACTGGGACTGTTTACTCCCTCACATAGTTAGATATTTAGTCTTACACATGACTAACTATGTTTCCATGAACTAACTTCACTTGTTTGGTGTGTCACTAATGGTTGGTGCAAGAGCTGACTTTTTACTTTCTGTTAATTTTAAACCACCTGTCAACTATAGTCTCACTACTAATATAAAGTGCAGTCAACTCCCAACAAATGAATGTGCTGAAAGCGATAGTTATTTTTGGAAACACGCCTGTTCACTTTCTTTGCCAGCAGTTGGATAATAAGATCAATAATACTCTCTTGTCTGTCCGTTGAATGTGAAGCGACCGCAACAGGACGGTTAGCTTAGCTTAGAATAAAGACTGGAAGCAGTTTTGAGCCTGAAAAAACCCACGACAGACAGACATGACAGTGGTATTAATCTTCATCTTCAACTCTGGGTAAGAAAGGACATAAGCATATTTCCCAAATTGTTGAAATACTCATTTAACAGTGTTTTTCTTTCAAAAAGAAAATAATTCTAGTTTAGCTTTTTTTCAAATATTCACAATGAGCCTACACCACTGCAAGAAATAGTGATTCATGAGCTCTGATTCCGGAGTTGACTGTACAGTACGTGGTGATAGTTTCACCGTCTGTAGTTGATGTGTGAGCAGCCCTCTGTCCACTGTGCCCTGTAGATGCCGTGCTCCACAGTGTCAGCCACAGCCGATCTCTCCTTCAGGCCCTCTCTCTGTCTAAATCTCTGTCTCTTCTCCACCCTGGTAGTAAGTACTGAACACCTGCAGCCGTCACACTGCGCTAAGGCTCAGCATGGCCAGCATGCCGCTGTCAGTGTCAGTGCTTATTTGTGTGTGTGTGTGTGTGTGTGTGTGTGTGTGTGTGGGGGGGGGGGTTATTACTAGAGATGTTCCAATTCCATTTTTCCCTTCCCGATTACGATACCAGAACTTGCGTATCGGCCGATACTGAGTACCAATCCGATACCAGTGTGTTGAAAAAAAACATATATTTTATTATGTTTTAACAGCTGTGTACTACTATCCCTGTATGGATGTGATATGATTGCTATCATTGTTGTTACACTCTTTGTGAAATATGAACAAACACAAACACTAAACGCCAAAAAACTTTAATTTATTATCCAGTTTGACAGTCCGTCATAATGGGGAAAAAACATAAATAAACTACTTTTAAAGTAGATTTCCTTTTTTTACGTGGTATCGGATCAGTTCATAAACTCCAGTACTTGCAGATACCGATACCAGCATTTTAGGCAGTATCGGAGGCTTTTTCGATACTGGTATCGGAACATCTCTGGTTATTACTGTACACTGTTTAAACTGCTGATCATTAAAGTTTTAAAATATTTGACTTGTTTCAAAGACCAAAACACGTGACGCTGCAGTTCCCCTCAGCTCTACAGAGATTTGTAGCATGTTTTAGCTCATTGTTTGGGTTTCACTGCCCCCAACTTTAGGTTTTGGTTAATTATTGCCGCTCTCATCGCCGTCGTTTTCAAACGCAGGCAGCTGTTTTCACCGGATAAGCTCTGATAAACCAAATATATGAGAGACAAAGGCAGCAACTAGCTAGTGAACATAGTGGAGCATTTAGCAGCGAAGATGCCAGATTTTTTCTTTAGGAAGTGGTGCAGACCAAAATAGAGCTAAAATGTGAAAAAAGTGAATATTTACATTTTTCGTGTGGCCAGAAACATGACTCTAATGAAGGCTAATTTTGCTCTGTAACTGCTGAATGTGTAAATAAGCAATAAGCAACTGCCAGGCTCACCATGTATAGTGGATAGCATGTCACTGTTGTGTTTACAGCTCCTTTCCACTGCTCCTCAGTGGCCCGAAAAAGTATTTTGCATCTTTTAAAAATGAAAAATAACTGCCATAACAGAAACATGATTCTGAAGTTTTGTTGGTTACACTTTACTTGAAGGTATCTACATAAGAGTGACATGCCACTGTCATGAACGTGTCATACACATTATAAACAGTCGTGTTATATAAAACTGAATGACATAAACGTTTATGTCATTCAGTTTTGTCATGACAAGTCATGGTTAAGGTTAGGGTTAGAGTTCATGTGTCATGACTGTGTCATGACAGTGTCATGTGTTCATGACACTGTCATGTCACTCTTATGTAGATACCTTCCAGTAAAGTGTTACCTTTTTGTTTTAATCCTGCCAGATGCTTTTCAAGTTCAGCATGTATCCAACATTTGAAAACAAATGATTTTCCTTGCTGACCATGAAATGATTATTTCATTCATCTTCTTAAACGTAAAAATCTGTAAATATTTACCGGGCTCATGCTGAAGCATACAAAACCGTGGAAACTGAACTACAAGTAAAAACGAGTTGGAATAAGTAAGGGGAATTGAAACAATAATCAAAGTCCAAAAAAGTTGATTAGAATCATGAAACTGTAATAACCTTGGCATGTGTTTGTGCGTGTGTTTGCCTTTCCTAATCATGATGCGTCCTTGTTGTAATCCAAATGGCTGTGATGAAATGAAAAAACAGCTGATTGCTTTGTGAGAGATACGAGGTGTCTCTGAGGGCTCAGCACTTTGTGTCTGTCTGCGCTACAGCTTTCATATGTATTGTTCTGTCTTGGTTACGCACCTGCGGATCATCTGTTACTTTGCATGTGGTTTTATTCAGATGCTTAAATGTGAACAGCTGCTCTGGCATGTAAATGAAACCTGACAGGCATTATCAAATATTCACTCTGTAACAGTGTGAAGTTAATAACAAAGCTTCTTAATTTTGTTCCCCCAGTCAGGATTTTCTTTATGGATATTTGGTGTGATATGTGTGTTTGCTGTAAATTTTAAATGTGTTGTAAGGTTCTTGAATAATTAGTTCAACAACTTCTCCTCATCGTTTATGTTCACAGAGCAAAGAGCTTCCAGTATATCAGAGCAGTCACATGAAAACAGGTATTTATGCTTTACTTTTAATTGCTTGTTTTGCTAATTTGTCTTACTAGGTCTTATTTGGATAACACTGTACCAGATGCCTTTATTCCGTCTCTTGAGTTTCAGTGTTTTTCTCTGTCCTCTGACATTGGCCTCACTCATTGGGGCTTTCGCTCTTAATTAAAATCGCTTCTCGGCCTTTTGGCTAAGATCAAGTGTAGTATCTGTTCTCATCAGTTTAATATCTGATATGCCCTCTATCAGGGGACAATATATTAAATGGATTTTTAGCAATGGGAGTTGAAAAAGGGGCTTGCTCCATTCACTCCACACATTGACCTGGTATTGCAGCGCCGCCGGGAACAGTGCACCCTTCTTCAGGGTGGTGATGGTGCAGTGGATATGACACATGCCTTTGGTGTGGAAGATCTGGGTTCAATTCCCACTGCGATACATCAACCATGTGTCCCTGAGCAAGACACTTAACCTCTAGTTGCTCCAGAGGCGTGCGACCTCTGACATATATAGCAATTGTAAGTCGCTTTGGATAAAAGTAAAAATGACAGTACATTTCAACAAAAATGTAATCCTCCAGCGCCAGGAGCAACATTTGGTTAACCGTGACGACCAAGTTGCTTGGTGACAGCAGGCACTCTGTGAAGTTTGCTGCCATCTTTTAGGAAGCTATTTAGTCCTTGTGAAGCAGTGCTGGTGTTTTGATCTTGTCTGTCTCTTTTTCTAGTGGCAACAGAGGCAATGACGTACAGATATCAGTGTGTCCCTGAGCTACTACCAGCCCTGTTTTTGTAATGCACAATAAACTTTTTTTTTTTTTTTTATATTTGGCTAACAGTGTCGTCTTACCTCAGATATGACCGGCTGCATCTTAGATACATGTCACAACTGTATTTTACAATGCACAGGCAGATTATAGTTTATGATTTAAAAGACTAAAGATTATAATATAAATTATTAACAAAAAAAGTGACAGTGCTGTTTTATATGGTCTCTGTCTGTTCTAAGAGGGGGCCCTGATTTTAAAAGAAAAAAAAAAAAAAAAAAAAAGAAAAAAAGAACTGCTTTTCCTCTTTTTGTTCCACTCACCCTTTTTCACTGATGCCGACTGATATTTCCTCTGTCACTTTATATATAAATAATACGCTTACTGAACTGCCACACCAGCAGCTCCACCTAGTGGAAGATAGCAAACATAATCAGGGCTAAAAGATGGTATAAAAAGCTGTAAAAACCAGATTTGGATCTTTAATTTTAGCATGTCTCCTTGGCCTTTGTGATAGGGCTGGGCAATATATCGATATTATATCGACATCGATATATGAGGCTAGATATCGTCTTACATTTTGGATATCGTGATATGACACAAGTGTTTTCTTTTCCTGTTTTTAAAGGCTGCATTGCATTAAAATGATGTAATTTGACCATACTTACTAGCTGTTTTATCATTTGAGATAGACTTTATTGATCCCACATTGTGGAAATTTACTTATCACAGCAGCACAACACATAACAAAAATACACATTAAATATAAGTAGGATAGAAAAATACACAAAGAATAAAATATAACGGTAAGAAGTACACTTGTACACTGTTGTATTTACCGGTGGGGAGTATATATATATATATATATATATATATATATATATATATACAGTGAGGAAAATAAGTATTTGAACACCCTGCTATTTTGCAAGTTCTCCCACTTGGAAATCATGGAGGGGTCTGAAATTGTCATCGTAGGTGCATGTCCACTGTGAGAGACATAATCTAAAAAAAAAATCCAGAAATCACAATGTATGATTTTTTAACTATTTATTTGTATGATACAGCTGCAAATAAGTATTTGAACACCTGAGAAAATCAATGATAATATTTGGTACAGTAGCCTTTGTTTGCAATTACAGAGGTCAAACGTTTCCTGTAGTTTTTCACCAGGTTTGCACACACTGCAGGAGGGAGTTTGGCCCACTCCTCCACACAGATCTTCTCTAGACCAGTCAGGTTTCTGGGCTGTCGCTGAGAAACACGGAGTTTGAGCTCCCTCCAAAGATTCTCTATTGGGTTTAGGTCTGGAGACTGGCTAGGCCACGCCAGAACCTTGATATGCTTCTTACAGAGCCACTCCTTGGTTATCCTGGCTGTGTGCTTCGGGTCATTGTCATGTTGGAAGACCCAGCCTCGACCCATCTTCAATGCTCTAACTGAGGGAAGGAGGTTGTTCCCCAAAATCTCGCAATACATGGCCCCGGTCATCCTCTCCTTAATACAGTGCAGTCGCCCTGTCCCATGTGCAGAAAAACACCCCCAAAGCATGATGCTACCACCTCCATGCTTCACAGTAGGGATGGTGTTCTTGGGATGGTACTCATCATTCTTCTTCCTCCAAACACGGTTAGTGGAATTATGACCAAAAAGTTCTATTTTGGTCTCATCTGACCACATGACTTTCTCCCATGACTCCTCTGGATCATCCAAATGGTCATTGGCAAACTTAAGACGGGCCTTGACATGTGCTGGTTTAAGCAGGGGAACCTTCCGTGCCATGCATGATTTCAAACCATGACGTCTTAGTGTATTACCAACAGTAACCTTGGAAACGGTGGTCCCAGCTCTTTTCAGGTCCTTGACCAGCTCCTCCCGTGTAGTCCTGGGCTGATTTCTCACCTTTCTTAGGATCATTGAGACTCCACGAGGTGAGATCTTGCATGGAGCCCCAGTCCGAGGGAGATTGACAGTCATGTTTATCTTCTTCCATTTTCTAATGATTGCTCCAACAGTGGACCTTTTTTCACAAAGCTGCTTGGCAATTTCCCCGTAGCCCTTTCCAGCCTTGTGGAGGTGTACAATTTTGTCTCTAGTGTCTTTGGACAGCTCTTTGGTCTTGGCCATGTTAGTAGTTGGATTCTTACTGATTGTATGGGGTGGACAGGTGTCTTTATGCAGCTAACGACCTCAAACAAGTGCATCTAATTTAGGATAATAAATGGAGTGGAGGTGGGCATTTTAAAGGCAGACTAACAGGTCTTTGAGGGTCAGAATTCTAGCTGATAGACAGGTGTTCAAATACTTATTTGCAGCTGTATCATACAAATAAATAGTTAAAAAATCATACATTGTGATTTCTGGATTTTTGTTTTTAGATTATGTCTCTCACAGTGGACATGCACCTACGATGACAATTCCAGACCCCTCCATGATTTCCCAGTGGGATAACTTGCAAAATAGCAGGGTGTTCAAATACTTATTTTCCTCACTGTATATATATATATATATATATATATATATATATATATATATATATACAGATGGATATACAGATGATTATGAAATTGGTTAACCCACTTAGTCATTGTATCCACATTATTGGTGATTATTTATTTATCAAATATTTGTTAATATTTGGTGAAAGCACCAATAGTCAACCCTACAATATCGCCGCAATATTGACATCGATGTATTTGGTCAAAAATATTGTGATATTTGATTTTCTCCATGTGGCCCAGCTCTACACTGTGGCTTCTCATCAGTAAACGTCAGTGTGTGTCCGTGTTTTTGCGCTGTTCTTTACAGGGAGATTAAGTTCCGTAAGCGAGCCCAGTCTGCTGATGATGATGAGGACAGCATGGAGCTGGCAGAGTCCCTCCAGCATCTTACACTGTCTGAGTTCCTCAAAGAGTATGTGAGGGGCGGGGGTTGACCCCTGTTGGACTTCTCTACATCCTTAACCGTTCGGCTTAAACAAACTAACCCTAACCAAGACTTATACTGTAGCATATACGCACTAACGGACAACAAACCACAACCTCGTCTCCTCTCTCCCTGTTGCATCTCCCCTCATTGTTTCCTCTCCTCTCCTTTTTCCTATAATTTCCTTGTTCCCTCTCATCTCTTTGTTTCCTCACCTCAACACTTTGCCTCCTCTGCTCTCCCTTACAGCAGAACAATAATTAAGTTGTTACTGCCTTTTAACAATATGCACCAAAAGTCTGTCATTGTTGTTTTGCATGTATCCAGCCTCTAACAATTCTACTAATTTTCATTTATTTTCACAGCACAGAGTTGCAGAGAATAAACACCCATTTGTTGCCACATTTAAGTAACTAACAAATTACTTTTTGTTATCAGAATTTTATTTAAATTGCTTTCTCAAACATGTATTTCACCGGGAAGTACATGCAGTGCAATATCAGATGTGTGGCAGGAAGTTTCAGTTTAAACTAACAACATCCCTAGTCATGAACCAGTTCTATGCCTGTGTACTGTAAGCATATAGGAATAAACAGCAATACATTTTCTCAGATGGACTCTCTGCCTGCACCTACACTAACCAACCCACCATACTACTTGTGTTGTCCTGTAGACTCAGCAAGAAGAAAATCAGGATGGTGTGGTTTTACCAACTAACACACGGCTGCAAACAAACTTTTCTTTAGTGTTGTAAGTTATGGAACAAATTGCACTGACATTATTTTCATTTTTTTTTTCTCAGAATTGAAGAGGAGGAGTTGGATAAATACAACATCCCGACAAAGGTGGAGTCAGAGAAGTACAAAGTCATTCGCACCTTCAGTTTTCTCAAGAGCAGGATGTCCAGTACGCGCAACAAGACCAAGGTAAACCCAAACAGTCCACGGCTCTGCTGTCACACACATCAGAAACAAAGATTATAGAATATAAGGAACATAACTTAAACTGTACATTCAAGCCAGCTTTACATGCTGCATTAGGCTCTCCGCTTTGTTTAATTGTTTAAAAATACAAATGATTTTCAATGCACCATAGCTGCAGGTGTGTATGTAGCACTGGCTGATTCAATATCAGTATGGACCTTTTTCACATCAGACATGTTGACTTCTTATAGTAGGAAAAGCACAGCTGAAATTGATAACCTTAAAGGTCTGATGACACGCTGCTTTTTGGATGCTTTTATATAGACCTTAGTGGTCCCCTAATACTGTATCTGAAGTCTCTTTTATATAGACCTTAGTGGTCCCCTAATACTGTATCTGAAGTCTCTTTTATATAGCCTTAGTGGTCCCCTAAGACTGTATCTGAAGTCCCTTTCCTGGAATTCAGCCTTGGTGCAGAATTACAGCTACTACGAGCCAATCCCACAATGAGCTTTACTTAGGATGTGCCATTTCTGTGTCCGTAGCTTTAAATGCTATTGAGGAGGAGAGAGGGGGGGCAAGGTGGAGGGTGGGGGTGTGGCCTTGACCAACTGCCACTTTGCTTGTTTGCAAGCCATGATGTCTCTCTTTCTTTTGGGCTGGCCAAATTCTCTGGGCAGAGCAGGATGTCCATGGCTTGGTTTACACCTATCACCATTTCTAGCCACTGGGGGACCATAGGCAGGCTAGGGGAACGCATATTAATGTTAAAAAACCTCATAAAGTGAAATTTTCATGCCATGGGACCTTTAACGATGGTTCAATTCCATCAAGTGTCCCAGTAAGCTATTTCAGTGAGTCAGCATGCACAATTCCAGGGCCTCTCCTAAGTGGAATGCAGCCATCATTAATGGTTTTGAATACACCTGTGCTTTTCCATGTCATCCATGTCAACATGTCTGCCGTGAAAAAGGTTTATTTATCCTCGTAGGAGTATTAATGGTATTTCACATAAAAAAAAAAAACCTTTTGTGAAGGATAGTATCCCAGTTCTAGACTCGGGTATGGAATATGTGACTCTCTGGGAGACGCAACCAGGAAATGTTTTTGGGAATAACTGAAGGTCAGAGTGACAGACCAAACATGGTGTCCAGCCTCTTTCCTTTTAATGATTAATCCCCTGCTGTTGAGTCAGCACAAAGACTGGAAGCCATCCCCGACCTGCATCTGTTGTTTATGCTACACTCCATTTCCTTCTCGTGGACATTCTTACGGTTTGGGAAAAAGGCGGGGATTCCTGCCAGGCTCAGATATCTTCTTCCATGTGGGAGAGTTTACTCTGCAAATAGAAACTCACCCTGGTTTAGAGAGATATGAATTGAGGCCTGCTTTGCTCAGAGTTCTTAGCTGTAGCTGTCACGTTTCGTGGTCTGTCTGTATAGCCATGTTTACGCTTATGTCTCCGGCATGGTTTTCCAAGGCGAAGGGGAAGGACAGAGAAGCTAAGGATAGGCAGCTGAATGGACATCGGTTTAACACAGGGTCCTGTTTGGGCCCCACCGTGTGCGTGGTGTGTGAGAAACCGGCATCTGGAAAAGACCTGCTGCATTGCTCCAGTAAGTAAAAGCCTAATTCTAAGGAATATTATATATTTTAGCAAAAAAAAAAAAAACACAGTAACACTTTATAATAACCATCATTAACAGATAAGAGTAAAGTTAATTAATCTTTAGTTAATTGTTATTTTACTGTTAATAAACAATCAAATAATTAAAAATGTTTACTAATGATTAGTTATGCTGTAAAGTAACAGTTTATTGTTGTACACATATAATTAATACACTTTATTCAGTATTTAAAACCTGTACTTATATAAAATAATTAAATATTTATTTATTTATTTATTTATTTTTTCCCAGGTTGCACTACTATCGTCCATAAGGGATGTCAGGAATCTGTCCCCCCATGTTTGAAGGTGAGTATTGTTTTGAAATATTGGAATAAAAAACTACTACTCCTCTCTATTGGAGCCTGTCTTTGTGTCCGTTGTCTATATGCTGTAACCAGCCTCTTTCATTTGTATTACTTAGAAACTTCAGGATAAGTATGCCGTTACCATGGTGAAAAACAGGACCGCGTCCCTCCCACAGAGTGAGTTTACAACACAAGCGTCGATAGTCAACAGCAATTTTGCTGTCCAAGTCACCAGCAATTTAGGCATTGAGCTCTTTTAACTATGTTGTACGTACAATTTCCTGTCCGCACCGTTTCATTCTGGGGGATGATGAGTGTTCATTCTGTTTGCTCTGCCCACAGATTTCACAGTGAGAGACAGTCCTCCTCAGTGTGTTGTCCCCATCTCTAACTCTCTACCTCTCATGAAAGACACTGCGACCCACTCGTGCCTACTCTCTGGGGCTTTCCCAAACAGTGACAGGTTATAAAGCTCTCAGACTTTATGAATTACATAAAATTATTTGGGTAGATTGGTCAAATTGTGTAGGTAATATTATCTTACCCACAATTTTTTTTCTTTGTGTTAACAGTCAGCTCAGTGAGAGTTCAGAGAAAGAGTCTGATGCCTGGAAGGTGACCAGCCGATCAGAAGAGCTCCTGCCCACTCCAGTGTCCTCAACTTCCACTGACTCATCCTTCGGAGAAGGTGTGGAAAACAAAAAATACCTTAAAAAAGTGCAGATGGGTTACCATTAGGGCTGTCAATCGATTAAAATGTTTATTCGCGATTAATCGCATGAGTGTCCTAGTTCATCACACATTTTTGTATCTGTACTTTAAAAGGGATATTTTTTCAAGTTTTTAATGCTCATGTAACTTGACTACTCCGTTGGTAACTCCATTCACATCTACAGTACATGCATATAACTTTAGTCTTGTGGTGAGAACCATCTGGAAGGGCTTTGATACTCAACTTGCCATTCAAAAGACCATTTTATTCATCTATTTCTGTTCAAGAAGCTTTGTTTCTGCTAGCCATCCCCCCCTTCCTGACTGCACTGCTTAAGAGACAGAGGAGGTGAGAGCAGCTGTGTTTAGTGGAGGGTCTGGCTACTACACACAGCATTCCAGGATGGGAAAAAAGTGCTCTGGTTTATTGCCATTTCTTTAAACCAATCACAATCCTCTTGGGAGGTTCTAAGCCCCAGGCGGAGCAACGGTGCCTCTGCAAAATAGCCTCGGGAAGGAACTTGTTTTGGTTGAACATGTGTGCGTTCAAAGGTTGTTTTAGCTGTGCAACAGAAAACTCAGATTGGACAGATAGTCTAGCTAGCTGTCTGGATTTACCCTGCAGAGATCTGAGGAGCAGTTAATCATAGATCACCATAAATCCACCAGAGTTTAAAATGCCAACACAAAGAACGAGGAAGGTTAGGGACATCTGGCCAGAATGAGGGACATCTGGCGGAATTTTCAGCGGCACCTAAACAATCCCGGAAATTAAACAACGTCAATATAGACTTACTCGTTAATAACGCGTTCATTTTGACAGCCCTAGTTACCGTACATGAAATTATTGTCTTATGCATCCAAATTTTCAAGGTTCAAGTCATCTTTATTGTCCCACTAGGGGAAGTTTGTTTTGCAGCCAGGGTTCACATCAAAACAGAATACAAAAAGACAACATCAACAACGCAATACATAAGAGAGCAAGAACAAGAAAATGGAAATTCAGACAAGTCCACATGTACAAAGGTACAAGAGTGCAAGTGTGCACGTGCATGTTTCCTGCTTTGAGAAGATGCCAACCAGGGTACTGTACAAGGCCCTTTTGCAACCAACACAGCTCGGAAAATCTTCCAGTAATAGAGACAGAAGAACAATGCAATGCAACTGAGCTGTTGACTATGCGTCAGAGTCCCTCTAGGTAATGTAAGTTACAGGAAAACGTTGAAAAACAAATAGGCTGCTTCAAATATAGCTAGTTATATGAAAATTGCTAAATGCATTTGTGAGTATTTGTATTTATCTGTAAAATTCTTTTACATTTGTTCAAATGGGTTGCTATTTGTGTGTGGAGGGGGACAATGTCCCTTAAATCATCATACACACGTGTAAATCTCATTTTTATTTGTTGATCATGAAAGAAAGAGCCCTGTCTCTTTCTAGTAAGTAAATGTTGGGAACACGGATGAATGAAACGTAATCCTGGCAGTTTGGGTAAGAGAAATTGATTTTGTACCTCTCTCTCTTTTTATAGACTGCGTGGACGCGTGCATCCACAGTGACATCTCGGCCGATGCTGTGGATTACGAGGCTGAGTCGTGGAGTCTTACCGTGGAGCACAAGTTCTGCAAGAAGCAAGACAAACGAGCTGTCAAGAGGCAGGATGTTATCTACGGTAAGCAGATGTCAGAGTTGTAAAAGAAAACCACTGAAATGTGTCCTTTTCTGCCAGTGTCTGTGTTTCATAAATAAAATTGCTGTAATCGCATACAGTTGTTTTATTTAATTGGGTAACAGATTTCTGGCATGATATAATACACACTCTTTGACTTTTAGAACTCAATGATTCACAGTGTCATGCTGTACTGCAGCACAGCCCGGCTCAGCAGCCTATCTGCTAAACTTAAAACTAAATTATACAACCTACTCAAAGATCATTGGTCAACCTGTTGCACACGCCTTTCTAACGATCCACAAAAAGAGCACGCTCAGACTTGCTAAAAGCATCTCTTCTGAATCCATGCACGTTTTAAATTATGAATACCAACTTTTGCCTTCTAACGGGCAATTTAGAGTCCCTTTGTTTACATACAACAGGCTTAGGAACTCTTTTGTACATCAGTCTATCCTGTTGCTAAACCAAAATCAGTTGGCTGCCTTTACGCTCTGTGCACAACGTCATGACGACCGTTCGAATTTGACAGGAAATCGTCACCTCCACTTCCGGCGAAACGTCACTCCGCAACAATGGCCTCCTATTATTTTTAGCCGATGGTCCGTCTAAGATCTGGATCCGAGGAGATCATGAAACATGTTTGCCATGGCTGTTGATGTATCTTTATCTTTGTACTATATGTGTGTAATCGTTGTCTAGCTCTGTGTGTATTCTTCTTTTTTTCTTTTGAGCGGAGCTGCTCGGGAACGCAAAATTCATTTCGGTGTGAACTGACAATAAAGTTGTATCGTATTGAATGTCTACGTGTTGAACCTCAGAGCTGATGCAGACCGAGCTTCACCACCTACAGACGCTACACATCATGGCCGAGGTTTTCCGGCGAGGCATGAGGGAGGAAGTGCAGCTAGATACAGAAGCGGTGGAGCGGGTCTTCCCCTGTCTGGACCAGCTGCTTCTCTTCCACCACGCCTTCTTTGCTGCCATGAAAGAGCGGCGACACAGCTCCGCCCAGCCCCAGGGACACAGCAACTACCTCATCCAGCGAATAGGAGACGTCTTGCTCCAACAGGTTGGCTGCTTTTCAGGGTCTACCTTTTCTCTTTGGTGTAATATATGGAAGAAAATATGGAACCCAATGAGTGTGTGTGTGAATCGCTGGGTGTGTTTTTATTTCTCTGCAGTTTTCAGATGAGAATAGCGAGAAAATGAAGCAGGTGTATGGAGAGTTCTGCAGTCGCCACAACGAAGCGGTCAGCTTTTTCAAAGAGCTCCAGCAGCATAACAAGAGATTTCAGAACTTTGTTAAGGTACTTAACCTTCCCAGAGCAAGTGTCTATTTAGAATGTATTACTTTATTGTATATATTACTTATCTTTCTTTATCTTATTTGTACATATGACTTATCTTTTTTTAATCTTTCTTATCTTTTATATTATACTTGTTGTACGTGTCCTTATTGCACCGTGGGTCGGAGAGAGACACATTTTCAATTGCTCTGGATGTCTGGCACATATTGCAGAATTGACAATGAAGTTGACTTGACATGTAACTTCTGTTGAACTAATCCCAAAATAAAAGCCTCGCTGCTCTGCTCAGGGAGACGTAGTATAACTCTTGATGCTGTTTTCTTTTCAAGCAACAAGGTAATAATTCTTTGGTGAGACGGAGGGAGATCCCAGAGTGCATCTTGCTGGTAACCCAAAGGATTACAAAGTACCCAGTGCTCTTGGAGAGGATCCTAAAATATACTCAAGGTTAGTTATCTACTGCCCTCTGCTGGCTACATGCTCCTATGGTCAATAAAAGCACAAAACACAATGCTTCAGTTTGAAGTAACACATTTTCGTTTTCCTCAGAGGAAACAGAGGAGCATGCAGACCTTTCGAAAGCACTGGCTCAGATTCGAGAGGTGATAGCAGCCGTGGACCTCAGCGTCAGCGAATACGAGCGGCATCAGAGGTTACAGGAAGTGTGGAACCGCATGGAGAACCGCAGCGCAGCCAAGCTGAAGAACGGCCATACCTTCCGCAAGCAGGACATGATGGGGCCGGGACAAACGCTCAAACACCAGGGCCTGCTTCTGTGGAAGACTGCCACCGGTCGACTCAAAGGTGACACGGGCGTTTGTTGTTTTGTCGACGGATATGTTCATTTTGCATCGTTTTCACATGCATGTGCATCGTGTGAATAAATAATCAAGGCTGATGACATGACTTGTGTTTTCCTGCTTTCCTCACTTCCATAGATGTCCTGGCTCTCCTTCTCACAGATGCACTCATCTTCCTGCAAGAAAAAGACCAGAAGTTTACGTTTGCCACAGTGGTACGCACACAATTCATTTAAAGAGACCAGTACCTAGCTGTCAGGGTATTCAGCTGTGTCTCTGTGTTCTGATGTTACACCCTATTACCTGTTCTATTTCATCTTTGGCCATCATCACATCATGTAAAAAATAAATAAATATGTATATTATATGTATATAATTCACCATTTTTAATGTGCTTTAGGATCAGAAGCCTCCAGTCATCGCACTGCAGAAGTTAATAGTGCGAGAAGTAGCAAACGAAGAGAGGGGGATGTTTTTGATCAGCGCGTCAGCCGCCGGGCCAGAAATGTATGAGGTCCACACATCATCCAAAGAGGAACGAAACACGTGGATGAGGCTCATTAGAGAGGCTGTAGAGAGGTATGTGTATGAGAAGTCTGGTTATGTTTTTTATATATATATATATATATATATATATATATATATATATATATATATATATATATATATATATATATATATATATATATATATATATATATATATATATTCAATATATATGTGTGTGTGTGTGTGTGTGTGTGTGTGTGTGTGTGTGTGTGTGTGTGTGTGTGTGTGTGCGTGAACTGAGAAAAAGGAGCGTAATAAGAACTACACATTCAGATTTCACCCATTTGTGAAATCTCAGTTATTGA
Source organism: Zingel zingel (assembly GCA_023566125.1). Lineage (NCBI taxonomy): Eukaryota > Metazoa > Chordata > Actinopteri > Perciformes > Percidae > Zingel > Zingel zingel. The sequence continues at coordinate 26,960,001 of CM042329.1, read as the reverse complement.
TTTCTCTGCTCAGCTGTCCGGAGGATGAAGAAGAATACACAAGTGAATCTGAAGAGGAGAAGCGAGCTGCCGAGGCCCGTATTCAGAAGATCAATAAGCTACAAGGTATTTGTAAAACCTGTGGCATCATTGATTTGCTATCTTTTTCTTCGCAGTCTTGAATATTTTTTTTTTTTACCCCTGAGTTAACATTTCACAACACTTTATCTGTGAACTTGTGTATCAGAGAATCTGCTGAGCCAGGACCAGCGGATCTGCTCCAGCCTGGAGGAGAAGCTGCAGGTCTACGCAGAGCTCGCTGCTCTGAGTGGGAGGACGGACGCCTCGATGGTCCAACCGCGACTGCTTGTCCAACCGCACCCCGAGGAGCTGCCCCAGGCTGCCGTGTTGCTGGCTGCAGCTCTGCAAGAGGGTGAGACATTGACATATACTGTACCCTGCAGGAAGAAACACAGTACAGTACACGCCTGCTTGTTTTTTGACAACATGAGAAAGTGAGAAAAAAATATTATATACACTTTACTTTAACCCCTCGTTTTGCATTTAAAAGCAATATATAAACATTTAATAAATGGTTTATAACCCACTATAATGTAGTTGTAAGCAGATATAAGGACATTTTAAGTGATTATTAATGTACAGTAATATAATCTACAGTATGAAATCATATTTTCTATTAGTACAACTGTGTTTTACTGAATTGTCATTCATTTTCAGTTTTTTTTACACCAGCCCTCACTTGTGTAGCCACAGGAACAGTTATAGTTATATAAACTAGTTTATATAAGCCATTTATAAAATGTTTATGTGCTGCTTATGAAAACAAAATATTTGGGGTTAAAGTTAATTGTAGTAAAGAATTAAAAGGTAATGCAAAACATATTTCCATTTCAATAAAGAAATTCATGTCATTTTTCTTTTTTTTTTTTTTTTTACTTTATTTGTATTGATGTTTTCTAGCTACATGATTGGGTTGGCATGGGTACCACAATACCACTGTAAAAGGAACTGGGTCTTTTAATTACACGTTCAAGGGATACATCTTATCGGCATATATTTACATATAGTACATTGTTTTCCCCAGTATTTTTATATATTGTTTGGGTAGTTATCTTACGATAAAGGTCAGTTTCTCCATACAGTTTATTTCATTGACTGTTAAAACAAAAAAAAGTAGTTTAAAGAGATATTCATCCTGTGGTATAAATGTATCAGGGACTTGGACCAGGTATAATGTAACAAAAGAGCAATCAACTTCTATTCCAAATATTGTCATTATCTCTTCTGCAATCGCATGCCAGCATGAAAAGAAATTTGAGGAAAAAGCCCATACAATATAAAACATGTTATTACCACACTGCCTCCATCATATGTTTTGTCCCTGAGAACCCCTTGAGTCAGAAAATATGGTATTACCGGTTACCATATTTTCATCCAACAGAACTCTCAGTCTCATATTTAACAGTTTTAATTGATTAAGCAGAACTCTTAGTTTTACACGTGTTGTTGTTGTTCTTGATTCCCAGCTAAGAACCTGAAAGCCACACTGTCATCCAAGGCCTGTTCTCCACCGAGCCACAGCCCGGACTCTGACAACGACTCTGTGTTTCCTGTCAGCCCTGCTACGCTTGCACAGCCCCCCTCAGACTGGCTCTCAGACGCCCTTGAGCTTCAGTCACCAACTCTCTTGCAAAAAACAGACGCAAATGACATCGACTTCAAGGTACAGCACAGTTTCTGCTATATTAAATATATGTAGCTCATAGCATTTTTTGTACGACCCCATGGTATAAATATAGATTTTGAAATTTAAGAGGCGTTAAATATTGATGGAGCAATATAATGTATTGTTTTCCTTATAACTGTAGTTGTGATGGTGGAGGTACGGCAGTATTGCAGAGGTGTTATGGGTCATTATAGTCTCTTACAGCCTGCATCTGAATCTCAATGCTTCTCAGCTGTGTGGCTCAAGATTGCCAACAGTTGTTTTAATAATTCAGTACAGTCTATTGGAATACCATTTCAGTCTTAATGTGTTGAATCATTGATAAGCTCATAATAAAGGAAGAAGTCCATTTCGTTCCCAAAGGTAATGTGCCATTAAAAATGGATATGGAGATTTATAACAATTACCATGCAACAGTTCTGCTACCGTTTGCAGGTTTTTGTGGTCTGTGAGGTAAATGACTCCGACAGGAAAGAATACTTTTATTATCGACTGCAGTGTGTTAATTTAACCCCCAAACAGTGTGATAGGACACCATGCAGCCTCAAGGGGGCACAAATGTTGCATGAATGCAGCTTTATATTTTGACTCCCCATTAGCGTAACACAGGAGGAAAATATTTAACTTCTCTGTGAGTAGATGTGTGTTATTTAGCAGAAGAATGGGATATTTAAAACCCTCAAAATCAAAACGCGGCATGGTGACCTGCATGTTGTGTGTGTGATGTTGTCCTTTTAACAGGTTGCTCAAAGTGTCCAAAGCCTGACCCAGTTACTCTACAGTCTGCAGGTGAGTGCATTATTCAGTATACAGTACGCCTGCTACTTTCTTATCCTGCTCACAGTCCTCATCTTTATTATTATCCAATCAGCAAGTCAGCCAACAGACAAACCTCTTCTGTTCTCACTGAGAACATATACATGTTATGTTAGTGTCATGCTCAGTCAAGATAAAGGCTTACATATGCCTGCACACTCCAGCTCCAGTAAACAGAACCAACGCTGTTCGAAGACAAAGGTAGCGAGCTGCAGGAGCCACAATCCTACTGATCTTTTTACTGCTGAGAGACATGAGAGGGTCTTTTGTTTTACCACACACACACACACACACACACACACACACACACACACACACACACACACACACACACACACACACACACACACACACACACACACACTGCTGTACAATATCAAATGTAAATTTGTGCTTGAGATGTTGTGTGTATGTATTTGCATGAGGGGATATGTGCGCGCACTCTTGCCCATCTGTGTTAGTTTTAAAGATGTTGATTTCAATGACATTTTCATATTCAAAGTTCTGTATTCCTTCTTGCGTATGAACCTGAAAACCACGGACCTACCAGTACAGGCAGTGTAATTTCACCATGTGAAGAGATGCTGTTGTCTTAACACATAAAAAGTTAGGGCACCCAGTAGAGCGTGATCATATTTCTTTCCCCATTCAAATCACCTCTTTCACCTGTTGTAAGGATGCACATGTGGTTAAAGTAGTGGTTGAGCCTTTGCATTTCAATGAACCCATCTTTGTGCCTTTGTCCTTTTATTTCCCCCCAGGCCGCAGTGACCATCCAGGACAGCTGCTATGAGGTCCAGAGGCTCCTCCTCCAAGAGACTGGGCGTCCTTCCCCCCATGCCCAGCGGGCGCACCTTCCGAGCATCCGGGGCAACACCCTACAAGAACAGGAGAAGCAGCGTAACCTGGAGAAGCGGAAGGAGGAAGTGGCGGCAGCTCAGCGGCTCCAGAACCGACTGCGCCAAGAGAAGGAGCGCTGGGAGAGGGAGTGCCAGGTCAGGGAGAGCCAGCAGGGGGAGCAGGAGAGCAGGCTGGAGGAGAGGGAGAGGCAGTGCCACCTGGAGATGGAGAGGCTGAGGCGCGAGAGGGACGAGTTGGATGAGCAGCTGGAGGAGTACCAGCAGAGTCTGGAGCGGCTCAGGGAGGGCCAGAGAAACGTGGAGAGGGAGCGTGAGCGTCTGGAGAACCAGCAAAAGCTGCTCCAGACCTGGAGGCACAGCCGGAAGAGTAGTCTGCCCACTGTGATTCCTCCCATGGTCATCCCTCTAGATGGGCAGCAGGTACGGTTGTTATGAGTTATTCCGCAGTGTTAATCCAGGGCTCAGTAATTCTCCTGACTAAATTTCCTGACCCTGACACAAGTGTGAGATGAAGTGTAGTGTTTATAGAGTATTTCTTTGCACAAGCCATTAATGAGATGCTTTTCTCAGACATCGGCCTAAGTTACGCCGGTTCACTCGTTTACACAGTGCAGCTCATTCCCCTCTTGATATACGACCTGTGATAATTAGAGCAATTTCAGCATAATTTGTCTTAGTGCTCCAGCAGCTCCACTCACCAATAAACATTGTAATGATTGATGATAATTAAACCTTTGCAAATAAAAGTGCCGACAAAATAATTAAAACCAGAGGCGCGCAGCCCAAGAAACCTATCAATCGCGCGTGAAAGGACTTAAATTATCAACACTATGTTTGAAAAGCACTACAGTGAAATGTCCCCTGCAGCTGGAAGGCATGGAGGATAAAGGGTGCACTGTTCTCTGTGCCCTTTAAGACTCAATGTACCTCACACTGACAAGTAGCAGTGGGGAAACTAATATAGCACATGCATCTATGTGAGACTCTGCTGGGTGCTGCTTTGTGCTGCTCCGTTCAGCAGGTGTTACTGTTCAAAAGACGCACACAGAGAGCACTTGAATGGACAGACAAATAAGCACACTCGTGTTACAATATTCCTTCCCTCCCTCATTAATTTACACACCACCGTGGGCTTTTTACAGACTGGATACGATGAGGCTCTCCTGGCTTTTTTTTTTTTTTTGCAGACTTTTTTATTCCCATTCATCTATTTTAGTCAGTGTGGAGGCTGCATTGACAACAGTGGACTGACAAAAGCGTGTGGAGGCAGTGGAGGTCCAAATGTTTTCCACTGCTAATGTTTTAGCCAGAGGCAGCAGTTCACAGGGTCAGAGACAGATCGAATGACGCGCACACACACAAACACACCAGCTCTCAGGTGGTTTCTAATTAGCTGTGCTGCCTTGGCTCCGTAGAGGAAAGGCTGTGATGTGAAGATGGGACAGGAGAGGACAGGAGGAGGGGCTGCAGCAGTGATACCTTTCAAGTGTTCATTCCACTTACTGTAGCTCTAGTTGTAGCTAGTATGGGTGTGCAAGATTCAAGCTCTACCGATTCAAAATCGATTCGTAGAATTCCAAAAAGCGATTCATGTTTTTCAATTTAAAAAAAACTAACTACATTTACATATTGTGAATCGTTTTTTTTAATCGAGAATCGTTTTTGAATCGAATCTTGAGCCTATAAATCAATATCGAATCGTGACATTTTCTGAATCGTGCACCCCTAGTATCTAGTAGGGGTGTGAATTTTCACTGGTCTCACGATTCGATTACGATTATCCTGTCAACGATTCATATCGATTTGATATCACGATGCGTCACGATGCGTCACCTCCTCAATATCATTATATATTGCTACACATGGTTACACATTGTCACCGACAAATTCAAGCGGTCACATATATACAAACTCCCATTTTTTTGTATCTGCTCTTAAAAAAAGACAAGAGTCTGAAAACAGCAGACCGGAAAATCAGCAAGCAACATCAGTAGGCAATAATCGATTATGGTCTGTCTCTGCATCGATGCAGAATCGTCCAGTTCAGCATTGCGATGCATCGATGCAGTGATTAATTTCAACGCCCCTAGTATCTAGTCGTGCATTTTTTGTTCTGTTTCGCCAGGGTTTGAGTTATCCATCTCTGAGAGGATACAATATATACAATACAATGGTGATTTGTTTGTGGTGTTCAAAGCAGTGACATTTAGAAAGATTCTCTAGCAGAGTGGCTTTTCAGAAATAGAATCTCCATTACAATCCACGGACAATCCACAGAACACACAGGAATGGCAACCGCTCTCCACCAAATAAATAGTCCATACAAAAATGCCTCACAGTGAAGTCTGTATATTATCCAGACTTAGATATTTGAAATCTCAGAGATGGATATCTCAAAACCTGGGCAAATAAAATCAAAGTTATCTCTATTATATCAGATACCACTCGAGGTGAGTGGGACAATTGATTTTGGTTGAGTCAGCCTTGTAATTCTTTTTAATCACAGTTTTAGAGAAATTGATCTAAAGATCTATTAACTATTAAAGTCTGTTAACAAAGCCTTTCATAGGTTTTGCACATTAAATTATAAAATGTATTTCCTGAGCTCTAATGCAAATGCATCAGTGCATTGTTAAATGGTTTCAAAGGTGTAGAAACTATCCAATCGTCACCGTCCATTCTTGCTTAAGAATGGACTGGGCCTAGATAGCTCACCTGGATAGCTCACCTGGTTGAGCGTGCGCCCCATGTACAAAGGCTCAGTCCTTGACGCAGCGGCCGCGGGTTTGATTCCGAATGTCCGAATGTTCTAAAATGCCCAAAAAATAATCTAAAAAAGAAGAAGCTCTTCCCTCGGCAAGAATCTCCTTCTGAATGTCTGTTCACAGTGTTCTTGATTTTCACCTTTCAGCTCTGTTGCTGAACTGGACCGTGACATGTGCTCTCTCTCCCCCAGGACTCGACACCAAGTCAGTCCAGAGACCACGCCGGTAACGGCTCCGTGTTTGTGAATGAGGCTGCGTTCGCCAGCACCAGTGTCAATAATCGCCACGTCCACCACAAAAGAAATGACCCCAACGCGCACAATTGTCTCAACACCCTGCTGGCAAGATCCAACAGCAGACATGTCGCCATTGCTAAGGCTCCCCACAGTCCACACTCAGACTCCCAGGGATGGATGATGCGGACAGGATACCTGTGCAGCCCTGCAGGGAGGCTGGGGCTGCAGCAAACACCCAGTGGTAAGAAGTTAGGGTTTTACAATGTGTTATAGAGAGAAGGTTTAAAGCAAAACACAAATCGAATGGCACCTAGGGCCTCATGGGGACTCATATTACTATATTTTGTTGTCTTATGGCACTATAATACATGCAATGTGGGATGTTTCATCTAATATACTGTATCTGTTTGTCTTTCTGGTGTATAGAAGGGCTGTAACTAACGACTATTTTAATTATCCGTTAATCTGCTGATTATTTTCTCAGTTAAAGGTGCTATATGTAACTTTCAGTTTGTGTTGGGGGTGGGGGGGGCGGTGCGCGGTCATGGAAGGCTTGTATCATGTGGACGTGCTGACCGTTTTGATGTCATTACTTAGAATTCCTCATGGGGGTCGACAGAAACTACACACTATAGCTTTAATTTCTTTCTTTTCTGTGATGGCCCTGCCACAGTATCAGCCATAACCACACTTCTAAAATAAAATTAAAATACAACAAAAAAATAATAAAATACAAGACATCTCCTGCTACCTTTTACCTGCATACTCACTAACGCAGGCTTTTCCGGTGTTACACCAAAATAAGGCATTAATAAAAACTATATAAAAATTGCGTCCTTTTCACTGTTAGTCTCGTTTGAACAAAGAAAATTAGCAAATATATAAAGATATAGACAACATTTTTACGGGAAAAATAATTTAATCAATTATCACAATTGTATTTCTGACGATCGGCGAATCGATTGACTAATTGTTGCCGCTCTGCTGTAGACACAATAACTTTTAGAGCAATAAAAGGTAGAAACTAAATGAGCTGATTTGATTTTTTTAGCACATAACTACAGTACATTCATATACATATTAATGAGGAAGAACTGATTTTTTTTAAAGCGTTTTTTTTTTTTGCTTTCAAATACCATCTGTGAAAGGAAGTAAGTAGGCATAGAAAAATCCACTAATGAATGCATCAAGTGGCTCAATTACAATTTTTTCATTACTGGTTATGTTTAATATCCTGTATCGTAGTGCTAATGTTGTGACATTACACAGCTCAAGTGCCTCTGGTATTGGACAGCAGTGGGCCGTTATCATTCTGTCTCTGCTGCTCAACATAAATGAGAAATCTGCTTCCCGTGAGAATGTAAACAAACCACCCGTCTCATGTATGTGAGAGCGTACTGTACACACACGCTCTATCTCTGGTGAGGCCTTTTCTGTCCTTCCGCTCAGTTAATCAGTGACTCCTGACAAAGAAACCGCCCCACCACCTCCACCTGCACCAACAGCAGCGAGCGGGGGGCGGGGGCCCTCACCAGCCAGAGGAAAAGAAAATCGATGGTTCCTCTATCTATCGACTGGCAGGGCAGACAACAGCATGTGAATCACAGTTCACTGGCGATGGCGGACTGATTGGGACATCGATCTAAAAAAAAAAAAAAAAATCTTTACAAAACTCATTACCGCATGACTTGACATCGCACCGGGAGAAGGGGGGGGGGGGGGGGGGTGGTGCGAGGAGGAAAATGAGAGATGTAGACACACATTAATCTGCGTTTCACTCGCGAGCTGTCTGCTACATATTCACGTGTGCCCGTCCCCGTTCCTAATCCATTCATGCACACTCTCATTCTAATATTCACAGCAGGCAGGGGGAAATTACAGGTCACATGTGTCTTGTTCCTCAGCCCTTGTAAACAGTGGGGTCAGTGTTACGTGCAGCTGATGGAGAGTTTCCGGTATTGTTTACCAGCAATAGCAGGCAGCACAATCTCTTCCTCATTGATCAGCTTATTAACCTTTCCTCGTTACTGAGCACACACAAGACCCAATTAAACCTGAGTCAGTTGTTAGCAAGCCTGGGGTGAATACTTTGCTGCAATCTACAACGCAGGGTGCATTCCAGCTGACATCTACCCACAATGCATTCCTTAGTGGATCCCAAGAGGGCCTGCAATGAAATACTCTTAGACACTAAATAATGTTGCCCAATCTTTACATAATGCCCCATCAGAGTTATACCTCTATAAGGAGTCCTTTTAGTATTTTATGTGCAATCCCAGATTTAAGGACCTCGTCATACTGGATCATGTGCTGCCTGGTATGTGGAGGAACCTGGTATCTCTTTTTCTATCATGTGAAAAGAAAAGGAATCTCTTTCAAATGCAAATTCTCCATTGTGCCATCAGTCACATGGATCAAAACTTGATCTCAATTATCATCCTCACCTGATCATGTGAAGATGTCTTACCATGCACACCATGCATGTAAATGCACACCCTTTTTTGTTCAGTGGATTTCCATAATTGGTTCCTGCACAATGTAATCTCGGGGAACCAGTTGAATGGAATTTCCTGAAATGACACCTCATCCGATGAGTCGTGTCAGTTTTGTTTCGCTCAACTTTTCACACAAAGGATGAGAGCATGGTGAGTTGGCGGAGGAAGAATAGAGAGATGAAACTGGTGCTCTTTACAGTATGTCGATCGATTCACACCTTGTAAAATATGCGGCATGATGCATAAACCTGATCTATGACTTTCTAACAAAGCGGGCCGCACCGCAATGGTTAAATGATTCTATTATTTTGCTCTGAGATCACGACTAGAATAGAATGAAATGGAACATGTGCCACTAGAGGGTTGATAGTTGATAGCATTTGATGAAATCTCCCAGCGTGGGGATATTTTAGCGCTGTATGTTCATTATATTGATTGCACATGGCACAAAGACAACCTTAGATATCTTTTTGTTTGTTTTTTTGTTTTGTACCGGCTGTGTCCTATAGTGTTTTCCAGATGACTTCAAATTTAAAGTGGAGGTATCATAGACAAACTTTTTCTGTATACAGCAGTGTTTTACATAGCATCTAATGATGTTGGCAACCCACAATTTTCCAGATTCTAACAACCTGAGCCAACTGGCACAGTAGGGTTACCATACTAGACTGAGATTTTCTTAAAAGGTTCTGCAGCCCTAACACACTGATATTTTTAGCTGCATCCTTTAAATAGCACACATTTGCTGTCTGTGCTTATGTCTGCATTAATAATGCTAAAATCGTATTACTTCATGGACAAAGAAGGCATTGAGTGTTTTGTATCATCTGGCTGCACACTGATGATCTCATCTATCAGAGGTACGGCCTATATGGTGGCTAACAGAGCTACTCTAACAGACTCGTATATAATTAATCAAACTGAGACACTTTCCTACAGGGACACAATGAGGCAATTTATAGTTCACGCCATCTGTTATCATGACAGCACGCCTGCCCAAATGCTAGACAGCACCCACCATCCGTACACAAATGTAAGAGCACACACATTCTCAACTCGATTCCACCGGTAAAAAAAAAATACATTCTCTTTCAGATCTCCTTTAATTAAATAATAATAATGCTGTTGATCCTTTGAAGGGATCACCCTGGAAGCCGGGGATGTAATATGTCGCTCAAAAACACTTCAGCAGGTCTGTCTGCCAACTCAAGGGTTTGAATCCTTGTTATCTGCTTAAGGCTGCTCTCGCTAAGATATCTCTTTACCCTTTCTTGTTTACTCATCTCTTCTTGTTAACCGTCAAGTGTGAGGGGGCGGGTGTCATTGAATCCCAACCATGACGATTGATTATGTTGATAATGATAAAAGTGACACCTCTAAGTAGAAGGGGGGATGATAGATAGCTTGAAAATGTCTTTGTTTTCTCTATTCTCTGAGCTGCAGCAGCTGTAGTTGATCTATATGCTGTTAGTGATTTGATGAGTGGGCTAAACAATTAGACTGAGCTCATTAAACAAGTGGTGCATGCCCCGATCCTGGTGATTATCTATTAGTGGTTAGTAAATGGTTGATTTGGTCAATGCATTATCAGTATCAGTAGCTGCATTTCTTCTACATACTAGAGTGTAATGATAGTTTTATTTCCGCTCTTAGATCTTGACAGTCACAGCTACATCGGCGAGACCTGGTCGTCAACTGCAAGTGGAGCTAACCCATATCCGGTGCTCCCACATCCCAGGGACCCCCAGCTGGACCTCAGTGCACTGGTTTCCTTGGAGACTGACAGCGGAGCTGAGGAGGGCAGTGAGGAAACCATTGTGTACCTCTGAATGTTGATAGATTTCAGACTTTAAACAGCCAACCCAGCACTTGAAAAAAAGACATTCATGAAGCATCGGAATTGGATCCAGGGTTCAGAAAGCATTTCTCTGTCTTTTGTTATGTTTTTCTTTTATATATTTGAAAGATTTTTGTGGTCTTTTTGTAATTGTAAATTTACTGGAAATACGAAGAGAGACACAGAGATAAAGAAGGTTGTTTCAGACTCAATCTCACATGTGTCATGCACCTTAGCTCGAGGCACTACTGGGTGTACAATGTCTCTTTATTGTGTGTGTGTGTGTGTGTGTGTGTGTGTTTTCTTTATTGACTGGGTCCCTGCAGCTACACCTTTCCTCTTTTTCCTACGGTGGCCGACAGGGGCAAATGCCCTGCAACTTAAGAAAACACATGTAAATAGACAAAACACAAGCTAATTAAGAAAACATCTTCATTAATTTGACAACACATGCGCAGCATTCAGCAAACACGCTGCAAATACACACAACACAACCAAATACATAAACACGCTGCAAATACCACAACCAAATACATAAACGCGCTGCAAATACACACAACACAACCAAATACATAAACGTGCTGCAAATAAAAAACGATGCAAAAAGAAAAGCACACAAACCCCAAAAACAGAAGATGTTTTTTTAAATTGCTTGTGTGTTGTCTATTTGCATGTGTTTTCTTAAGTTGCAGGGCGTTTGCCCCTGTTGGCCACCGTACTTTTCCCCGTCTCTGCTTCTTACTGACCCTCCCTCGCTGCCTTCCTTTCTCAGGTTCCACATATCTGACCTGAACGCCATATTTGTTAAATTTACCATAAAAGAGGAGGAAAAGCGTATACCCAGTATAAGCTGGCTGTATCTCTCTAGCAGGTGTTTGTCTTGCCATGGAGCAAACTGCCCCTCTTTCATTTATCAGACAGGCTCTGTTTATGTACATAACGTGAATCACGAAACACTAGAGTTGAAACATGAGGTGCGACCGCATCATTCACACTTTTTTTAGACTGCTGCCTATAGCCATCATTTATTTCTTTTTATCTATAGCATGTTTTTTCTTGTTAAGAGAAATAAGCATAGATGTGGCTTGAAGAGAGATGTTGCATCTGTGCAAATACGACAATTTTATCAGTGTGTAGACATTCAAACGCAAAAGCCTGAGAAAGCATGTTTTGAGCACAACTGTTCCTGTAAAAAGTGAAAGGAAGTTGTGGTGCAGGAAGATCGACAGAAGGAAAACATGTTTGTTCAAACCATTTTAAGCACTAATGTAATTATTTTCCAATTGTCATCACAAATTTCTGACTACATTTTTATTTCTTTCATTGTCATTTTTAGCCACTCAAGCAACATAGCTCTAGGAAAGGTAATGCCGGTCAGTCGGTTTACTACTTTGGTCCATTGCCATGAAATTTTGTGCAGACATTCATGGTCCCCGGAGGATAAATCCTAATGATTTTAGTGATTATATGACTTTTCCTTTATCACTACTGTGTGTTTAACATCTGTGGTTTGTTATGTCCCACACGGTATGAATCATAATAACTTTGGTGATCCCTAAACTTTTCATATAGCACCATCTTACGGTGGCTCTGAACAGCAATAGAAAAACGCAACAGCAAATCATAAAACACAACGGCAAATAGGAAAACATTTCAACAAATCATAAAACACAACGGCAAATAGGAAAACAAAACGGCAATGATGATTTGTTGACGTGTTTTCCTATTTGCCATTTTGTTTTCCTATTTGCCGTTGTGTTTTATGATTTGTTGAAATGTTTTCCTATTTGCCGTTGTGTTTTATGATTTGTTGAAATGTTTTTCTATTTGCCGTTGTGTTTTATGATTTGCTGTTGCGTTTTCTATTTGCTGTTGTGATTTGCACTTCAGGGCCACCGTACAATCTTCAGGTCAAACCTTTAATTACTCTAATACTTTGGTTCATGACCAAATACCTGAAACACTAATAACATTCTCATCAGACTCAGCTGTACTTTGTGCTTAGTGCTAATTAGCAAATGTTAGTATACAGTCTAAAAATAAGATGGTGACCATGGTAAACATTATACATGCTAAAAATCATGTTAGCATGGACATTGCGTGCATGTTAGCATGCTGTTATTAGCATTAAACCCAAAGCACCACTGTGCCTTAGTACAGCCTCACAGAGCTGCAAGCATGACTGTAGACCCTTAGTCTATTGTTGTTGTTTTTCTGTCATTACTTTACAAAACTACCATCTTTGCTTTATACAAGCTGTAATGGGTGGAAGATGTCCTGAAATTCTCTGCAAGCATCCAGAACAATAGGAAAGTTGCCTTATTGATATTGTCATGCTTAATGCTAAACTATTACACTTGAATATATTTACATATTATCTCTCATTGGCATTTGTACCTGTGCCAATGCTTTAGGTGTCTCTTAATGTTTTTACAGACACTATAAAAGATGAAATTGATTGAATTACTGTTGTAGTTTCTAAATGGGACGATAATACAGTGGCAGTATTTTTGATGTGATCTTAGTACCATGTATATATGTTTGTGCATTTATTAATTTATTACAGTAGAAAAGAGTTTTACAGTGCTTTGTGTAGGGTTGTATTGTACATAGAAGTGTACCTGTGTGAACAGGTGTGTTTTAATGTGTCCGTGTTGTGTGCTCAGATATGGCTGTATTGATAAAATTACTTTTATTGAACTTGAAACAATGCTTTGTTTTTCCTTATGCTATAAATGGGGCTCAGTGAATGTGTCAGTACAATAACAATTTAAAAAAAACAGACTGGTTGAAACACAAACACAATGTTCAGCTCAGGTACAAGTATCACTTCAGTTTTATAGCCCTGGTCTGAATGTGAAGCATCTCTTCAACAGAGTCAACAGATGTTCAGTTGCCAGCGGTGGCAGGTGGTAGACCAGGTGCATGAATATCAATTTCCTGTCAGACTGCACCTCTGAATTGCAATCACAAAAACCACATCACTATTGAATGAATGCCATATTGTTGTCACCAAATTTGTGGGTCATTGCATTTTTTTAAATGTCTTATTACACTTGACCTTTATGGTTATAAAGATTGCCACCAGTCATAGCCTGTATCTTAAATGAAGGCTAAAAATAAAAATGGATATACCTCAATTTGGGCTTCCTAGCTTTCCATGACAGCAACAATGTATCTCATGTGCTCCACCTGTGTCTCTGTTGCTTTTTCCCTCTTTGACAGAAGAGCAGATGCCTGAGATCAACAGAGTCCCTGTTCTACCCCCAATATGTGCCTTATTATTTCAGAGAGGTGCTGCAAAACGCCCACTCCATTCCTTGTCAACTTCAATCCTCATTCTGTTTTCTAGCTTATTAAATTTTGCCTTATTAAATGGGGGGAAATACACTGTAATTCATGCTTTAATTACCATGTATTGATTGTAATCATTTAATTCAAACTTGATTAGACTTCATTCCTATTTAATCAGTCCCTCCCAATTTTAGTCTAATGAATAAGGTAGAGTAAATGAGAGCAGAGGTGGAAAATCCGTTCTTACTGGTACAAGCAGATGTCATTTGGATAGGATGCATCTTCTGCATATCTTTCTCTTTTAATAAATGGCCAACCACATGTTCCAACAGTAGTGCAAATGAACCTACTTTGAACTAACTCAACATGAAATCCTTCATGACAGACTACTTCATGACATTTTGGAGATAGCAAAAATATGGAGTTCCTCAGGGGTCTATTTTTCGGCCCCTCCTGTTCATATTCTGCATGCCTCTACTACTTCAAATTATGGAAAACCCCAAATCTGTGGCAAACTACTGTAATGATTTGCCAGGCCTTGACAGCAATCTAACATCACCATCTCATTCAGATTACTGCTGATATAGTTGTTACTCCGCATTTACACCTGCATTCTGTTTAATTTAAATTATGCAAACAAACATTGTACATGTTCTCAAATGCTAGTCATACTTTCTTGTTTTTTTTTCTTGTGACTTCTTCTATGTATCATAAAATATTGATTTCAAAATACTCAATGCCCAAAATATCTCTCTGGTCTCCTTCGGTTTTACTAACCCTCTAGGCCTCTCAGGTCATCTGGGACTGCTTCGCTTCTAAGGCTTAAAATGAAATATAGCAAAGCAGTCGTTAGTTTCTCTACACCACAAATGTGGAACAAGCTTCTGGGAGATCTGAGGTCTGCTTTAATAACCTCTAACCTCTTCTAAATCAATGTTTTTCTGTTTACCACTGCTTTATTTAGTTTGGGGCTATTTGTGCACTGTAAACACACTACAGCTTTAATTCATTTGGCTAATATTCTACTTTTATTTTATATTATCCCATATAATAAGTCTTAAATTATTTTCTTTGGATTTGTATTGTCTTAATGTTGTAATGTATTTCCATAACTTATATGAGCACTTGGTGTTGCTTTGCCTTTCTCGCTGTCTGACCTTTCACACTCAAGAGCATGTGGAAATGGTTTTCAGACCTCCGTTTGATGCTCTTTGTACTTCTGTTAGCCCATCAAGGATCCATTATGCTCATCATTCTTGCTGTTAAAATGAAGATTACGCTCTCTTCCATTACCTCTTTTTAAGCCCTAACCTAATCATTTTTTAAACACTGTGTATACTTCAGTGAGCAGCAGGTCGTGATTTTATGGACCATATAGTTGTGTATAATCAAAATGTTCTTGTGCTGGTTGAAGGTAACCTGTCAAAGGCACCAAACAGCTGTTTGAAGAGGTAATGTCTGTGTTTGTGTATGACAAAAAGAGATGGGAAGAGCACATTTTACTATAACACAAGCTTTTTGTATGCATGTCATGGAGTTTGTCTATGTATATAGGCTGTGTTTTGTGTTTGACAGGTGGTATTGTACATACAGGCACATGTGCTCGTACTATGATGTAAATGGCAATCAGCCATCTGGGTATTTCCAGTTCAGCTGAAACCATCACAAAGGCTTTTCATTTCCTGATAACTTTACAATGTTACTGATTAGGATCTATTTACAGTCTGTCAACAGTGGAGCCAAATGTGTAAATATATGTGACAAAGGACCTGTCACTTTTGGATGGCACATGGTAAACCTACTCAGGTCACCAAGAACCCAGACAATTAATTTGCAGTTACACTTTTATACATATCATTCAGTAAAACTGTTACCAAAAATACCACATTACATTGGTTTAGTTTAGTCAGTTCAGTTTATTCATTTCAGTCATTTCTATTTTTCAACAAACTGTTACTTCACCATTATTTCAAACTCTTTCTCCTCTCCAGTCCCTGGGTCTGAACCAGAGCTGAGGCAAAGTGCTGCTTCATATAGGGCCTTGCTGATGGTGGAAGATACCATGTATCTGGGTCATAGGTGACGGTAGGTTTTCTAGTTGAAAATGGGTGTAAGTTTCAGTGTTTTCTAAAGTAAGGTGAGTGGAAAATGATTTTTTCAAGAGTCTGTTATTTGTTTATTGTAGAAACTAGCAGTAAACGTCTAGATGTGTAAATGGTAATATAATTGAGAGATAAATGAAACAATTAAGAGTTGGTTGGTCTAATGGGAGGAGCTTAACACATATAAGCCTCTGGCCACCTAAGCATGGGGGGGGGGGTCCAGTCTGAGGGTGACTACAATCCAGACAGGTGATGTGGTTTTTGCTAGTGAAAACCTTGTGTAAAAAGATATTTTTGTTTGTTTTTTTTTCGCTGTGGACGTCCTGCGCTGTTTCACCATTTTTTTTTTGTAAATAAAAGCACCTTCATGTTTTGCAACTTAAGCCATCGTGTTAGCGATTTTTTTTTTTGTCCAGATTCCCAACGCTCTCTGTAACAATATCATTTAGTGAAGTTTTCGTTCAGTAAACCATACATTCCCTACATTGCAACTGAAATAGTGTTAAATACTTAATAGCTCTTTAGTGATTCTCTCCCTCAGCTTCAGTCTGTGTGGATTCAATAATCAGAAGTAGTTCCTTCTTCATTACACAGTAAAGAAACCCCAGCTCTGTATGTGGCCTCTGCCTGTCTCCCTAGTTGTTTTTTAATGACCCCTGTGGAAGGTAACCAATAACGCCAAAGGAAAAACCGATAAAGGGGAAACATATTGCTGAGTCATCTGCCAGAGTGAAACACACATTGCTTAAGCCTTTCCCAAGGGGAAGTGTAATGATTTCTGTAGGCGCACAGAATAAACCTGCCCGGCCCAAATAAATAACATCCATTAAAGCGTATCCCAGCGAGGAATGCTTTTATGAGAAACCCGAACAATATACAGCATATATACAGGTTATTAGATTTCTCTTGGGGTGAAATATAGTGACAGGCTACACTCAATATATATATACAGACTGCTCACAACTGCAGCTAGAGGAGAAAATCTACGATGACTGTAACAACTTACTGTAAATTGTTTGACTTTCAATACTTTATTTTCTATTAGTATATTCGGTGGAACTAAATATGTCAAATTTAACAATCTTTATAACAGATCTGTGCAGCCTGAGCACTCCTTGCAAATCCTTCAGTGTTACTTTTGAAGAGACATTTTAAGAGACACATCCTCTGATCTTTACTTTTGACCTTGGATTTAATTGGTCTCACTCGTTGCGTCCCTTTAAAGTCACGGTCATTTCCTGCAGCTGTGTCAATGCCAAGTGCAATGCTGTTTACCCCAAAATAAATGCTAATTACAGCGTTTAGACATTTGACAGCTTCAATTTCACAGCCACGAAGCGATGGTATGCAGGTCACATAGGCACTGGAGACTGAAGATTACCAGACAAAGAAATTAATAGTTATCCAGTAATAAGCTACAAAAAAGGGTTAAATAAGGATTTATTAACCTTGTAATGGTTAACTTTGGTTGACGCAAGCCATCCATGTTTGTTTCCTTTCAGACATTTCCACATTATGTAAAACCAAGTTGGATATATGAGAGCTTTGGGAAAAACACATCCATTGGCCGGTCAGAGTTATGACTTGGATGTTGGTTTTATAAGCTTGAAAATGGCAAATTAGTTCCTTCCGTGTGACGTGAACACAACATTAATAGGCTTGCCAACATTGTTATTATGGGATTACTTTGCAAATTTCTAGTTGCTTATATAAGTCTCAGAGGACATAAGTTCATTCAGCAATGTTCAATGTAAGTCAGTGTGTTATTTTTTTCACATCTATTCAGGACCATAACCAAACTCCAAGTAAACAACGTCATACATATATCATACATTTACTATATCTAAAGGGTAATGGTAATAATTATCTAAGAAATTAACAACAACACTGACAAGGCACTTATCTGCCACATCTGACGTACATCTGAATCTACTTTCCCAGATTGAGGTTGGAGGCGTCGCTACAGATGAAGTTAAAAGAAGATGATATGCGGTGCAGATGGACCAAACACAGACAGTGTTCTGCCTCACTGTAAAACACAATCACAACAAACATTTCTCCCATTTGCTTTAGGTACAGAAATATTTTATAGAAAACATCTGCAACGTAAGATTACATAGTGGTACGGGGGGGGGGTCAGCTGTAGTACCTCCATTATGATGCTGCAGCAATGTTTCATCAGAACCACCACTAAACCCCAAATCGTCATCTGAGTCTGACCTAAATGGTAATGGTTGTAATTAACCAAAACACTGACAAAGCACATCTGTGGTACATCTGAATTTACAGTATATGAAGCTCAGCGTAAACTCTTTCAGGGAGACTTCTATAACTTTATCACCTCTCTCCTAAACTGATCAGCTGTTTCGAGGTGTTCACTTTTCAGTAAACCAATCAGTATCGGCCATGTATTTCACAAGCCAATCACAGCATGACATCCCTGCTTTAAAATCTGTTCTCTCCTCTGCGGCTGTCAGTTGTCATTTCAGGCAAAGAGTGCGACCCTCCTCCTCCCCTTCCATCTCCAGTCGTTTTCATCCACGGCACCCTGGGTCTTCTTCCGGCTGACCGCTCCCATCGGCTCCTTCAATCTGGTCTTTGGGCTCCTTCACCGCCACCACCAGTGTCTAGACTCCATCAGGGGGATATATCTGGGTTTCTCTACCCCTTTAAAATGTATATATTTTATACGATGGAGTGTAATCTCCAAAGACTTTGTACATTTCATATTTTGCATATGTAGATTACAAATAAAGTTTTGCATATCTGCAACGAAGTCTCTCCTGATTGAAATATAGACTGAGGTTGGAGTCGTCACTACAGATTAAGTTTATAGAAGATGATATGACACTGTGGAAAGAGACAAAACACAAGCACCCTAAGTATAATACACAATCACAAGCAAAACATGTTTTCCTTTGGTTGAGGAAATGTACGTACAGTATTTTGATGTTATTGCTCAGGATATGTCATATTGACAATCCATGGACTTCCAATAGCTTCACAAATCAATACAAAAATGATCCATATTGATCCATGACCATGTTAACACTGCATTTCTTCTACTTCTATCCTTTTGTCCTTTCACTCGTCTACACTTTTTGGTATCTTTTGTATCTATTTGCAATGAGCTGACAAACTACTTTGTCTTTTTTTTTAAATTAGGGAATGAGAAGAAATACGTTTAAAGACACTACATAAATGCATGCGGCATCTGTCATACCACCTGCTGGAGGTTGTGCTGCCATGAATGGTGTATCATTTTTCATGATGTGTGTCCACCGCCTGCCATCCTGTCTGCACTGCTGCATTCATTCTGTCATCAGTGTCATCAGTTGTTCCTGTGATGATGTTGGCACAACAGCATTTGCAGAAGCATGTGTGCGTTAGCTTGTATGTGAAGGAGAAAAATGTGTTTAATCATGTGTGTGTGGTTTGGACATAAAAGCATGGTAACGTTATAGCATTAACTGCAACTCACAGCGCTTTCAAAAAGTTCACAAAGGAAGAGAGGCAGAGAGAATGTTTTTCTAATAGTGTCTCGACAGAGTGTGGCCATTTTTAAATGCCTCCTTTAATTGCTGGCTGAGTGGTTTTGCACTAGGGGGAGGGGGTACAGTCTTCAAGGCCTACTGATACATGCCAAAGGCCTGTACCTGTCAGCACTTGAGGAGTGTGTGACATGCATCTGATGCCGTTCATGAGAGCGTGGGGATGAGCAGTTCACTGTGATCCTGCACCGTGACGGCTTGGTAATCCTCAACAATAGGCACACTCATTAGTTCAACCCACCCACCTGCTTCTCAATAGGACCCTCATTTTCCTTCTTTGTCCCTCTAAATTAGAAAGGACCGTCAGGTGTCCATGTGTGGTGCGTGCACATTTGAGGCAGTATAAGTATGGGGTAATGGATAACGGATAGTTGGGTTTTAAACTATAGAATATGTTAATGTAAGTTAACCTGTGGTCACTAGATAGTATAGCAACAATAATCTCAGTATGTTTCCTATATGCAGTAAGGCCTACCAGATTTAAATACACAGCAAGCTTAGTTTTGTGCGGGAGTTATTCAATAAAAACTGGGGTTGAGTTATGATCACATTTTCTTTATTATTGCATCAGAAAGAGGTGCATTAGAGGCTGTCACTGTGACAGGAACTATTGATTAGACCATCAGACAACAGTTTTGCTAAAGAAAATTTTTTGGAAGTAAAACTGAAAGTGAGCAGACTGAAAATGTTGGAAATAATCCCATATTGTTGGTCTGTAAACTCTAATGGATGTTTACAACAGACAGTTTGGCTAATAATTTAACGTTAGTCCTCAGTCGTCTTCTGAGTAAGTTTGGCTAATGTGTGGGTGTGTTTAAAACCTGTATGATCATCTGCCTAATGCTTTCGTAATGTGTATGTTCCCAGAATACAGCAATTAACAAGATTGTTATTACCAAGAGGAATGTAAGGCCCTGGTTAAAATAAACTGGCTTCATGTTGGCTCATCTGAATGCATACAGTATGTGTGATTGCTGTTTCTTCTGTCTCTTAATGAATATCCCTTTCTGTTCATTGAGCCGTGAGCTCTTTAATGTCAGTCTTTCAATCTGCTTTCCTTTGATAATGCTCTTCTGTACATCAGAGGAGGCAGCACTTAACAGATAGCTGGCCCTCCTAGATGAACACTTGGTAATTAAAATAGGTGAAAACAAGGTCAGTCCAAACCTCCATCCGCCCGTGCACAAAGAAGAACCGGCATTTATAGCTTTCAGGGGTCATTTGCTGTATAGTCACAGGCATAGCAGGCCAGCCTCTGCCTTGTGATCACCCGAGAGGACTGAAGTTAGTGATGCTCCGTACACCAGATATTTAGGCCAGAGCAGATTAAACAGGTTAGACACCCGTAGCTGAAATGGGTCATCACGCAGTTCCTTTGACCAATCAGGCAGAAGATCGAAACTCATCCTTAGTTTGACACTGCTGAGAAGAGACAGCTGGAATGGCTGTCAGAACTTGAGATTTTTTTTATTTTATCAGTATGATCATCCTGTTTGTATCTCATATATTAGGCTACATAACAAGCACACATTGTGGAAGTGGGGGTGGAGTAACAAATTGCACTTTCATTACTGTTGTTTTAACAGTACAATGCAATATAGGCCTAATACATATTATGTCATTATTGGTTATGCATTTGTATCTAATATCAATATGCATTATTTAATTAATATTTATTTTTTGGAGGCTGTTATTACCTTTTTAAGAGCAGCTGGAGAATGAATGACAGGAAAGGGGTGAGAAAGACAGGAGACACGCCGCATGACGCACCCTACATTGGGCGCACGTTCCACTGGGTGAGCTAAAAGGTCGACCCGCATCTAATGAAGCCAGGGGTTTAATCGACGACCCGGTGATCACGCTGTGTGACGCAAATCAAACGCACCCACGTTTTTGCGTGATCGACAGGTGTCGGCTGTGTCTAACGTTAGCTAACATGCTAAATGCTAAACATGATGATGGATCTTCAAGCTCTGACTTCTGCGTTCCCCTATGAACTTTTACCTTTAGTGAGGTAGCTATCTGGATATGTGGTTTGACTGTTTTATTCTCTATCACAGTTGTAACTGCAGAGACTCATTCAGCTCAAAATGTTAGAAAACTTCCAGGAGCTCAGTGGACTGGTTAGGTTATGCTATGCTTCGAGAATGAACGAGCAAAAAAGTTGAACCTGAGCAGATTGTTGAGGACTTCGCCGGTGAGTGAGTACAACCAAATAATTTCTAATAAGTAGACGGGCTTTGGTACAACAATAACTGTTAGAGCTTATTTTCTGTCCAGAGGCTAAGGAGAAAGTTGTGAGTGCATCACAAGTTACGTAAAAACTGTGCAGCTCCGTGTTTTTGCTAATATGTGTTTGTGGCTGAGGCAGCTGTGGAGTTTATATGTCTATTCAGTCTGCTGTTGATTCTATAAGAAGTGGCAGGTTATTTCATTTCTGTAGCATTAGTGCATGTATAGGACGTGTGTGTGTGTGTGTGTGTGTGTGTGTGTGTGTGTGTGTGTGTGTGTGTGTGTGTGTGTGTGTGTGTGTGTGTGTATTTCAGGCCTGTGTGTAGTGTGTTCTAACAAACAGTGTAAATTGTAATGTCCCCATTGGGGATCAATACAGAGTATAAATTAAATTAATTAAATAATGATTGTTGCACCCACTGTGGTGTCCATAGCTCTTTTTTATTTACACTGATAAAGGCTGGTGTGTAACGTTAATTGATAATGAGTTGTATGCAGAAGCTGCAAGTGCCATCTATAAAGGGAAAATATATATATATATATATATATATATATATATATATATATATATATATATATATATATATATATATATATATATATGTGTGTGTGTATATATATATGTATATGTGTGTGTGTGTGTGTATATGTATATATATATATATATATATATATATATATATATATATATATATATATATATATGTATATGTTTGTTTGGACACAGGAGCTCTGTGGTGTGATGTGTTTACGTTGACATGTTAATGTTCTTGTTAGGTACTATTTTGTAATTTTACTTGAGTAAATTGTCTTTAAAGTAACAGTTCTTTTACTTGAGTAAAATATTCTAGTACTCTTTCCATCCCCACCTAGAAGTGAACACCTATGCTGTAATCGTAAACTTTAACCATGTACACTTGACACTTCAGATCTGATACTGTGTACATACTAGACTGATTCCTACCGTTAACCTGTTTATATTTTTATGGTCCATACTGTGAACCTGATTTTGGCATTGTATATATGGTATATATTTTGGAATTGCACCTTATTGTTATCTTATCTTACAAAACACAACATGCCTGCACCTTGTTTTGGTTGTTCTCAAGAGCCACCCACACACTTAATGTGCGGCTCATGTTTGAGATGCAACACTCCCTCAGGTGCTCAGCTCATCATGTGTCCCCTTTAGCAATGCCCTGCATTACATCAGTGCCAAACAAAAGACTAATAACAGGGGAGCAAGGTAAACAGACTCTTACATCCTCCCAGTGATTCATGTTAAAAAATGTAAGGATGGGATAGAGCAAGCAGAGCAATCACTATCTTTCATTTTGATATTCAACAACATTATACTGCCACTTAAGGTTAGGCAGTCAATGCCAAAGAGAGAGCTTGCATATTGTTTGTATTGCAAAGCAGGTGGAATGATGTAATGCTCTGTGTTTAATCAAATTGCTTTCGTTCTACCACTCACTCGTTCTCACTGTCTCTCGTGAAAAAATTATGCACTAAAAACTGAATTGACAAATTATGATTGACTTCTTATAGCATGTAGGGGGTTTTACACAGTCAAAAGGAGAAAAAGGCTATTCTCAAATTGTTAAAAAAAAAACAAGTCTACAGCCATGCTAGCAGCTCTGTGAGGCTAGTTGCGTGTGCATGGTCACATTAAAGGATTAAAGGTGCTGTAGGTAGGATTGGGAAGATCGAGGACTTAGCCAAATAATTTGAACATTGACAACTTCTCAGTCCCTCCCCCCTTTCTGCTAAGCCCAAACGGTCTCCTAAGCCCCTCCCCCCACAAAGGAGAGTGAATGCGTGTGCCTGAGCAGTGATTGACACGCAGTTTGACATGCAGTTAGACATGCAGTTAGACACCCCCCCTGGCCCTGATTGGTGCATCTGAACAGGGAACTGTGGATTTTTTCAAATTACACTACAGGCTGTAGGTGGTGCCAGAGGAGCCAGATTTTTTTTAAATGACCTGCTTCATGTAGTTCTACTGGAACATAGGGTCAGTTTCAGCGAATATGATAGAAAGTTAGTTTTATAAGGCTTACCTACTGCATATTTAAGGCACGTCTCGCATTGCTGACCGATCTCCACAGTGCTGTGTCAGCGATGAAGTATATTGTCTGGCTACACCGCCTATCTGTTCTGGGATGGGGGTGGGACCATAGACTGTATATAGAATGGACCAACAGATCCCGTTGCTCTGGACAGAGACCAGTGAAGGCCATTAGAAGCACTTTTCCGGTGAGCGCCGAGCGTTACTGCGCAGCCTCCAACTGAGAGAGACGACGTAAATGTGACTTGAGCAACCTGTCTGAAAGTTGTAAGTCTTCTGGTAGCTGTGCCAAGAGAAATCTCAATCATTCCCAATATTGCAGAGACAGAGAGCGTAGGTATATGTAAGGAGATAACATAGGCACAGGCTAATTATTCCTAACTAAAATGCTAGTTAACATTAGTAATTAAACTTAAACAGCTAATGTAAGTCAAAACTGCCTGCAAGCTTCTCCTTTACGGTAATTCCTCTACTATGCGACAGTAAGACGCGTGGTTATGACACAATCGTTAGCCTATTTTTACAAATGTCTGCTATGGAGCCATAACATGAGAGACAAAGTAATGGAGCCTTTTATACATTGTCGTGTTTCTTTAGAAATAAACAACGGACAAATAAAGTCTTTAAACGCTTCAGATGTAAAGTTATTTACTGTCAAAGTGACATCAAAATGAATGGCAGTCAATGGGATGCTAACGGGGAGTGAGTGCTTGTTAGCATCAAAATGGCGCCATAGGAGGTTCGGGTTGTGAGGAGAAGCTTACCCCCTTGGAGAAAAAAAGCTCTGACAAGTTTGTATTTCTTCAAACCAATCACAACCGTCCTGGGCAGTGCTAAGCCTGATAGAGGAGATAGCAAGAAAGATGTCAGGCTTTATCCCAGCAATGTACATCGGTTGAGCCAGACTTTGTTAAGGCTAACTGATGCCTATCAAAAGTTTTGAACACTAACCCTTACCCTCTGAGGATAAATTATTTTAATTGTTGGCCGACTTGGCACTTACTGTTCACTGTTGCGGTGAAATTTAATTGCCTGTTATTAATGAAGATTACCGGTCTGCAAGCTGCAAGCTTATAAAATGTGAATTTAAAACTCATTTTGCATACTCATTTTTTGTCCTGGTCACAATGTAAGCATAGTTAGATATTTAAGACTCCAGCCATTGCTTAAGCTGAAAGTCTGTTGGGTGCAATATATTGGACACAAATATATCCTTATTTATAGTTCATCTGCCGTCCATCTCTGAGGGAGCATATTTGGGTTATGCCAGTCGCGGTTCACAGACTCTGGTTGGTCTTGTGAGGTGATACTCACTTAGATTCCTGACTTTGCCGCTCCATGTTTTCTGTCTATTTGATGTCTTTGATGTGATTTCGTCCTCAGAGGAAACTGCTGCTCATCCCTTTTCACCTCGACAGAAGGGGAAAACTGCTCTGAGCTCGCCCACACACACACACACACACACACACACACACACACACACACACACACACACACACACACAGAGTTATATTCATAACTCTGGCAGTTAGGGCCTGAGTTAAAAAGGATTTGGTCTCATTAAAAGATTTTGGGGGATATAGAGGAAGAGGGATCAGAATTCATTGGATAGCCTGTGGCTGGGGAGCGGAGTACTTCAATAACAGAACAATTGCTTAAAAATCACAGCCGCTTCCTGTATTAGCTTCCCCCTCCCCTCATCTCAACTACTGAGGCTCGATGCTTGTTTGTTGTTCACACTGCTATTTCTGCACGAGGCAATAATCAAATGTTATTTTTCTTAACTCGCAAACACATCTCAAAGCTTTGTAGCATGGAAACGGGTAGGCCCATTTTAAAATGCATTTACACATCAGGCAGCTCGCTGCAGTTGTTCAGATGCATTTAGTTTTATTGGCTCGGGTTAGAATACTTCATGTTGTAGATCCACGTGGAGATTTCAGTGTATTGATATTTCCAGATTCTTAACACAGTGTTATTGAAAATGATTTAATAGATTTAAAACCAACATGTTTGTCTGGTTATGTTTTTAACCTTGAGATGCATACTGTATACGTCTTTGGAACCTGCGCTGTTTAATAAGTGGGTCAAAAATGATCCACATTAGTAGCAATGCATATTGTTAAAATATATGCACACAAGAATGATGAAGTTATGTTTGCCATGTTAGCATCAAATTATCAAACCTGCAAATCTTAGGCCGGCTACACGCTGCCTGCGTGGCTTGAGCGTGGCGTTTCTGTTGCGTGTCAGCTGCATGGCGGCGCCGTGGATTTTTCTATGTCTTTACACACTAGAACGCAGTCTGACGCAGCGCTGCTGCAGCTAGCCTTGTCTGTACACATGTATGTTTCCCATTGATAAAATTAAATACCATGTTAAACATAAATATACACTGATTTGATTCCAGCAAAGACAACGTCGGCAGTATTGACGGCAAAATAGGTTACAGAATGTTTCGTTCTGTATTGACAGTGTTAATGTAACACAAACTGTTCCAGAGTTGACAAAAATATTTAAAAAAAACTGCATCGGTTTAACAGTATTATGGGGATTAAAATGGTGATTAACATACCCAAAGACGTGAGTGAAAGGAAGCTTGTGCAGTAAGGTATACCTCACAGCGACTGTTTCAGTTGGTGGATTAATGATCTTGGGTTGGTACCAGTGTTTAAAACACACAAGCACACAATGTTCCAATGTGCAAGGCCAATTCCGTACATGCCACAGGCTATTTGATTGAAAACTTTGTCTTTAATCAAAACAAAATGTTGTGTTACAGGCCTGTGAATCGGACGCTGGCAAATCCTACCCTGCAACAGTAGAGAAAAGAAAGAATGAGTCGAGAGAGTGAATGAAAGAGAAAGTACAATGCCTGGCTTTATTAGCCAACAAGTGGGATGCCAAAATAAACAGACAACCTGAGAGTTTGGCTCCAGAAATAGATGAACAGCTAACAGGATATGAGCAGGAACTGTGAGAATCCTTCTCAGGGTCCCAGTAGACGTGGGAAATTAGCTGTGTGTGTGTGTGTGTGTGTGTGTGTGTGTGTGTGTGTGTGTGTGTGTGTGTGTGTGTGTGTGTGTGTGTGTGTGTGTGTGTGTGTGTGTGTGTGTGTGTGTGTGTGTGTGTGTGTGTGTGTGTGTGTGTGTGTGTGTGTGTGTGTGTGTGTGTCCCCGTCCCATTAACCAGCCTCCCCAGACCAACCACCCACCAAACTAGAGTCCGGATCGGGACAAATCCTTCTGCCCGGCCCGTGTCCGACAGAGCTGTGACTGAACCTGGCCCGAGCCCGACAGTTAAAATCCCATTTTCTTTGTGTGTGGAAAGCTTTTATTAAGCAACTGTAGGAAGGCATTCGGAAATGTGAACAGATGAGCGCATCAGCCCACACGGGGCAACAAGCGCACGTTAATAAGCTGTTTAATTTAAAATGTTCAATGTGTTAACCTTTCCTGCTTGCTTCGTTTCCGACCGTGATCAGAAAACCAGGGGAGACTCGTTACCTCCAGGGACGACGTTATAAAATGAATAACGTCGGGGTTAAAATCCCGTTTCTGATGAGCAAATGAATGAACTTGGCGTTCAGTCTGGGGTTTATCTCGGACACCGCACACACTGTGTACAAAACTTAAACTCATTCCACCAACTCTGCTCCGGTTGCATCTACACGTCTGCTTCCTCTTTCTCTATCTCTCTTCTACCCACTTACCACACACACACACACACACACACACACTGAGCTCTCTTAAAGGAGCCGCAGTACCATTTTACAACAAATGCTTTATCGCGCTGATGTGACAATATTGAATGCAAGTGAAAATATTGTAGCTTCTATAATGAAAGTTATAATTGAAGATTGTGGAACCACATGCAGTTTATCCTATTCAATGCCTTATTGGCAGAGAGAGTCCAAATAATTTAAAGTGCTCATATTATGCTTTTTGTCTTTTCCCCTTTCCTTTTATTGTGTTTTATATCTTTTTTTGTGCTCGTTATAGGTTTACAAAGTGAAAAAGCCCAAAGTCCACCCTAAAGACACTTACCATCTCCAACAGAAAACACTGTTCACAAACTGCTCCAAACAGCTCTGTTGTAGGTCCAGCCTTTACTTCAGAGACAAACATCTGTCACTATGTAACACGTTCTAATGCTCGCCTAGCTGCTAGCGTGGCACGCCCTCATACTCTGCTTCTGACTGGCTAGTAGTCCTTACCTAGCTACTGCACATGTGCGACTCCCAACAAAGATGGAACAGAAGTGTGATGCCTCACTCTGTAGCTAAAACAGAGAGCTCAACACACAGGGTGACAAGAGGAGCTGCAGCAATGTGCAGTACAACAAATATAAGGTGTTTTTTGAAAATTAAACCATTTACCTATTCTGGTACAACCTCTAAATGCAATTATGAACCTGAAAATGAGCAGAATATGAACACTTTAAATTAGCATGTCAGGCAGCAAACAATGTAAGAGGCTCACTTGGTTTTAATACATACAGATTTTTGTGTGATTTTTGTGTGTTTGATTTATACTGTGCTAGCGTACAATGTAAATTCACTCAATTATTTCTAAGAGTGGAAAGACTGAGAGAGGAAGTGAGCTAAAAGTAATTTACATGGTTTGCTCTATCATGAAAAGCTCCCCACGCTTCTCCACCATACACCCACACAGTTGACACACTACTAACCCCTGGGCCCCGTATGAATTTTAATCACAGGAGGGTAAAGCAGTGAAGTGCAAATTTCGACAGAATGCCACATTTACCAGCCTAGCGGCAGTTTCAGGGGCCCAATTAGCAGCAGAAAGAGTGGCGGAAGAGTCTCCCGTTAGGCTCTCTGTTTGCTAACAAGGGGCGCGTGACAAAGGTCAAAGAGCTTGCTGTAGACTCTCTTTGGATAATTAATCCGACTCTTTAAAATATGTGATACAGAAAAAATGTTTTTATCCACTGCTATCTGTTCTTAACATCTATCTTTTTAAAAGTACAAGTCAGGAGCTTTTAATGAATTTGAATGACAATGAGCTAAGGCTCTAAAAACATGCATTAACCACGAAAAGGCCTGAAACGCTTTAGCTCCCACATAATGAAAACCCTCCCAACATGACTCATGGACACGCTTAACTTAGTGACATTTAATGAGGGAAAAGCATTTAACACTCACTGGATCCCCTTAAAATACCATAAAAGACACTTTGATGTACAGAGTTGTGGGCTATTAAAAGTTTTCTTGCATAAAGATTCTCATTTAATACCAAATGGACACCCGCTTAGTCATGGGTGACATACTTCGAGCGGTTTGGGCTACTTTTTAAATGTCAGATGTCAGTTCACCCAAATTACAAACCCCCCCCCCCCCCCAAAAAGAAAAAACCTCATCCCAAGTAATTATAGACAATGGACAAATACTGTACATATTTGTTCTTTGGCTCAAGTGACCGTTAAAAGAAGCCATGAAATGTATTATCATGAGTCACATATACAGTATTAGTTATAATTTGTGTCATATGTTGTCTCTCGACATCT
This sequence comes from Zingel zingel, assembly GCA_023566125.1. NCBI lineage: Eukaryota > Metazoa > Chordata > Actinopteri > Perciformes > Percidae > Zingel > Zingel zingel. Next base: position 26,930,490 of record CM042329.1, on the reverse strand, counting down.
CAGCTCTTCACCAGCATCACTATGCAGCACATGGTAATCCTGTGATGGCATGCTAGAACGCAGAGACGAGCTGTGTTGTCTGGAGCACAAAACGACGTCTGCATTTCATTATACCGAAAGAAGGTATGGAAATCCAATAAGAGGTGTGTGTGTGTGTGTGTGTGTGTGTGTGTGTGTGTGTGTGTGTGGTACATGCACATACTGTACACACCTGGTACACATTACTTATTTTGGTTGTTTGCGCTTGTTAAGGAAAACGGCAAACAGCGTGGAAAGGCATTTCCTGTGTGTGCCCTGCATTCCTGTTGCCCTAATAGTTGCCACTATCTTTTTTATCCAGGGACATGAGTGTGCAGCACAGTGGTGTAATGAAAACCAAATTTATTCATGAAGAACATAATAATCGTACAGTAGAAAGCAGAGGAGGTGGGAAATGGGGAACTGTTCCTGAATGGTGATGGGCTGCTGCGTGTCCTTGGTGCCTCCATGGCTCGGCGGTTGAGACCCAGATGCATATACACTCACTGTGAACAGGGTGACTGACAGCTCCGGTCTCTGTCTGTGTTTAATTTACACGCCGAGCTGTCTCGCACTGATAACCTCTATGATATAACTGCCGTGGTGGCGACAGAGGAGAGGGGAGAAGTGTTTGATTGTGATTCATCTGGTGGTCACTCATCAGTTGGGACGCCACGCTGCAGCTATAAGAGAACAGGCCGACTGGCTGCTGATGATAGATCATGGGTAATGAGAGTGTGAGAAGTTCATGTGTCATACAAGTCATCAGTCCCGTTTCCACCTCCCTTGAGTTTTGAATCACCTCCTCTTGTGTCGAGGGAGAAGGAAAAGCAGCAGAAGAAATACACTTCTATTTAATTTGTGAGCGAGAGCGCAGTCCGTGATCTATCAGCTGGTGGAAATGTCTTTCCGAGAGTGGAGTCAGAATGTCAGATGGAGCTCAGGAACAACACAAGAGTGACTCACTGCAGTGGGGGCGTCGTGTCTGGGGAATGGCCGTAGTTGTGGCCTTTCATTCTTTGAAGATGTCTACCCCAATTCGTACGGCATTACTGGCGTGTTATCAAGATGCATATTTGCTTTTTAGCGTGTTTTTTCAACACCGTTAGGCCTCCATTGACTTAGATCATCTCGTGATTGCGTGTGAATTGACGCCGTAGCGAGTAGTATGAAAGGGCAAAAAGCCGCATAGGGAGGGTGGTCGGGGTGGAGGATGGGTCAAACACAGGACTTTCACCAAGGAGAGCGGGGATCGTGTCCCACGTGTGACGTTTCCTTCGTAATGTTTCCTTTCCACGTTTGTTCTTTCCTAAACCCAACCCACGTGTGACGTTTCCAAAGCCCAATCCCGTTCTTCTTTTCCTAAACCCAACCGTAGCCTCGTGAGAACACGCCACGTGGCGTGTATGTTTACACTGTGACGTTGCAGACGTTCTATACAGGCGTCCGCTGTATAGAGCGTAGATATACACGCGGATAGCTCAAAATGCGTACAGATAACACGCCACTTGGCTTTAGGAAAGTGCCGTGTATGTTTACGCAAAGTCATGATATCACGTTGACAATTCACTGAATTATTGTCTTCTAGGTCTTAAATTATTTTAAATAATTTTCCTATGTCCATGTAACGCTACCTCTAATGCTCATTAAAATGCTCCTGCAGCGCTTTACAATGTTGTTTTCACGGTGACTAGACACCGGTCCTATAATACAAATGAGGAAATAGGGGAATTGTTTCAGACAAAGTTTCCGGAGTCTGACATCTGACTTTTTTTATTTTTTATGTCGTGATATAGGTCTTAAATTTCATTCGTAATGGTCTAAAAAAAGTCTTACATTTGACTTGGTGAAACCTGCCGAATTCCACGTTTCACGTTATCCACACGTAGGACACAGATGAGATTGAAGAGGTGTTGCTGTGGAGTTGGGAGATGGGGGAGTTTAAATGATAAATCATGTCAGGAGCACACAAGGATGAGAGAGCCGTGCCATCGATCACCTCCGCTGTGTCAAACATAGACAGTATATAATGGACCAACAGATCCCGTTGCTCTGGATAGAGACCAGTGAAGGCCATTAGAAGCACTTTTCCGGTGATGGCTGAGTGTTACTGTGCAGCCTCCAACTGAGAGAGACGACGTAAATGTGACATGAGCGACCTGTCTGAAAGTTGTAAGTCTTCTGGTAGCTGTGCCAAGAGAAATCTTAATCATTCCAGATCCTCCAGAGATGGAGAGCGTAGTTTTTTTTTTTTTATTATTATTGCTAACTAAAATGCTAGTTAACATTAGTCATTAAACTTAAACAGCTAATGTAAGTCGAAACTGCCTGCGAGCTTCTCCTGTACTGTACGGTAATTCCTCTACTATGCGACAGTAAGTTGCGTGGTTATGACACAATCGTTAGCCTATTTTTATAAAAACTTCTGCTACAGAGCCATAACGCGAGATACAAAGTAATGGAGCCTTTTATACATTGTCGTGTTTCTTTAGAATTAAACAATGGACAAAAAAAGCCTTTAAACGCGTCAGATGTAAAGTTATTCGCTGTCAAAGTGACGTCATAATGAATGGCAGTCAATGGAATGCTAACGTCGGGTGATCGTTTGGTAGCATCAAAATGGCACCAGCGAAGCTTACCCCCTTGGTGTCAAAGCAGCACATTTAATGAGGAAATCTGGGCAGACAAGGGGCGGAGACAGTCTGTCACTGTGGCTGTCAATCAATTTCAAATTCCTGCATTTTCACAGACCTTATTCAGGGTAATTTAGTATGATACAAAAAAAATGTTAGTTAAATTAAAGCAGGTATAGAGAGTCATAATCAAACAAGCTTACCTTCACAACGAGACAATAGATGGAATTTGAACTGTGTGCTGTGACCATGCAGCACTGTGCTGATGGATTAGTGACCATGACTGGTTACCAGTGAATTTAGTTGACTTTTTATTACAACTTGGTACTCGTTTTTGTAGTTTTGGCCAAAATGTAATTTCAGCAACAATGCTACGATGAAGTACGAGAGGCGACGAAAGACAATCGGTCAGGTGATCAGACAGGTTATAAAAAAAAAAAAAGGCAAGCAGTTTAGCCAGATTATCTAAACGACTTTATCAGGAGATAAACTACTGCAAGTGTGTTAGGTCAAAGTTAAACTAGGAAGTTGGTCTCTGAATATTCATGGATGTTTTGAGAAAAGACAAAGTATTTTTGTTATTGTTAACCAATCTCATGAAAAGACCTAAAGCAACAATGTGTAAGGCCATCTCTTAATAATTTCTGACTTTTCTGTCTGTTGCGCTCAGCCCAATCTTAAAAAAGTGTTCACAAATATGTACTTTAGTTTCATAAAACTGCTGGGGACTGTAGTTTTTAGCAAACCTTACTCAACAAGGAGTAAATATTGTATTTGTTGGGGACTATCTTCAGCTGCAGATCTGGTGCTCTAATGAGCCAGCAGTACCGTTTACTGTATGTGGGATAAACTACAGTCAAAAAGGAGGATAATGATACCCTGTGTGGAACTGTGTGGCTCATTTATGTTTTTGAAATCAATTTTAGTCAACAGTGGAGCTCTATGACACAAAGGGATAAACTATATCAGGCTTTGGAAACTGAAAATACTTTTTAGTAGGCTCAATTTGTTGCTTCACTTTTGGACTTTTCATGGAATTATTTAACAATAAGAAAAAAGTGCAGAATCAAACCATAATTTTACTTTATTAAAGGTGCCCTGCCACACAAAACTCTTTTTACTTGCATTTTTTGAAATATGTTAGGTCCATGTGTGTTAGTGTTATGTCGTGAATGTGAAAATGAACTGCTACCTCCTCTGTCTGCTCTAGCCACTGAAAAGAAATAAGCGGCGAAATCAGGCCAATTACAAAAGCTGGTCAGTCTGACATCGTGTTGCCTGAGCTCATTACTATTTATGAGCTTGCCCAGTTGTGCTGGGTAAAGGATGCTGATAGCCAGGCTCTCATTGGCTAGCTGTTAGCCAATCAGAGTCAAGCAGCTTAGCTCGTTGAATATTAATGAGAACTGGCACAAATTGAGCTGAGTCTTCCTGCAGGCCTTCTATTCAACGCTAGAATGGCTTGAAACAAGCTAACCAAGGCATTTTTTCCACAAAAATTGTTAGTCCATGGTAGAACTTCAGACATTACCACAAAATAATGAAAAACGTGTGGCAGGGCACCTTTAAAGTCAGATGCTATTCAGCTATCTATGAAGAGCTGTATACAGGCTATTACTGTAAAGGCTTACATGATGTTGATTTGCATTTAAAAGAAGAGTAATTTTGGAAATTTGAAGGCCTATTTGTGCCTATACACTGTGTTTCTGTCACTCCAAATGGGGATACATTATTTTAATGAGGATGTCAGGGGAGTATTGTTTGGCTTTGATGCACTCCAGTGTTTAACACACACAGACTAATGTGTGGCGGTGTGCCTCACTATCAACACTAGCCGCCGCTCATTGCGTTTCGTTATTATTTATTTTTTTTAAATGCTATTTAAAACACGTTCTTCTGCATTTCCTTTCCATGCTCTCCTCCGTCTCTCTGTCACTCACATTGCACACACACACACACACACACACACACACACACACACACACACACACACACACACACACACACAGAGCTCTTCCCACCGTGCGTTGTTTGGTGTTTTTAGCCCCAACGTCGCCTTCCAGGCAGCGCGGCAATGGTTATGTCAAAGAAGTTATGTTAGTGTTAAGGTGAGGGTTAGCTGCCTGTAAGGCGACATTGGAGGCTTAAAACACCATTGAGCCCACCGTGCACACAGCGTCTGTCTCCATAAAGAAGAGAAGAAGGCTGGCGAAATTCACAAGTTCACAAAAGATTGGTATCTATCTCGTGAACACCTTTACACAATCACACATTCACAATCACCGACCCGACTCTTCGCAAACAAGCAATTGTGCCTGCTTTAGAAAGTTAACTAGTCGCAAGTTTCCGGTAAAATGCAGTTGGGTTGAACACTATATAGCAGCTGTGAATCAAATAAACGTATAATAAATAATGTTATGTAATTTGTTACTCTTACCGCCCCCCCCATACCCCCCCCCCCCCCCCCCCCCCCCCCCCGCCACAAATTGCCTTTGAATCTGTGGGAAACACTGCACTCCTTTAAGACGAGCAAAATGGGGGTGGAGGGAAAAATCGATACAGCATAGTATCGCGATATTTCTCCGTGGCAACACAGTATCGATCTTTTATTATATATGTGTTGGTCAGTTGTCCACTTGACAATCCCATTTTGCAGCAATACAACTGAAATGAGATGAACAAACAGAGAAATGTATCTTTTTAGATAAAACAGATGTTGACAAAGTTTCCTTTTGGGGACATCATTTGAAATTGGGGAAAAAAATTGAAGTTGAAAAAAAGGTCATAAATTGCAATATATCGTAGAATATTGCAATAATATTGTATCGTGACTTAAGTATCGTGATGATATTGTATCGTGAGGCCTCTGGTGATTCCCACCCCTAGAGCAAAGGAGTATTAAGGGAAATACAAAAAGCCTTGAGACCTATGGACACGACGCCGTGATGTAATTTACGCTCTGTGGTATCAGTGAGTCAGTATATTCAAGAGCTTTTATCAAAACTGAGGGAGAATAAAGAGTAATAGCATATAATGTGGAACAGTTTTGACAATCTTATGTGGTTCAGGTAATAGGATCCCACACACCTGTGTCTGTTGTGTAAGTGGAAAATGAGTTTTGGGGGAGTCATTATAACAAGAGTGTCTCTGTGTTTTTAACCTCCATACATGACAGAGATGACATACGGATAGGGTGCGGTAATTGCATTCTCCCCACCCCCAGTTCATATTACAAGAGGAATATGAGAAGGCTGCTTGTGTGAAGGGTCATCTATGGCAGCTTTGACAGCCAATTTAGTCTTGCAGAAACATACCTGCCCCTGCAGCACTGGGGGGGGGTTAGGGCTGTCAGACATGCACTGGCATAGAAAAGACCTATCTCTTCTTTTTTTAACCCCATCACCCATCCTTTTCTATTTGCTGTAGTCGTGTCTTGACACAATTCAGATTCGTCGCTTGAAACCTGCTGTATGTTTTTTTTCTTCTTTCTGTCTTCACCGCAGCTGTATAGAGCTTAGTTTTATTGCTTGAAAAAAAAATTTCTATTATGGATTTATGAAGATAAAAAAATCTCTGCACCGATCACTGTGGACAAAGACGAATGGTTTCATATTTTGGAATGTCCTGTTTGTTGTTTTTCTTATACTGCTGAAACTGCTGAAGATCAACAAAATACGGGAAAGGTCTTCAGCTTTTCCCAGTTAAAGCACAGTTTGTCTATCAACCTTCTTTTGTTGAAAAAGACAGATACAAAACTTTCTCTTTGCGCTGTGTGTCTGTAGATTTTCACATAGCCCCTTAATAGCTTTACGACTGGAGCCCTTAAACGTGAATTATACTAGACGCATCCAAGGTGGCGCGCGCCATCGTGACGTCAAAATGACGTAATATCCTACCGGCGAGTCCGATTTATGGTGCGCGCCCAGCTGTCGCGCACGGCTCTTTTTTTTTTTTTTTTTTCAGAGGCGCGCGACAAAGTGGAAACGGGAGGCCTGAACGGGTTTGCTGACAATCGGATGCCAGGACTCTCTGAGTGACTGCAAGTCTCTCTTGTAAACTTACTGGGTTAAGAGGAGTTCTTTTATGGTGAATGAAAGGCTTGATCCGACGAAGTAGGTCATCGAATCAAATCGAAGCATTGACGGCAATGCTGCTGCCAGTTCTGCTGTTGTTTACTTTTTTCTTCTTCTTCTAGTCTGTAAAAAGAGCAACGTTGGTAGCCTTTGCTCATTAGCGCCACCTCTGTTCAGGAGAAGACTGCAACTAGTGTCACGAGCACCAGCGCGAGTATAAATAGTCACGGCGACGTCACATTTGTACGTGCCAGCTTGGCTGCGGTTACTGTAAAACGCGCTTTAGCATAGCTTTACGACTGGAATCAAGGGTAAACAGCTAGCCTGGCTGAGTGACTCCAATGTCAAAAATACGCCTACCAGCACCTCCTAAAGCAGTTAACGTATGTTGTTTGTTTGAATCATTTGTGTACACATTAGACAAAGATTAAGCGTACTAATTAGTGAGCTTTAGAGGCGCTGGTAGGCTTTTTTTATTTTTATTTTTTTTAGCTTTGAAGTAAGCCAGGCTAGCTGATTTGCTTCCAGTCTCTATGCTATGCTTCACTAAGCTAATCAACGCCTGCTCTGTTACACTGACATGGGAGTGGGAGTGGCATCAATCTTTTCATCAAACAAGAGGCCAAATTAGTGTATATTCTAAAATGTCAAACTATTCCTTTTAAAAGTTGAAATCAAAGAGACAAATCTTGTCTCTTTGATTTCTTGTCCTGTGTAACTTTTCCCTCACAGCGTTGTCTTTCTGGAGAGGTTGCATAAATGTATGAGGGGTGAGATGGAGACACTTTGCCTGAGCTGGATACAATGATGCATAAGAAGTATACGTCACTGATTTAGAGATAAATCCATTTCATTTGCTGAGCCTCGGCGGTGCGATGAGATATGGTCATAAGTTTATCGTGCTGCTTTGCGACGGAGTGTTTGTGCCCACTTCAGCTGCTGTAAATCAACGAGGAAGTTAGAAAAATCACAGCACAGCATCACAAAGCTAGCTTTCAGTCCTTGGCTAACTGTGTGTGTGTGTGGTAGGGGTGCACGATTCAGAAAATGTCACAATTCAGTATCGATTTTTAGGCTCAAGATTCAATTCAAAATCGATTTTCGATTCAAAAACGATTCACAGTATGTAAATGTAGTTACTTTCCCCATGTGATTGCAGTAGACATACAATTTAAAAGAAAAGAAACACAACAAATTAAATGTAGTTTGATATTACTTTATATGTCTTCATAGAAAAATAAAATCTTTTGCAACTAAAAACTGCAAAGTGCCAAGCTTTGGCCAGCTTTCAAATACATTTAATTCAAGTATAAAATAAAACTGTTAAATAAAAAGAGCTTTTTGTTCAGAGTTAGGTGGGAGTTTAGAGCATTGAAAGAGTGCGTTGGTTGACTGGCACTCTGCTGCACTCGTTCTTCTTTTGATTATGAAAAGAGTGCCCAGGCGTCAGTGTGAATTCATCGCAGCGCCATCTATGGGAATGGCGAGCTAAACTCATTTCAGGACAATAGTATACACGCCATTACAAAACGGAAAAAAATAAAGATTTTGAATCGGTAGATCCTGAATTGCGATACAAATGTGAATAGATTTTTTTGCGCACCCCTAGTGCTTGGTGGAGAGGTTCTTTATCTTCTATACATTAATGTACAATGTGGAAAATGAATAAGAAGCTTTGTTGTTTTCAAGTAATTTCCCTGTCATGCTTATTCCAACCCCAAACAAGTGAGGCATCATCACTGACTCTCTTCTCTCCAAGTGTGTGTACGCTATCTGATACATTAATCAGTACACAGTGCTGACACAAACACATATACGTACACTAAACAAACTCATACAATATGGTTAGGCTTATCTTTTAAAGGATGCCTTTGTTTTTTGTTAAAATGAAACACAAATCCATGCTGCACATGAACAAATGAAGCATCAAACCCATCTATGATCTTAACAAACACTCATACAATGCTACCCTGGAAATCCAGAGTTCTCGCAAGAGCACAATTTGAATTTGCTCTGTGAGTCACTCTGGCATTGAGTAATGATGCTCATTAACTATGCCCTTGTAGCCGAGCTGCACCAATCACATCGGTGTATCTGATATAGGCGGGCCAGAGGCGAGCTAAACAGATGACGACAGTTTAATCTATCAGTTAGCCCGCTGGTTGCTAAGCGTATGGGGCTCTGGATACGTTACCCCGTGTATTGTTGTGATTGGTCATAGTGTTATCCAATTGCATGCAGTGAGATTTTCAAATGCATGCTTGGTGCCGCCCCTCGAGTTGGGTCATTTTCATTACTCAATGCCAGACCCTAAATCTTTCGGATTTGGGTCTGGATTTCCAGGCTAATACAATGCACAGGTTGCATTTAAATCCACAGTACAAGTCTGACTTCAGGGGTCGATACACGGGAAACAAGATTCGGTCTGTATAACACAATTGCACTGAGCTCACCGGAGCGCTGCTGATCTGCAACTGATTGTAACTGATGTAAACCCTGTGCTAGAGAAGAGAGCATAATTGCTATGGCTTTACTCTATATCAAATAGCACAACAGCTTAATGTGGTTTACTGTAATTATTATTTTTTTTTTTTTTAACATTGTAACATACACTTGTCTATTGAATAAAACATCAGTTTTTTTGTATTAATCCTGAAGGCAGATGGCTCTCAGGATAAGTTACACTAGAAACAAGTGTGTGCTGGGTTTCTCTACTAACCCCTGCAGTGCTTTCCATGTTAGGAAAGGCTGAAAGGAAAGTCAAACCTGTTGAGCTGGCACAGAGATGGTGACTGCAGCCCAGGGCTCTCTGCCCCAAGCAGGAATGTACCTGAGCTGTAACTGAATAGCTGGAATATAATGGCCTGCTGCTGATATCTATCGATGTCCAACAGATCTTTGGTAACATTTCAGGAAACTTTTACCAGCATCTCTATTCATGTTGGCTTGTTAGGTTTGGATGTTGCCAAGTCGGAGATTCAGGTGCGTCATTCTAGCAGCGGCTGATGTAGCCTTGAGCTTTTAGCCTCAGGCAGAGATTAAGACCTGACTTGCTTTTTCATTTTTTAAGCAGACTTCACTTGAGGCAATTCATCAGATTTTGCACAGCTCCCTTGAGGAGCCACAAATCCTTTATATAACTTTCTTTTTTTACAGATGCTGTAGTTCTCCCCAAGACCTGTAAACAGACTTTGATGTGTAAAATCAGTGCAGTTCCCCTTTAAAAAAGATAATGTAATGTATAGGGCTGCAGCTATCGATTATTTTAGTAATCGAGTATTCTACCGATTATTCCATCGATTAATCGAGTAATCGGATAAGAAATACTTAGTAAACAGCAATAGTAAATATTTATTATTGCTGTTTACTAAAAAAAAGGGAACCGGTTTTCTTTTTTAGAAAAAGCAAAGTTTTTTTATTGCCAAATTCCAAGACCCTTAAAAAAAAAAAAAGTACATTTTTGGTGGCCCAAATGTTAATATTTTTCACCTCCTTCCCCTTCTTGCCTCTGGCTCTTTGCACTGGATATGCAAAAGAGCTGTTCACTAACCAGAGGGTAAATGTGACTGTACAAAGCTTACAGCAGGGCTATTCAACTACACTGTTCAGGTGGACACATTATCAGAAGCCTAATACACAGTGAGGAGAAAGAATAAAGAATGCAGACATCACTGACACGATGACGTCATTCACGTGCATATTAAGTGACCATGCTGGGTCGAGGAGCCGGTTTGTCTCCGGCAGCAGCTAAGTTTCCAAAGATTAGTAGCAAACTAATAAACAGTTAGACTACAAACCGACAGCTTTCGTTTTATCTTGTTGGTAAAACATGGCTATTTGCAGAGTAGCATGCTGTAGGCTAGTTGTGTAAAACAGCGCGGTGGACGAGAGCAGCAGACGTTAATGTTACCTTGTGTCGGGTTTGCTCTGTGGAATGGATGAGTAGACTGGATGTTGTCTACTTAGATGATGTAATAGCATGTTTGCAGCATAAAATGATCCCAAACTTTCTGTTGTTTTCTCTCGCCTGTCTGTTCTCTTAGACCCTCGCTATTTTTGTCTTCCTTCATTTGTAATCTGGGCCGTCAATCTTGTGTCCACAGAAGCGTCAACCTGTCGTGCACTAGTAATAATCCTCAGTGCGGAAACATAGTGAGCCGTACAACCTTAATTACATTGACTTAACCAAGTTTCGAGGCAAAGAATTTTGCTTCGAGGATTTTCTGTAATCGAATTATTCGAGTTATTCGAGGAATCGTTTCAGTCCTAGTAATGCATGCACAAGTGAACTAGCCATGATATAACACGCTTTTCTCTGTAACCTCTTTAACAATTAAACCATTATTTATTAGCCATTTCTGTTCTACTTTGATGTTTTTTTCTACTCAAGTGATATATGGTCATAAATGATAATAAAACATCAACAAAAGTTAGTTTGTCTTCAAAACCGTAGACCAGCGGGAATGATTGGCAACGGAATTCTAAAACAAACAATTCATTTGACTAAAGATAATGGTCACATTACACAAAGAACTGCGGTATGTGCGTCCCAAAACAAACTATTGAAACACAAAGCACTATGGATGCAAAAGCATCGTGGGAAATGTAGTCTTATCTTTTACTCCTTTATCTGTGTCTGAATATAATCAATTATGTAAATCAAATATATTCAAATTAAATCAAATTATATATTCTCCATTTTATAGCAAAGTTATTACAAAAGTCTCTGGGAAAGTTCCGTCTTACCGCAAAAGATTCTGCCAACACAGTTTTTGTTTTAAGCAGCCATGTGGTGCCAGCGGCAAAAATCCCATTTCAGGTGAATGCAGCATAAAATCACACTTGTCCTCGTCTGTTCCAAATAACGATAACTGTACAGCAATACTGAGCGTTCATGCCAATGCGTGCAATGGCTGTGTACGAAATCACTCCATATTTACCAAATAATGCACTACTTTCTGCTAACAATCCCACAATGCAATGTGCCGCATTTTGTAGATACAGACATTGCCGTTGATCATCTCTACAGCTGATAAGTATGTGTTCCATATCTCAATTTACTGCCCACTGCAGAGGATACTATTACATGTCTATTATGAAGGGAGTAGTAATCAAAGTACAGATAAAATAAAGTTGAAATGTTGAATTTACATGAGATGCTTACTTTTAATAACAATAACAATAATTCATCATATTATAAAGCTCTAATGATTCACATGATTTGCATTTTGAGTCAGTGTATTAAGAATAGATACAAATGTATTGTCTGTTTACACAGAAATGTTCCTTGCATTGCAGCAGTGTTATGATTATACAATACACATTTGCATTTCCACGTTTCAATTTCCTGTAACATTTCACTTCATAAAAGAATAATAATAATATGATTGAGGCATGAAACAAGTTCTGCCGTACCTATTCAGAGTAGTTTCTCAGCATGATGTATAACACAAAACAAAAGCTTAACAATGTAACAGCCAGGTCATGGCATTGTTCAGCAGACTTTGAATAAACAGGCAGTGAGTTGTTGAATTCCTCACATGTATTAAATCAGAATAGTACAACACAATATACTGTTACACCCTCTCATATACAATAGTTCTACAACCTCTCAACTGCCCCACAAAAGATGTGAATTATAAAAGGGAAGGTAGAGCAGATGATGAGTAAGAAGTTAGCAGAAACAGGTTTTGTTATTGTCAGAGCTTGAATGTGCATTATCTGCTGTGAAGTAAAATGAATAGTCTCCTGTCAGTATGATTGCTCAGAGTCATTCTGGATCAGACGCAAACGAATGCCCCTGTTATTGTTTAGAGAATAAATCCAAAGGCAAGAAGCAGCCGCATATTCAAATTAGCTCCATCAAACAACAATAACCACCCACACATGTCTGCACTAGACACACACACACACACACACACACACAGAGACAGAGAGAGAGAGAGAGAGAGAGAGAGAGAGAGAGAGAGAGATTGCTTTGGGCATTTGTGTAATCTTATTTTTTTGAATTGCTTTTGATTGCTTCACAAACATCACTTTTAGAAAACCTACATCTGTGGCAATCACTATAGAGCAGAGGTATCACGGCAGTAGTTCACGCTATTATCGACCTCCGCCGCACAGCTCGGAGCATCTTGGACAAGGGCGTAAATCCCAGGAGGGTCGGGGGGGTCAGGACCCCCCCCTTCTCAGGGTTCCCCCCCCCCCCCCCCCCCCCCTAGAAATATCATTAAAATAATGCTGTGTATTGTGAATAACATAATGAGGTATACTTAAAATATCTGTTTAAGTAGTAAAACAATACAAACCCCAAAAAATGCTTTTTAAGTTTAGAAACATTTAGAGTCCCCCCTCCCTTGCCTCACAGTGGTTTGGTCCACTGCCTGCTGTACGTTACCCATCTTCACTCGACTCACAGTCACATCGGTAGTGACAGGAATGTAGTAAGTAGGCGGTTCAAGGCTGTTTTATTCACATTAAACATCGGATGAAGTTGTTCTTTTCTCAGATAGAAATGATGCTGAGTAATTAATGAATTAGTTATGACAAAAAGTTCGCTATGTTAGTGTAATATAATGTAACGTTAGCTAACTTGTTTAATAGCTTGTTGGACAGAAATGCACCCACTACAACTAACCCGTCACCACGGCGATAAGCCTAACGTTATGTGTGTGAACTGACATCAGGGTTAATGTTGAAGATCTCCAGCTGTGTTTGAAGTGGCTGATCAGTGGGTTTGCTGCAGTTAAATATATATCCTCTGTCCCAGACCAAACCTAATATTTATGCGGAGAACGCAAGTATTTTTGTGGCTTGGAGGACACATGTCCTCTACGAGTATAATTGTGGCTGTATTATTTGTGTCCCCTTCAAAAATTGCTCTTCAGAAATTTTATGTTTATTGTCCCCCCCCCCCCTACTGTTAGATCAGATTTACGCCCATGATCTTGGACTGTCAGTAATGACACTGACGTGAGAGTTATCTATTTGATTCTACTTTTGTGTTAGCTCTTGACAACTCTATTTTGCCTCCTGGCCAAAGGTCTCGGAAAGCACAAGAAATGATCCTTTCGTTCTCTTCTGAAGGTTGTACCACATTTAACGGGCTGCAGTGTGGCTTCTTTTATTTATCATGGTTGTCACTGCGGTTTGCTAATAAAACGGCTCGTGTGCAGTTCACCCAGGGAATGGCTTTCAAAATGAGTGCTGTGAAAGTGCCTAAACTAAGCTCCGCTGGAACAACGTACATAAATTCTCCCAACTGCTGCATTTAAAGCTTTAAGAAAAGTTTTAAATAATCAAGTTTTCATGCTTTGAGTCCTAATTAGAAATTCAGTTTGTAATTGCATTAAACAAGTCAACTTTGGTGTTACGGCTGTTGTGTTTACCGTATATGCCAGAAGCTAGTCAAACATGTTTATATGGAAAATGTGTATAATATAAACCACAAGCCTTGTAATTAATGATGTAAAGTTTTTTTCTATACAGTCACACTCTCTAAAACTGATCTAACCCATGGCCTCATTATTAGGATTTCAGCAATAAGGGTGGATAGCGCAGTGAGGCAATTTGCTGCAATATGGCTTTTGTTTGCTGCTGAATTATTAACAGTACACTGTTAATCGTTCCAAATGAGACTGTCACAGTTGTACAACAGAGCGAAGCAAATACCGTAGACTTCGAAATGATGGGTCGGCTAATGATGTCACCAGATCTGTCCGCTCTCACGGGGTGACTCACTCAAGTCTGCCAGTAGTCAAAACTGCATCAGTAAATGAATCCTACTCTAAGCTTATGTCATGTTTTCATTTCTTAGAAACTCCTGAAATATGGATGGATGACGTCCTTCGGTGTCAGGGGAACTTGTAAAATCCGGGGTCAGAGGTTGAACTGGTTATGATAAACACAGCAGAGAGGAGTGTAATGGATTGTCATTCAAAAAGCGAGAGGAGGGAGAGAAGCGAGACCACCAGATAAGGAAGCTCAGACAGTAGGGCATAGAGTAAGAGGATGACCTTTTTCAGAGCCGACGTCCAGAGGGGAGCTCTGCTGTATTCATCTCTTTCTTTGTCCATGGTTTCATTGTCAAGGTTGGTTCAGTCAGAGGAGGAGCAGGTCGGTTCACCTTCTTTGTTTGAGAGGCAAGATGAATAAATACATAAATAAACCTTTCCACTCAAACGCTGAAGGTTTGTGGAGGAAAGGCTTCAGGGACCTGGAGCTATTTTTACCTTGAAATGACAACTTCTCACTGCACAAAGGGGCACTGCACTAGGAGTCAGTTTTCAACAATTTTGAAGCAACACTAGAGAACTTTTCCAACTTTGGTCTCCCTACAGGTTGGAAGCGGAATTGTCCATTACATTACATTGTCCAGTTCATTCGAACTACAGATCCGCTATACCGATCTGGCAAACTTGCATAATGTAATGGCCAATTCCGCTTCCAACCTGTAGCGGGAAAAGTTCTCCAGTGTTGCTTAAAAATTTAAAATACATTTTCCGATTGATTTTTCTAAACTGTAACTCAAATTTCATTGATTGATACAAATAGTTGGTCTGATTACATTATGGAATGGAAGATGAAGGGAAATATTTGAATGTTTATGACTTGCAGACTGAAGCTGGCAGATGCTTATTGTGCTTCTCCTTTTTTAAGTCCTCAAAATGTAACGTCAAAATACATAGTTTGTTGTTATAAAAGGTTTATAACCATTAATTAATGGCTTTTATTAATGAACATTAAATCACTTACTAATGTATTATAGATCATTTATAAGCCAATAATAAGAATGACTTGGGTTGCAAGATTGAGGAAAATCATCAAACTTTCTTTATGTTTTCAGCCAGGTTTTAAATTCATCAGGAAGACCCTTCCAGGGTGGACTGTTTGAAGGAGGATTTTGCTCAACCTGGCAACCCAAAAGTTATTATTATTAATGGATTACAAATTATCTATATGGGGATTGTGGTCAGAAGCCGATGTTCACTGTCAGTAAATAAGTGAATGGCAATCTCCCGTTTCAAAGTCTGACAATTTTGTTGACCCTCCCAGCAGTCCAACCTCCTCCCTCTGCCCACTTGTGGCTCTATGACGACATCTTACTACTTCCTCCCTTGGCCCTGACGGACAAGACTCATAATCCCAATGGCTGCGTGTGCGGTGTTTTACTGAAACAACTTTTTCTCGCGAGGACAGTTTTGGATATTCCTTCTGTCCGACTACCTTCGAACAATAACAATGAATGAATAACATTAGTCATCTAACTTTGAGCGACAGTTGTATGATTGCAGAGTTGGTTGTGTAGCTAATCTATATTCCCATTTCAATCAGCCCTCAGTATCCATTTCCTTCCATCTAAAAACAGGAAGGCGCACCACATTGTTTCACTTCCGAATGCAGTCAGTGGTAACTAGGGTCTTACTCCCTCCTGACCTCCGGGGTCACCAAGAAGTGGTTGTACGTGCAACAGCAATTTATCAGTCGCCCCTCTCACCCCTTGTCTCACCCTCAATCACATGCTTATTCCATCCTCCACGCAGGCACCCTTTGTTTATCAGGAAATGTAATTCATTTCAGGAGGCAGACGGTGGTACTCTGTGTGGGGGAGTAGCAGCTTATTGGGCCTGGTGATGGAAGGCCACATGGATGCTGGCAGGGCGGCAGCCTTTGTATAAACATGAAAGAACAAATGAACCTCAAAAGGTCTCACATACTATTTATAATTATTGAATTATTATGTTAGAATTTCAAGTTTAGGTGTGTGGGATTTTGGTGCCATTTTAAGTTTTTAGTATTGTTCGCACT
Source organism: Zingel zingel (assembly GCA_023566125.1). Classification (NCBI taxonomy): domain Eukaryota; kingdom Metazoa; phylum Chordata; class Actinopteri; order Perciformes; family Percidae; genus Zingel; species Zingel zingel. Next base: position 26,913,959 of record CM042329.1, on the reverse strand, counting down.
GGATTTATGGAATAACTGCCTAAGAGGAACATTACATCAGTATGAGCATACAAAAATACATATTACAGTGCTGTATCTTTTCAGCACTGCTGCTCAACCCTCACACCATGTTACCAAGAGAACATCCACTTAACTCGTTTTTTTTGTTCACTTTTGGAGAAATGTTTTGTGTGATGAATGAGCTCACTGCACAAAAACTGAAATAATAGGGTTCCACGGAGGAAGCACATTGAATATTGAATACACAGTGCACTTGTAAAAATGTATTTTATGACCTCTCCAACACTTAATCTTCATCTTTATCAGCAACTTTTAACAATACACACGTAGCTTCAGTAGTTGCAGGCACAGTATGACTAATTACATGTGTGTGGCCCAACTTTAATCTTAACAAACTTCTTTTAGGTTGCCTCACCTTTACCAACCTTTTATCTAGCCTAATCATTAAGTTGTTTTCGTTGCATTCAGTTAATTGCAACTATACATCTATTCTCTCCTTTTTTCTTGCTTTTGTGGTATCTATTTATGTGAAATAAAAAAATGTAAGATATTTTGGAGAGGTGCTGTAGTGTTTTTGGCATTTCAAAGTCAAACCAAACCCATACGGCTCAAGAGGACAGCTTGATGTTGACTTTCAAGTCGAGGTAATTACATTTCTCGACAAACGCACCAGTTTCTCGCTAAGCATAAGCGATGGAGGAAGTCACTGATGTGTCTGTTGATTGGGTTCAAATCAAACAGTCTTCTATGACGCTTCTAGCTGTGTTTGGGTTCGCCGCATGTGTCCTTGTGCATTAAATTGTGTGCCTCATTGACTTGAGTGATGCTGATAAAGCGACATTCTGTGTGAATGCATACTTTGAAAACTCCACTATCTTCTTATTATGAGAACTGCTTCTCGCTCTCTCTGTCAGGCTCTGTCTGAATATGTGTATATGACTATATGTGCCATATGTGAGCTGCAGAACTATGTAAAGAATATGAAGGCTCTGTGTGTGCTTCTCTGTAATCCTAACATCAAAAATAAGTACAATCCATGAAAATAATTAAATAACATTTTGACATGCCAGAAACAAAAAAATACTTATTTAATTCCAGCCCAGTATCCTAAGAATTTGATTAATATTGGACGTGTATGTCCCTCTAGATATACTTGCAATGTCAACATTCACTGCCACTGCAGGAAGTAGTGAAAGTAAGGGAGAATCGGTTGGGGTGGTTGATAGGTGTGTAGCATGTCTGCCTTTCATGCAGGAGTCTGGACTTCAAGTCCAATCACCGGCCTGCCATCGCCCTTTTATTAACCATAACCACAATCTTTCCTTAGCAATTGTTTTTGCTAACACTATAAATTAACCGTAGTGTATTTTGCCATAACCACAATCTTTCCGTAACCTTCAAAGAATAGTTAAACATTTTTGGGAAATATGCTTTTTTGCTTTCCGGCAGAAGAAGACTTGATACTTTATATGATACATAATTGTCATTTTTACACTTTGATTTTTGTATTGATTAAACAAACTAAATATAATGTCTTAATTCCCCAGTCTTTATACTAAGCTATTCTAACTGTCTCTCAGCTGTGGCCAGTGCTATCAGTTTTTAAACCAAATAGTATAGGAGTATTTCCCAAAATATCCAACTTTTGCTCTTACCATACTGTAGTTGCCATGTGAGAAATTGAAGTACTCCTTTGTTTTGCAGAATCGTCTAATATCAACGTTCTCATCTGATGATTGTGTTGTTTAATCGTACAGTTTATGCATTTAGTACATTAGCATATCCCAGTGTTGTCATACAGTAGGTCTTTGCATGCGCATGTAACCACGTGTTTATTTGTTTGGCCTTGAGTGTGCCCGTAAACTTCTTGACCCTGACTATAACAGCTTACCGTGACCTTGCAGTCTCCTGGCAGCAGGTTGAGTAAGTGCTTCATTATGAATACCAGCAGCAGCAGGTTCCTCGGTGTTACGCACACTGTCCACCCCGGAGTCTAAATCACCTGGGCGTAGAGGGAAAGCATTTTAAAAGCCGTCTTTAATAGTGATTAATGCACCTCTACCACAAACACAAAATAGGCCTCCAAACACCGCCATCCATCACCAATATGAAACCACATCCTCTATAACACTTAAATTACATTCATTAGTGAAGCCTGCGGCACAAAGGCTGCTCGGGAGGTAGCCTGTGCAACAGTGGTAAATGTTCTTATATCAATCAGTTATGTAATTAGTAAATAAAACAAAATAAATTAGGAAAAATGAGAGTGGGAGTTGGTTTCACTACACGTCCGGCGAGCAGACACTAATACTCTAATTTCTACAGTAAAGCCCCCATGTGTCCCAACACAACGCTGACTCATGAGGGACCCTTTTACGCCATATCTGAAGACCTGTGACACACACACGCACACAAATCCATCATTGATCGCTCACAAATATACCTGTGGCTATAGTTTTACATTTGATGAATAATAAACAGTCTCAGGGTTTATGTCAATATACACTGAGTGGAATGCCATCTGATTATTTGCAATCAATCTCTCACTAATATGCACAGACACATGCACACAAACCTGTATTAAAAAGACAGCCACATGCACGTTATCTTTCATCCATCCACACAAGTTTTATTTGTGGGATGTACTGGTTCAGTTTGAGTCTCAGTTTCAAGTATGTTCAACAGAACTGGGTGTGGTGTGCTGCTGGTTATGCTAAAACTATGAAAACAATAATTCCCAGATTTCTTCGGGGAAAAGGGAAAGCAAAGAAGCAAAGAGTCCAATAAAGTTATGGTTAAAAGAACAGTTTGACATTCAGGAAGTACTTGTAGGTTTGAGTACTTCATCAAAACCACTATGATGTAAGTGCATTAAGCATGGAGCTAGCGCCAGGATTAGCTTAGCATAATGACTGGAAGCAGAGAAAAACAGTTCAACAATACACCTACAAACACCTCTGTAACACACTCATTAACATTATTGTATCTCATTTGTTGAATTTGTACACAACAAGAAATGTAAAAATCACAATTTGAGGTTTCGGGGGGAGTTACGTGCTCAAACTATTTTTTACCAACAAGCGCCGGGCACAGTGACTTCCTGGATTGTTGACGTCAACCTGACTTGTCGTTCTCCAAAGAAATAGTAACAGCATGAAACTCCACGTAAATAGTTTTAAAATTGTGTTTGTCCAGATTAAACAAACAAGATACAATGTGTGTTGGTAGGCATATTTTTTACTTTGGAAAGAGCCTGGCTAGCTGCTTCCGGTGTTTATGCTAGGCTAAGCTAACTCTCACAGACATGAGCGTGTTAACTCTCGGGTGGAAAGATATTAACTATTCCTTTAGGGTTAGTTCAATAAAAGTTTAAGGTTTAATCAAGAAAAGTATTCAACCAACATGTTAGCTTTACATTCCAAAATCTATGATTCTTGAGAAAAATGTAATAATTGTGATATGGGCATGTGTTTATCTCAGTGTCTGACAAACATCTTATTTTTGAACATTTCATGAAATGTATGGACTGGACATACCACCAGTCCTGTTCAATCAAAAACACCCTCTCATAGCTGTTACGGGAACCACTTTGTGCTGGTTTAACACAGTCGAGCTAAATATCACACCCTGGTTCTGAATTCCTTCACTTCATCCTGAAACGAGTTGAAGGCACATGATAATGATCCAGAGCATTTCACACAGACAGAGATCCCAACACCCACAGACTTGCAGAGAGACTCAAAATGAAGTGAACACAAATCACTATCACTTTTTTTTTTTCTTTTACAAAAACACTGAGGAAGCCAGTAATGTATCTGCAGCAACTTTTTGATGGTGGTGTTCTCCTCTTCCTTCATCCTTCCTTATAATCCACCCTGTGAATTCCTGAGAGGTGTTTGGGTAGATTGCCACAGCTGTGTCGCTGTTAGCCCTGGGTGGTTCGACACCTCCGTCAAACCGACAAACGCTGGCCAACACTGGCCAACACACACAAACACAACACACTACATTAACTCTCTTCCTCTGTCTTGTCCCATGACACACACACACACACACACACACACACACACACACACACACACACACACACACACACACACACACACACACACACACACACACACACAGGGTGCCAAAACTCGAAAGAAGAGATTCACTCACACAAACAAACAGTCAAAGACATTTGTAAGAACATGTGTATAAACATGCCAATACACACAGACACACACACTCAGTTTGGTCCTCAGGAATGTCTCAGACTTGTAGGGTTTGACACTTCTTCCCTACTTTTTGCTTCCATTTTCAGACAGTCTGTCTTCCACATGTGAACACCCAGTTGGTTAGGTCTTTTTAGTTAAGGGACTTAACTAAAAACAAATAAACACTAAACAATACCTTGAAAGTGGGTAGAAGTGTCCGTATGGCTTTGGTTTGCTATGTTGTCCGGTTAATTTTTAAATCCCCAAAATGTATACAAAATTGGCTTCTTTGAAATGCTCCCTTGTGTTTGCGCATTTTCTGTAACTCATTAAAGCTGCGATGTGGTCAGCCCAACTAATCAGGCATTTTCTGCTTTGTGCCAGGAAACCATAAAAAAGTATTTTCACGTACCATTTAATGCAGCCCTCTGTAACCGGCCTGCTGCAGTGGCCCATAAAGGGAGAAAACCAGCTTCCCTGTCATTACCTCAGACGTGTTATGTGACGTTTCCCTGATGTAAACATGGGAGTGTCTATGTTGCAGTGATGAAAACTCTCATCATCTGACCACCAAGAAGAGCTGATGTTTAGGCTGCTGTTGCCATGGGAACAAACATTTGTTTCGGGGGGTAGCAGGCACTCGGTTTTGTCTCCTGCGGCTACTGTGGAAAAAAAAAAAAAAACTAAAGTAAATGTTATTAGTCAAAGGGGACAAGACAAAACACACTTATGCAAATCAGACACACTCACATGCACAGATATGTATGCATCATGATATTTATCATCATTTGATGCCATGGTCCAGCATCTTATTCATCTGATCAGCCCTCGGACTTGTCAGCAAAAATGCCGCTGAAAGGAAATATCGATTTAGAAATAAAACCGGGGAAGCATCATTGTGTTTGAATTGCAAATGCCAAGCCACGTTTTACGACTCAATATGCAACATAGGAACGAGAGTCTCAATCTATCTGCTCCCTGCCACTGTGCATCTTTTACCCTTCTACTTTGAGAGGGAATGAGCTGGAAGGTGAATGTGGTTTCTAATGAGAGAGTAAATTACAGGGTGCCGGTAATAAGTAATCAACTCAATGCATAGTCTACGTAAGGTTGAGCCAATAACTAGTAGTGTGACTGATGTTGACCTATGTACTTTAACCGCTATGTTTTCCTCACATTAACATCTTTTTTTTTTAGCAAGTGTTTGTGATTACTAGAGATCCTAAGTCTGTTGGACTTGCTCAATCTGGCAATAGATCCTGATTTAAACCATACTGTAATACCCTTGTTTTTATGCATTTGTTTTGGAAACACATGTTCTTTCTTTCCATTTTGCTCTTTTCATGCCCACAAAGCCGGTATGTTCCATCCCTGAAAAATGAGTCTTTTTAAAAATGCTCCAAGAGTGGATCAAATCCAAAACGCTAGTCTCACAGTGTAGCATCTTAAAAAAACACTGACTTATGGTTGCCAATCTTCACAGACACTGTCAGAGACATCCCCCACATACATTAAAAAGCCTATTTTCTATCATATCTTTATGTTCATCCTGTCAGACCATAGCACATAGTTTATCGATCGAGGGTGCGGTTGCCCAGGAGTTACTGTTAGCCTCGGTTAGCAGGAAGCATTTACGACCCTCAATCAAATGATTATTTAATGCTTGTGGAGGCGTTTGGAAACACAAACAGAAAAATGTGTCGGTGACAGCATCTGTTACATTTTCAGCTATATTAAAATAGGCGATCACAGTGAGAGTCAGACTACAATCTTTAACTTAATATAAGGTTGCTTTCACACCAACCTCGTTTGGTCCGCTTAAAATGGACCCTGGAGCATTTGGTCGCATAGTCCGGTTCGTTTGGGCTGGTGTGAAAGCGAGTAGTACGGTAGCGAGTAGTATGAAAGCCCGAAATTCCGCATAGGGAGGCTAGTTGGGGTGGGGGATGGGTCAACCGGGTGGGGGGAGACCGGGGTTCATGTCCTGTTCTTGTCCCGCGTGTCACAGAAACGTACCTTTTTAATAAGCCCATCCACGATCTTTCCCTAAACCTAACTGTCCCGTTCTTGTGCCGCATGCCAGTTAAACGTACGTCCCTACCCAGATCGTCCAAAGTGACGAATGCGAAGTGCGAATAGTCCCGACCAAACGCGTTTTAGATAAAGCGTGTTTAGATATGACGCTATAGGAGACTTTCAGCATCGAAAACAGGGGTTTCTGTTCACTTCCAAGTGAACTAGAGTTTGGTTCACTTCAGGTGAGAATGCGATCCGACTCAAATACAGGAATTGAACCAAAAACAGAGCATTTACTAGCATGCAATTTCAACCTTGCACACAATTTACAGACATATATGATTTAAGGGATGACAACTTTCAGATCCCAACATGACATCATGACTTCGCGTAAACACACATACAAACATACTTTCCTAAAGCCAAGTGGCGTATTATCTGTACGCATTTTGAGCTATCTTCGTGTATGTCTATGCTGTATACGGCGGACGGCAGTCTGCAACGTCAAAGCGTAGCAACGCGTGTGTTATCGCAAGGCTACGTGTTATCGCGAGGCTACGGTTGGGTTTAGGAAACGTCACACGTGAGTTGGGTTTAGGAAAAGAAGAAACTGTTGGGATTAGTAAAAGAAGAACGGGGTTGGGTTTACAACAAACGTGGAAAGGAAACCTCACATGCGGGGCACGAAGGAAACGTCACACGCGGAACACGTTCCCCACTCTCCTGGGTGAAAGCCTTGTGTTTGACCCATCCTCCACCCCGACCACCCTCCCTATGCGTATTTTCGCCCTTTCATACTACTCGCTACGCCGTCAATTCACACGCAATCGCAAGGTAATCTAAGTCAACGGAGGCCAAACGGCATTGATAAACACGCTAAAAAGTGAGTGTGCATCTTGATAACATGCCAATAATGCCATACGAATTGGCGTGTCATACATACGCCACTTCATGAGATTAGTCTGCGGATCCATAAGCTGTTCTGACCACACATTGCTGGTCTGTGTGACATCATCATCTCTCTCTCTCTCTTTCACTGTCTGTCAGCTGCTCACATTGTTCGCCTTCTTCTAAAATATTAGAAACACTAAAGCAGAACCAGAAAACCAAAGACGTTATAAAGAGACCAGCAGTGTCGGCGAGTATCAGATAGTCTGTCCAATAAACGAGTGACGGTTTCGATCGCGTGACGTGTTTACAGTGTTTGACAAAGTGCAGTGTGAAAGCAAACCGAACCAAATGAAAAATGCAATAATGTTGCAACTACCCCCCCTTCCACAATTTCACCAAGTCCACCGAACTATAGCTGTGAAAGCGCCCTAAAGGCTGATTTATACTTCTGCGTAAAATATATGCCGTTAATACGCACATCGGTGCCTGAAGACACTTAAACCTACGCCGTAGCCTGACATGCACCTCAAAGGAAAATGTAACAACACGTCGCTCGCCCGTGGCTTGGTAGCGTTGCATTTCCCCCGACTCATTTCCTGATTCTCCTTCTCCATAAACAACATGAAATCAAGGAGAGGGTTAACTTTTCCTGCTAAAGATTTCCCACCTTGGTCAGAAAGAACAGGGGAGACACTTTGTTTCTCTCACTATGACTCTAGAGTCACTACTCGCTCCGAAGCTAATCACCGTCACTGTCTCTCTCTACCTCGCTCTACCACACACACACACATGCCGGCTCAACGCACACACTAACGCACAAATATAAACATTAGGCCACTTACATAGGCTACAGCGAAAGCTCTGGAGCTGGAGCCTCCACAGAACCATAAAACAGCCGTTAGGCGGTCTGTCCGATTCCATTCTACTGCTACAACATGTTTGCAAAAGAAGAAGAGGCTTGTCTTTTAAAATGTTGGTGTGTTTGAACTTTTAGAAATCCATCTGAAGGCCATGAAGTGTGGGCAGAACCTTGTTTGAAATGTATCAGCATTAGTGTGGACACGGCTTATAGATTGCAGCTGTACAGTGTGACAAACAACATCCACACAGCGAGATAATCCCTCACAATAAACCCAAAGCCATAATTGGGTTTTCTATTTATATATTCTAGTTATTTCATTGCACCTGAGCGGTTTTCATGTCACAGCGCGCAGTGGAAAAGAATCCCTCAAAACACCTGACACACAAATAGAAGTAATATGAAAACACATTATATATAAAATGTACTAATTTTGAGTGTTAGTTTATCTGAATGTAGTCACTTCAGTGTTAGTCTATATTCTTCGACGTTCCACTTCCGGGATTGCTCCGGTGTCGCAGGAAATTCTGCCGGATGCATGGATGCATGTGTTTTGCGTTTCCTTCCGCTTTTTTTGTGTTGGAATTTTAAATTATGTGGATTTATGACTATTGTTGACTGCTCCTCAGATCTCTGCATAGGACAGCAATTGAGACAGCTAGCTAGATTATCTGTCCAATCTGAGTTTTCTCTTGCACGACTATTTTGCAGTGGATTCGTTCGGCGCTTAGCGCCGCCCAAGACGATTGTGATTGGTTTAAAGAAATGCCAATAAACCAGAGCACGTTTTTCTCCCATCGCGGAATGCTGTGTGGACTAGCCAGACCCTCCCATCTGGCAAAGTGAGACTACTCCAATGTCATCATTCACGTTTTTTGTTTTTTCCCACCATATTAGCTGTAGGAGGCACAGATAAGCACACGTGTGAATACGTTGCTCTTCACTGGGTGGGAACTCAAAGTGGAAAAGACAACAAAATCCCATACAACAAAAAGATCTTTCTCTAAACCTCCCAAGCAGTGCAGGTCACTTCTAGCAGCTGTTTGTTGATGTGAGATTACTTTTGGAGAAATTTGAGCCCATTTTTCCTCAACATAATTTCAAAGCATCACGAACATCCCATATGGAACCAGTGTGTGCTAAGAGAAACAAATGTAGACATTGTCTGTATCCCACAGTATCCATATACACTAATTCTGTCCAGACATACAAGTGTTTGTACTCCCCCCCCCCCCCCCCCCCCCCCCCCCCGCATGAATTAAATATCAGTAACACACAGCGAAGGATCCTGAGGACCTGGGAAAGTAACATGCGTGTGTCTGTTTAACTGTTGATTGACACTTTACATATTACTTTTGGAAAAACCTAAAAAACACTCTCTTCAGCTGAGTGTCGGGCTGTGCCAGAAAAGTCTTTGCAAGTGTTTTCAAAGGATCAGTCAGAAAATCTCTGTCTCAGTATATAATCTTCCTGAAAGCACCGTGGAAATGAGTTGAGGTCCTGTCATTTCCTCCTTCCATGTTTCTATAAATGTGACGTGACGGAGGACAAATGGATTATCTCACCACACATACGGCCAACTACTTCTCCGCACTCTTTGTCAAATGTTTTCTCTTAGCATGCTTCCCTCGTCTCGATTCACTGCTGTGAAAGTGATTGAAACAACTGAATTAATTTATTAAAGGGAAATAGGAATCCCCCCCCGCCCTCCCCCCCACACACACACACACACACACACACACACACACACACACACACACACACACACACTTTCCTCCTAGTGTTACAGAGTAATATGAAATGTCCAGCAGCAATACTGCCAGACTTTAATAATGTTCAAAAGCAAAACTCCCATCAGCGCATGTTATTTAGGAAGATACTTTATTAAAACAAAGAGCTCTTGCTCCCTCGGGCCAATTACTTTCAGAACTCGTGCAGAGTTTCCAAGTGTTTAATCACTGTTTTCAGCAAATGCAATTTATTTTGTGTTGAAAATGATAGTAACTTATTTTAGGTTGAGTGTATTGTGTAAATAAAACCCCATTATTTAGCAAACACCTCCAGTGACTTAGGGCCTTCATTTATTGAAATGCATACGCAAGTTATTCTACAGGATATCTCCACAAATTATATTAGCACAGCCAAGCTCAATGATGGCCAAACGGTAGTTTAAATGAATGAAAGAATAACTCAGTTTGGTTTCGATATTAAAGAAATACGAGATGCCAAGTTTGTGATGTAAATCATATTAAAAGTGTCTGTAGATACCCATGTTTGTGGACATTATGGATGGATACGTGTCGAGGCAGTTATAGTGCGTTCCATTTATACTCGGAAGTCGGATTTTCCGAGGTCAAAGTCGGAAACACGGCCCCTGATCTTGGAAAACAACCAGAGTACCCTGAGCTAAAAATCCAACATGGCTGCTCCGTGCATCAACAGTTGTGATAGCAGTGATAACATACAGTTACGTATAAGCATTTCTGTCTTATTTGCGTCTCACTAAATCAGTCGTACACACAGTGCTGTCCATCTTTTAACTGTGGACATGTTACTCTGTTTGTATACACAAAAAAACTGCGTAATGCGTTGTTATAAACTGGCATTGCTAACAGTGGCTAACCTGGTTAGAGCTAATGAAAACAATGAAAATCCGACTTGTAACTGGAACACATTCAACTCTGATGTGACGTCATTCCCAGCTTCGGCTTCTGAGTTCCGAGGTAAATGGAACACGCTATTATCACTGTACAATGTACAACTATAAGTCTTTGAACCCTCTCATTACTACTGGCCTTTAAAGATTTCTCTCAAGCAAAATGCACAATGCAAAAGTCAAATTAAGACCTACATGGTGCAGTTAAGGGAACCCATCATTGCCTCTAATTTCTTCATCATTCATTCGGCATTTGGCAGCTGCTCTCAGTGCCTGCTGATCCATCTGTCTCCTCGGTTTTCAAATGAACTGTTCATCCAACACTGACTTTCACATTAAGGTCTATAAAACATGACCTTCATGTGTCCTCAACTAACATAGATAACATCTTTATCTAACTATCGGCAATCATTTCTTTAGACAAGTGCTGTACCTGATGCTTTGCACTAATTTATGAGGCTATACATCTCCAGGTTGTGTACAATTCTTTCACGTTTTCTGTAATAGATGCTTAAATGAATATGAATACATTATTCAGACATGCACAATAATGCACTCTGAACAGATGCAAACATCCATTTTTTAATTATAGGCACTTAACCTGTAGACCAATATTTTGTTTCATCCAGACTTCTCGTGTTATATAAAAAAGGTTAATTTCTGACTTGTATTTCCAATTTTCTCCTACTATTAATTTCCACACAGACCAATAACAGTTGAACAGCTTTTATTTAGACTCTGTTTAGAGGTTTTTTTTCTTGCAGGTGGAGTTCAAGCCATGTTTAATTAATTAATTAATTAATTAATTAATTAATACATTCATTTACATGGCTCAAATATTGTTGGCAGCTAAACATGTAGATATAATGAGTATATAAATGGCAGTAGAAGAAAATTTAAAGCAGAAAATGAAGCAGATGAGATGTTTTCTAACAACCAGGTGGGCATGGTTTACACCGATTGGTTCTTTTTATTTCTTGCTTTATGTTTTGACCTGTTCAAATTAGGGTTAGGCGATATTTAAAAATGTTCCAACCCGCCACTGTCAGCCCAACAACTGGCGATTGCCGATATATTTGTGTATGTGCTGTTGAGGAGCACTCTGGGGTACGCCCAGTAGGGCTGTGCTAGCATTGTCTTTACTATGCTAGGTTCAGATTTGTACTGCTGGGTACACCAACTAAAACTGAAGGTCAAGACGCTCCACTGCTGCAAGTATGTGTGGGCAGAGGTCCACTTTCATGCTAGTGGAAATAAAATTTTCGGAGCACAACGGCTCCCAACCTCTGAGAGACGAGATAAGACAAAGGAAAGATCCTGCTCCCAACTGTAATAAAAGCTAGTTTTGCTGTGTCTCACAAAATACAATTTAGTGTGATATAAGGAGCTGCTCATGGGCATGACCGGTTCATTGTTCATAATTAACAGCACGGCAGCCATTTATGTGAATTGTATACACTACTCAGAATTTTCAGAGTCTGTTAAGTGCTTAAAATGCAGATTTTCTGGCTTCCCAGTCCCATATTTACATGCATTCAAATTTAGAATCTGCTCAGTACAATGATGAGCTTCTCAGTGCACAGAGAGACCTGCAGTTATTGGTGAGGCAGAGGAAAGTGCTCCTGGAAAACAAAATTGTAACCGCAGCATGGAGGCTCTAGGCTCCCACCACCATTCTATTTACTACAACAATTTCTGCTCCCTTGCGAAAGCAATTTTACTTTTTAATAAGAGTAGCAAAGCAATATTTAATTTTTAATGGTTACCTTTGGGGTCAGGATTGAGAAGTATTCACATAATCATTTGTAGGCATGTTTGTATTGTTTATAGATTGAGTTGTTCTGCTCATGCTTGGAGTCTGAGTCGATCACTGAGGTCATCTCCATATGTACTGCATCTAGTTAATGCCTTTGTGAGAACTATTGATCGGTGAGCGCATAATGTTTGCATCACTGAATCAATGCGGACTCTGATTTGTACAAGTGGGGCACTGAGATAGTTTGAGAAAAACTAATAAAACATAAAAAGTCACTCGGAAAGTAGATGCAGCAAGCTATTAGTTTTTATATAGTGGTCTTAATTTTCAGCGCTGGAAGTATGCCCCAAAATACAGTAAAAATCTAATTTGCTGTGTTTGCACAAGCAAAGAAAAAATGAGTTTGCAAATAAAAAGAGGGGCCATGTTGGCAAGTCACACCCCGCCTTAAAGCACATTGTTGATATTAAGTATAGTGTAATGCCCAGTTTGGCTGCAGAAAACATATTAGCAGCATTACTTTTGACGTAGACTTCTTGTTTTGAGAACAAAAAAAAAAGTTCTCTGCTGCTACCATGAGCCCAATAGCACCTTACACAGTACAGTTATATTGCAGCCAGTAGTCCCAATGGCTATTCTGCTTTAACATTTTTATGGAGGGGGGATTAAATAAATAAATTACAATATATTAATACTGTAAATTCAAGCCACATGAATGTATCTTTCAACAAAAACTGAAATTACTCTCATAACAATGTTTTCCATTCACATAGCCCCCCCTGCATGATGGAAATGGGTGGTCAGAGGGTTCAGTTATGCAGCTATCTTACTCCTATGTTTGCATTTCTCTCTCAGGCTTTGAAGTGGTTTTAATGTGCTTTTGGTTGAGGCCCAAAGTCTTGATGGTAATTACCTTGCTTTCTCTGACTCTCATAATTTCATGCCTCCGGGGGGCCATTACAGAAGCCTCTACATCTAATTCTGCTTTATTAAAGAAAGGAGGGGAAAAAACCAGGGAAATATTCTGGAAGTACTACAGCTTATACTTAATGTCAAGAGAAGAAAGAAATGAAGTATGTACTTTTGATTGCTTTGGAGCAAAACAAATTATGTGTGCTCATTTAAGGCTTATTTGCAAATTTGTACATCCAGAAAGTGGAAGAGTGTCATTAAATTGATTGGAATGGAAGGATATTGATTTCATGATTTATTTTCCACACTGAAAACAATATGCAATATAGTTATGAAAATAGTTTGCTGGCAGAGAGTTAGATGAGCAGACAGATAGCAACCGGTTAGCTTAGCGTAGCTCAAAGTCTGGAAACCGGAAACAGCTAGCGTGGCTCTGTCACATGGTAACACAATCCACCTACTAGCTGTTTCCCTCTTTCCCGTTGTGCTAAGTTTAGCCTTATATTTAAAGGACAAATAGTAGAGTGGTCTTTTTATCTACCTCTTCACCAGAAAAGTGAGTAAGCGAACGAGTAAGTGAGTCATTTCTCAAAATGTCAAACTATTCCATTAAGGCTTAAACTGTGCACGTAAGAGAATGTGCTTGGGTGTCAGTTGGTAATGTTTGCATGGCTAGATTCCTTTTATATTTCTTTGAATTTTGGGTACAGTGTTTAAGTGTCTAGTGCCATTCCATTCCTTTTGCTGGATCAACCAATCGACTATTTTTGTTGAGATTTGGCAGATGTGCATGTCGGTTTCTCCGGTTACCCATAATACCCTTCTTTGCTAGATCTACACAGATATTTGCTGAATTGTTCCTGCAGAGTGATGATACTAGTTACAGTTCAGATAATCATCATCATCTAACAAGATTTTTAAAAATACATTAGTTGCACTGCTCAGTATCAGAGTAATACAAAATAATGATTATTTACAAGCACAACATAGCAGTAATGCATAATTATTTGATAATAAGTTAATATACCTGCTTCTTCAACACTTCATGGTGGCGGTTACTCAAGGCTAAATGATTTCCCAAGAAGAAAGTTTGTCAAGATGACTGACAGGCGTTCATTTGGAAACTAGATCAATCAATGGTGAGGACTGTCACATTCTGTAGCATACTTCACTCAGTCAAAGCCAATTCAATATTAGGTTTGCTTTGACGTTGCCATGTCAAACCATGTTGGCAGAAGCTCATAACAATATGATCGTGGTACATGAAGGTGTCAAAATTAAACAGACCTTATACATTCCTCTACCTGAGATAATATCCACTTTTGATATATTGTTTAAAATGAATGGACATATAAGAGTCTGTTATCACCATGTTATCCTGAAACCACAGTGGTAACAGTTTAATCTGTGTGCTGCAGAGAGGGGGAAAAAAAACAAGAAATGGATGAAGATGCTCGTTCTCCATTTATTTCAGCAGCAGAGCGTCAGCAGGAAAGTTTGTTTTCTAAATGTTGAAACCACTTAATACATCTACGTAGAACATCCATCAACGGTATAACAGTAAGCAGAGAAGTAATGCAAACAGATAAATGATTTTACAGTGTAGTAAGGAAATCAGACCTCCCAAACATCACCTCTCTGACCAAACGCTGCATGACTCAGAGTGAGTCATTAGCAGAACAGCTCATTGATTAGACTCTAAGGATATGTTGAGTCTGTGGAATATTGTATCAATTATATCTGACTGCTTACACGTCGGTTTAATCCTGGGCTAAACTGTGATATAACCCTGACCGTATCTACAGCATATCCTGCTTCAGTAAGAGAGATTTGCAGCTCAACACATTCATGTTGAGACTTGACTTCTTAGTGACATTCTTGCTTCATGACATAAGGGGAACTTTTGATGTTGTCATCATGTAAAATATTTACAAGACTGTGAGGATGTGCGCTTATCTTTCTGTTAAACCAGGCAATTACTTAGCTGAAATATGTGATTATATAGTGATTTAAACTGTCCTTGTTCTAGCTGAAGGTCTGCCCCCTGAAAATGCATTACCTTGAGAAGTCATCTAGCTTTGTGTCTTGTAATACTGGCTGTAATATATTCATCATGCATATTCATAGCCCCAGTAATAACAGGCAGAGGAGAGATTTCATCCTGTGATCAAGGTTGTTCCCAAATGTTGATCATTTCACAAATCAATTAGCAAACTACAAAATAAGTCTCTCTCTCTCTCTCTCTCTTTAGACTCACTGTGTATGTGTGAAATTAATTTAATTTTACAATTAGTCATTGTGTAATTGTCTGTGTACCTGCGTGTGCGCATTATTGGTCGTCATGGTTTGAATTTATTCCTGGGTGAGCTTCCTTCAGCCTGTGTTTCCTGCAGCCCAGTTATCCAAACCTAAGAGGGCAGTTTGTCTGACCTGGACAGACTTCTCTGAAATTGCTTCATATTGTGAAAATCATATCAAAAGTAGTCATTATTCACTGGCAAGACCTAGCTGCAATATGCATGCAATATTTTTCTGCCCAATCCTTTGGAAAGCCTATCACACAACAACATGTTGTTATAGCCTTCTAATTTCTTTTGCCAAATACATTTTGGAGGAAATATAATTGCTACATGGATAACGTTCACTGGCATTTTTTTTTTTTTTTATTTTAAATCCAGGAAGTATTACATCCCTATACCACCAATAGGTCCTAGGAAGGAGGTTGAGGAAGATGACTTTGACACAAGAGAGGAGGGTTTCATGTCATGCATCCCCTGTGTCTTTAGGTTTGAGCTACTTAAGGTGATTTGGATTTGGTTAAATATTAAAAACGTGAATGTGTCCTGTCTCCAGCTTCGAGGCAGCATTGCATTTTTTATTATTTAATCAAGGTGTAACTCTAGGGATGGTAGTGTCAGTTGGTCGGTCCACTGGATTTTGGTCCAGACTAAAATATCTTAACTATTGAATGAATTGGTATAAATGTTTGAATAGACATTCATGGTTTCCAAATGATGTATGGTAATGATGTTGCTGTTCTTCTGACTTTTCCTCCAGTGCCACCAAGAGGTTGACATTTGAGGTTTTAAGTGAAATATCGCCCCAACTATTGAATACATTGCTATAAGATTTGGTACAAACATTCATTGCTCCCAGAGGATGAATCCTACTGGTGAACTTTCTTTTTAATCTAGCACCATTATCAGCTCATCATTTTCTTTTGTCCAATACTTTAGTTCATGCCTCAAATACCTGAGGTATTGGTTTGAATTACTAATGAGATTCCGTCAGCCTCTGCTGTACTTTGGGATTAGTGCTGACTTTAGCACATGTTAGCATGCTAACAAGCTAAACTTAGATGGTGAACATGGCAAAAATTACCTCCCCCACACTGTCACTGTGATATGTGAATATGTTGATATTAGCATTTAGCATCACAGAGCTGCTTTCATGGCTGTAGACTCCAGGAGAGTATACGTGAAAACAAATGAAATATATTGACAGTGAACTATTGTAAATACTTTTAGAACAAACATTTTGCATTTGCAAGTAGGGCTGCACAATTAATCGCAATTTTATCGAAATCGCAATATCCGAATCGGGGGGTGGGGCGCAATATTTGTTAAAGGCAAAATATGTGTCAAACCATTCTGAATTAAGTATTGTGGGGCTGCGGAGATGTCCAGGCCTACAAATCGTATCCTACAGATCAGAAATCCTATCGCTATCGCAATATCAGTCAAAATAATCAAAATGAGATATTTTCCTCATATAGTGCAGCCCTAGTTTAAAAATATGTTTAATAGATGTTTTCTCATGATATCTGTTATCTGTTTTGCATCCCATTTCCTTCCAAATATATTTGCTGATGCAAATTAGTTGTAACATTTATGGATTGCTCGGGCGTGAGGGGAGCTTTCAGGCTGATAATGAATATGAAACCAACAAGCAGTGATTGAGGCATTCTCTCCATATACTGTACAACCCTTGCAGGGATTGTCTAGTAGACATCAATCAAGGCCCTAATGGTCTTTCTAGGTTCCTCTCTAGTGACTGTTTGTCTGACTGGTCTGACAATAGTATTCTCTGAAGACCTAATTAGCCTGACCATTAAGCCCAAAGGATGATTGCAGTCGAAGAAACTGCGGTGCACAAATATTAGACATTTTGTCTACTGGCGAGGGAGAAGAAGGTAGTTTGATGCAGACTTTAACTAGAAGGAAGTATTATTTCTACTGTGTTTCCTCATGTTGCATGCTGTTTTTGTGATGCCAAACTACATGTATTGTTATGCATGAAGTTGTCCTAATAACCTCTCATAATCCTTTGCCATAGGGCAAGGGCAGAAGTATGCATTTTAACTTTGTGTGTGTGTGTGTGTGTGTGTGTGTGTGTGTGTGTGTGTGTGTGTGTGTGTGTGTGTGTGTGTGTGTGTGTGTGTGTGTGTGTGTGTGTGTGTGTGTGTGTGTGTGTGTGTGTGTGTGTGTGTCTCAGGAGATGGTGGGGAGTCGTCGTTGAATTCCTTTGAGGTGAACAAGGAGGGGAATTCAGGAAAGGAAAAGAAAAGATGTAATCCCTGAAACGCGCGAGTGCTTGACATAAACAAACACGCAGGGAGGATTTCAAAGGGACGGCTGCTCGCCGGGAATCCTCTCATGTGCTGATTGGATATAATGAAGCAAATGCAGTGCACAGAGGTTTGAACGCATACTTTTGTGCCCACACACACAGTGCCAGGGCCCTTTCTCTTTCATGTGTTATCAGGCAAAGATTTGGTTGTTTGTTTACCAGCAATTTCCCCTGTCACAATCTAACAAGACTAACTCCCTATCGATGCCAAACCAGGAATGTAACCATGTAACGGAGGAATTTCCCTGCACTTTCCTGATAATGCTCAATGAAGCTTGCCTTGTCTTGCAAGTGGAAAACATCTGTTGAATTCTTTGGTCATAATTTAAACCGTGTATCCTTAAGTCAGTCAACAGGAGTGCAAGTATGCTACAAATACCTGTGTACATGTTAGCACAGAAATACAGGCGGTGGACATTATCACATGAGCACCTGATGCAATATAATATGCAATCCAATACTACAGCCCTCAATAAAGTCGTGTATACAGTATTTTCTGCTTTCATATACAGGGGGATTTAATAGGATTTTAGGAGCACCTATGGATTGTAACACAGTCCTGTAATGACCACTGGTTTGAATCTAATCCTTTCTGTCTCAACAAAAACGAGGCATTATACGCTTCTCATTGGAAGTCTTTACTGCAGGGCATAATTATGTATAAGTTTGAATTATATTGTACTGTTGTCACCATGTACAACCGTGGTACACACCAATATATATTTGCGTAAAATACTTACAGTATTACATTAGTCAGTCATATTGGTCAATATTGAAATCACGATTATTTAACACAATTACTCATTGACTTTTGGAAAGATGTTGCAATTATTGAACTTAAAAAAGAAGAAAGTTAAATAAATCAACAGTGAAAACACCTAGAACTGTCAAATTCCCCTCAATACTTTTCCCATTTGAACTTGGTTTCCCATTCTGAACACAATACAAAATAAGAGTTTACTTGCTAAACGTGATATGCAAAATAATTGATTTTCTCGATCATTCTGTTTTTTGTGATCATTAGGTGCCGGTTGTCCTAGCAACACAGCACACTTTCCGGCAAGCACTTAATATTAATGAATAGGTTCCCTCGGTGAGTGAGCTAACAATGGAGCTAACTAATGCTCTGTAGCCATTAGCGCCATTAGCGATCCCCGTTTTCCTCCACCCTATCTCTCTCTTTGTGATACGCCGATCAGCAAACGTTGATTTTAAAAATTATTTTATTAGAAATCGGTCCGCCGTCAGAACGCTATCCTGTTATACTTAGCAATGGGGCTGTTTTACAGAAAATATATAAATAAATATATATATATATGTAGGCTACAGAAGATTATATGAATGAAAACCTCTATAATGGGATATCACAATATTGATATATAGTGTAATATTTTAAATCTTCTGGAAAATCCAATATTGCCATTAAGCAGTCATAACTTGCAACATTGCCTGCAACAGCCTAATTCACTCAGAGAGATTAAAGGGATGGCCATCATGGAATGAACAGTATAGTAAAATCTGTGACATATTTCATCATATCACCCAGGCTACAGTATGTTTACCCTTGTGGAAGTACTCATAATTTGTTCTGCAAATGTATGCTGATGTATTACCATTTTCTTGATAAATATGTTACAAAATATAACAAGTGTAAAAGGACTTTTGCTTCAGGATGATTAGAATGATGGTCATGCTCTTGCAATATGTAAAATATGATATTCTTTTATTCCACAACATATTGAAAATGTATTGTGTGTTCCATCTAGAGTAGGGGTCTTCAACGTTTTTAAGGCAAGGACCACTTAACCGACTTCTACCAACCCCCCTACTACATATATCTACTACATATATTGTATAAAATTGAGTTGCATGATAAACTGGGCCTACAATAACATGTAGGGCGGCCTAAAGCCTTTATGCTTACCTTTTTAGTGTACAGAATACTAAGCTATTAAATAACTATTAGCATGGTTTTAATGTTAAACATACATGTGGCACAGTGAGTCCTTAGGATGAACTGTATCTGTGAATGGCTACCTTAGTGACTCCCTAACCTAAAGGGCAGTAATGTCATTAATGTTTTTTTCACAAATAGGCCGATTTATATTTGCTAATAATATGTGGGATTCATGGTAAGACATTTTCCTTTCTGAAAAATTTACTTTAAAAAAATGAACAATAATTTGGTGGACCCACCTGTTGAAGATCTCTGATCTAGAGTATAATTTCCCTTTATGTCTGTAGATGTTCAGACTACTGGTACAATTTAGTTTGGAAAACCTTTAACGGCTGCGAGGGAGATGACTCCAGCTTGGTCTAGTTCCAGTCCTGGGTGTTATTACAGTTGACTGAAAGGAAAAGTCCTTAGTATTTACGCAGTGTACGGGCAAGTGAGGAGTGATTCAGTGAAGTTGGTGGACAGCTCATGGAAGGAAAAATTTTAACTGCTCACATCACTGCTATTGTCAGTTTTATTTTCTGTACCTATATGTGTGCTGGTAGGCTGGTTGAAAGCATTCTATCACAACCACACGGCAGAATCAGCAGCACATTGGAGCCAGAATATACAATCCTCTCTGATTTAAGCCCCCTGCAAGTCTGAGACCTCCTGATGTTGCAATTCAGCCTTGGGCAGTCAGTCTTGACTCTTCAGTTGTCCATTATTCACTACATCACTGTGCATTGGAGAGGAGGATGTGGAGTGAAGTGTACACTCCAAAGAGCTCAAGAACCAAACTTCCAACAGTTTGGTTAACTTTCATTCTCTCAAAACATTGACTGCTGAGTTCAGATTGTCAAAGGCTTTGAAAACTGAAAATGTAAGCGTTTGAAAAACAGTGAGAGTAGTTTACTTGTGTAGCTACTGTAAGATGCTGCAGTTAACAACTGTAAGTCAATAATGCAGCAAAATAGGCACTCTGCAGGAGCTACAATATAACCACAAGATAGTTTGGATATAGACAAATACCAAATCAAGTGGACTTGTATAAAATCACTTATATTCTTAAAAAATGTAATTGCTATAGGTCTTTACAAACATGTAGAAAGATAAAAAATGTGTCGTCATTATGTTTCAACACACAAAAACATGGTTGAATATGAAGGTCCACATAAAACCTAAAGATCAAACACGTTATGGCTTAGAGAAATGAATGGTGATAACAGTGATAATAGATCTACTAAGAGGCATGAAACAAGCAGTCAACTGGTCTGCACTGAATTTACCCAAACAAATGTGTCTTTATGGCTTTGAATTACGATTCAAATGTGGCATTAGGTGGGAAAAAAAAGAAATGGACCTTAACTTTTTTTTCTAAGATTATTTTTTGGGTGTTTTTAGGCCTTTATTTGACAGGACAGCTTAGACTTGAAAGGGGAGAGAGAGGGGGAATGACATGCAGCAAAGGATCGCAGGTCGGAATTGAACCCGTGACCACTGCGCCGAGGACAGAGCCTCTGTACATCGGGCGCACGCTCTACCAGGTGAGCTTCCCAGATGCCCCCAGACCCTGAATTCTCCTCCTACTTTGATAGGAAGAGTTCTAGCACCTCTTGCCAAAGCCTTGACATTACTTGTCCTCTGTACCAATTGTTCCTGCAGTCTGTGTGTCGTCTTGGGTCGGAGGAAGCTTTACCACTTTATTCCCTGAACGTTTGTACTCTGCAGGCACAGATGTTACACAGTGCTCCACTTCATGGTTCCTTCCAGCTTGCCTGGTATTTAAAATGTTAAGGAGATTTCCATTCTTTCCCCCTAAACCACAGTCATTTATCTTTCTGTTCCTGCCAGCTGATCTCTTCCCGCCATGCTTTGCCTGACCTCTCTTTTTCCTCCACGCTGTATGTTTCTCTGACTTCCTCCTCTGGACATATGGTGAGCTGTGATTTGTTACTTGTAGCTTGGATTTACTCAACTGAATTAATATATATGTTCATCCTAGGCGTTTTCTCATCAGTTCTGTCAGTTATGGGGCTACTTTTCTTTAGTTTACATGGCTCTCCTGTAAAATATAAGCTAACAGATTATCAAAACAACCCCAAATCACTTTAGGTATATCTTTTCAACAAATCAATGTGCACTCTATCCAGATACATGGGTCTAATTGTTTTTTTGCGATAAATAGCACATTAATATGCTCATAGCAGCCCGAGGCTTTCAATGCAAGTGATCACCAGAGTCAGGTTGTTTACAATAGAAAAAGTTAATGATTCCAGAAGAATCATTACACAATCATTGTTGGGCCATTAATCTTCATATCTGCAATTACATGGGTGGACTGACGTCATTAATATTATTGTGAAGGAGACACAAGAGAATTGCCAAGACGTCCTCTTGAAACCAATAGATAAAGATGGAAGTGATGTGTCGTTTTAATTGAGAGTAAACAAGACAAATAGGGCAAATAGATAAAGTGCACGAAGTCAGTCATGTGGCAGGCATCAATTACCATAAGAGGGATGGAACTGCGTGTGGAGAAATGTGCTTTTGAGGCTTTTCGGTAATTTGATTTAAACCCTGACGAGCATAAGAAAAAAATGAGTATGCAGCATTTTATATTGCTTTCATGAGTGCAAATGGGTGGAGAGGTGTAAAATAACTGAATATATGTTAAACAGCTTTGTGAGAATATCTTCTCTGTTTGAACAATTCACAGCCTTTTGAAATCATGATATCAATACATTTTCACTTAGCTTGCATTAGGGCTTTGACTTTTTCCCCAAAATCATATTCGAAGTTTGTTTGTTTATTAATATTAATATTCGAATATATTCGAATATTTATTAATAATATTTTGACCATTAAATGCCTTCAGTAAGACCTATATTATATGTGTTCTGTCCACCAGAGGGCAGTGTATCAGTCAATGTCTATAGGCAGGCAATTATGTTTTCAGAAGAAAAACACATTGCTGCAACTGTTTTTTTTTTGTTTTTTTTTAATGAAAAGTCAGACCCTGGATTAAACACAAACAGTATGCTTTCGACAAGAATTTCAGAGCTTTCACCGTAGCCTACGTAAGTGGTCTGATGTTCATACTTGTGCGCTGGTGTGTGCGTCGAGTGGGTGTGTGGGAGGGGGGGGAGCGTGTGTTGTGAGAGAGTGACGGTGATTACCGGTAGCTTCAGAGCGAGGAGCGACTCTAGAGTCATAGTGAGAGAAACAAATCGTCTCCCGTTCTTTCTGACCACGGTGGGAAATCTGCAGCAGGAAAAGTTAACCCTCTCCTTGATTTTACGTTGTTTATGGAGAAAGAGAACCAGGAAATGAGTCGGGGGGAAATGTGCTACCAAGCCGTGGCCGAGCGACGTGCAGTAACATTTTTAAATGCGTGAAAAAGCCTCGGAATCTGAATTGAAAACAAGGTTTACAAGCAAACACATTTACAAAATACAATGCCGAAATTCGAATATTAAGGGCTGCCTAATATTCATTTGAATATCATTATTTTTTTTTATATTCGAATTATATTCGAATAAGGAAGTTCGGAGTCAAAGCCCTAGCTTGCATTTAAGTTTTTTTTTTTTTTTCAGTGTGCACGGTCACGGAAGGTTTGTATCATGTGGACGCACCAACAGTGTAGTCATTAGAATTCCTCATGGGGACGGCAGAAACTACGCACTATAGCTTTAAAAGTTGTCAGGCGTGTTTGGTCCCCTCATCTGTTTCTGCTTCCTGAACTCCATATCACCAAACTGCCCGCTTATACAGCATCAGGGATGTGGGAAGATTTCTGTATTCACCACTGCACTCTCTCCGGGGGGGTTCCTTTCGATTTTCCTCTGCAATGCTCATGTTCACATTCAGTATCTCCTGTGATAATTACAATGCTGATGACACTCAACCTTTCTTTTGTGAATTGTAAATTTCCCCTTGCTGGATAAATAAAGGCATCTTCTAATAATAATAATAAGAAATTTAATTTATAATGCACTTTTCATCAAAGATCTCAAAGTGCTACAGGTTAGAAACAAAAGAAAAAACATCTAAAAGGGACCAAAAGCTTTGCTAAAAAGAAACTGTTTTTAAACAGTCAGTGGATTGAGGTGCCCTCAAGGTGTCAGGGAGGGCATTCCACAGACGTGGGGCAGCAGCACAGAAGGCCCTATCTCCCATTGTCCTGACTGAGTCTGGTTCTGGGTATGTGGAGGAGGTCTGAGTGAGTGGAGCGGAGGGAGCGTGTTCTGTTTTGTGGGTTGAGAAGTTCTTTGAGGGGGGGGGGGGGGGGGGGGGGGCATGTCCATGGATGCATTGATGTGTGAGGAGGGAAACCTTGTACTCAATCTTCTTTTCCTTTTTAAAACACCGCTTGATGTGCCCATCATCCTTCTCTGGGCATCATCTCCAGCTTGTCTGTCCTCCACCTCGAGCTCAATCCTGACAAGACTGATCGCAATTCCTCTGTGGACAAACATGCCCTCTGCTCTCCGTTGCCATTCACATAACCACAATGCCTCCTGTCAAGACTAACAAGTGTCTGGGTGTGAGCCTTGACAACTGTCAGGGACCAAGAAATTAGGCTTGAGGAGTTTCTTGTAGGATGAAAAAAAAACAAGGATTTGATTTGTTTATAAGAGTCAGTAGTCATTATTTAACCCAGGATTCTCAGTCAAATGATCTAAAGTTACTTTCACTCACTTTTACCCAGAATATCTGTTGTAAATATATATTAGAATAGGTCAATCTTCCTTTTCACAAAAGGACTGCAGAAGAGGTTTGTGGTGAAGGAAACGTAGACGATCTTAAAATCAAGTATTCAGGGACATGAATAAGCAGGTTGCTTTGTGTTGCATGTAAACATCAAAATACCAAATATGATCAAAACCAGGATTAGACTTAAAACCCGAGTGTGTATGTGAACATACTCAGTAGATTTCATGTGCAAATATTACCAGACCTGTCATAGTCTGCGGTCAAGATATTAATGCTAAAAGTTCAATTATTGGCCAAAATATGTCCAAATATTGGCCATGTGTTGTGTACTATTATACCATTTACCAGGTTTTCACTTGATATAAGTCATTTACTTGATATTGTTTTAGTAGTAAATGATTATTTTGTCATTTTCTTATTGTACGAGTCTTTCTTCCAGTTTGTGGAGATATTTCCATTATGGCGATTAAACTGGAGACTTGGTTCAGGAGAAATTCTGTTCCCCTTTTTTGATTGGTTGTTATGAACTGTGGCTACAGTATAACAATGTGAATCAGATGCCTGATGGAGGTCCATAATCCAAACATTGTGTTTCTAATATACTCAGTGCTGAAAGTGTGTGGGACTTTTCCCCCTCCCAAAAAAACAAATATTTTCTAAAATCTACTGAGGTATTGGTTTCACAATTTCAGCAGCTGTGAGTTATGGGTATGGATGGTTTTAGGTCCATCCCCAGTGCTTGATACTGCATAGGCTTGCTGTGTAAATATCCTCCCAACAGTGATTTGTTTTTAAAAGTCACATGATATGCTTGATGTTCAGGAACACATTGGTTTAGGAATCGTTTAACATGAGGGGCCCTATCTTGCACCCGGCGCAGCGCAAAGCCCGACGCAAGTGTCTTTGCTTGTTTAAGACAGACGCAGTTGTCAATTTCCCGTCCAGCGTCCACGTCTTTTAAATAGCAAATGCACCTGCGCCCATGGGTGCGCTGGTCTTACAGCGAGGTGTGTTTAAGGGGATTCTTGGCGTATTGCTATCTTGAGGCAGCGGAAAGTGATTGCGCCATTGACCAACAAAAACCTGGTCTAAAGTCAATAACGCAGCATTTCATTGTTATTTTAGCAGCGTATTAGTAAAATGCGCCTAGGCTCACTGTGCTTGTTACACACACAGGAACGCACAGCAGCACACAAACAAACAAAGATAAAAAATAAAAATATTACAATGTGAAATAGTATTATGATATGATCTGCTCACGCGCTTTCACTTCATGCACGAGCAGATCAGTTTCTTCTCCTGAAAATCTCTCCTTCCTGCTTAGCAAATCCGCCATTTAAATAGCAATGCGCCAAGGTACAAACGTGACTGGCTTTTAAAGGGAATGGGAGATGACACTCTGATTGGTTTACTGCATGTTACACCCAAAACACCTATGATTAATTAATACACAAAGTACAACCCTTTTGAATAATGCGCCTGGCGCACGGACCCTACTTCTGCCGTTAAACTAGCAAAAGTGGACTCGTACACGCCCTAAACGCACCTGCGACAGGCGCTTCACTCCGTGCGTTTTCGTTAAAATAGGGCCCGAGGTGTGTTACATATAATGAGCAAGCTTTTACTGGTTTTCTAAGCGTGTTTTTCTGCTAAATGTTCCTCTGTGTGGGTTTGCATGTTGTCAAAAACGCACCTTCCTGTATATGTGGCGCGAGTTTCGATGTCCCATCAGTCCTTGAACACTGACCCAATGTCCTGTCTGTGAATTGGCCATTTCTCCCGTCCCTGACAGCTGGGGGGCAGGCGTATCGCTGCCTGCCTGGGCAGACAGCTGCTCCTTCTCCCCATCCTGCCCTCTGACAGTGGAGCCTTGTGCTGCGTCTACCTCTCGTGAATGTCAGCACTCATGTAACTACCTCGCGCTCACATCACAAGCTCTGTGCGTTTCTCCTCACCCCCCACACCCGTCTGTCCGTTCGCTCTCTTTCTCCCAGAGGACCCCTCTGTTTATCTGTCGCACATTTGCACCTCTCCTTTATTTATGTTTCCCATCGTCTCTACTTTCTGCAAGAATGCTGGCAGGTTATAAACTTCACCGCTGCAGAGTGAGAACTCTGCTGTATAGTAAACATCTTGCCATACTTCCCACAACCACAGACGTGTGTCATAATTCATCACCTTATATTATATACTAAAATATGACTCTAAAAAAACAACCAGTGCTTATAAACTATTGATTTGGAACACTTAATTTCCTAAAAAATAAGTAAAGAAAAAGTTAACCGTTACTATCATTTAGGTGCACATGACATTCAGGCTCAGCCCAAACCAAGGGTGTGTCTGGAGGCATGCTACATTTACGGCAACTATTTGCAGTATTTTTCAAGCCATTTGATAATACGATGCACAGAAATCTGTACATCATTTGGAAAAACATGATAGTTGAAGGAAAAGAATCCTCCTGGAGAGCCTACATCCTGTTTTGTTTCTTATTGTTCTCCAGCTGCCTTCATCATTCTGAAACCAGAACACAACACATGTTGAGGATGACTTTTTTTCAATCCTGCCACCTAAAAAAAAAAAGGCAACAAATGTCTGATGTTTCTTTTTAAGTTACATAATGTAGATAATGGAACGTTACATAATGGAATTTGGTGTAAACAGCATTACAAATCTTGAAACCTATTTTTAGTGGAGTTCACAGAATGAATGGCCATATGTACCCAGTTACAGAACTTTTGCTTCATTGATTTGCCGGTCCACTCAGAGAGACTGAGGGGAAATGACAAAAGGTTGAAGTTATTTTTAAAAGATTTGTGGCTTTTGAGAAAACATTCGGGGCTGGAACCCCAGAAGCCACCGCCTCGCTCCGCCCCTGTACTGTACAGAGTTTGATACAGCGAGAGCACTTGTGGTATTGGGTGGGTGTCATATTCGTACCTCATATTTAGGAATGCAGCTCGAGTGTATTTTTGTTATGAAGGAAAATTATCTCGCTGGTGCAAATAAGCACCTTGGACATGGGTGAACTTGCACTCGGAAGCATGACACCATGTCAAGTCCAGCCGAGGAATGCTAATGCAGGAGGCACTAAGTGAGGCTTCCCACATCAAGGCATGAAGGATGGGCCGATGTTGTCAGCTCGTCTTCAGCAGAGAAGGCTGCTGGAGGATCAGTCACACTCTGCTTGCAACATGACTGATCTCAGAGGTCAGAGAGCAGCGCTGTAAAGGCTCTGAGTGGAATAAAGATGCATCAACACAACAGTTTTGGGGGAAATGCGGTGATTTATCCTTCAGCATAAATATAGAACAGAGAAAGAGACGGGATGAAAGAAAATGGAAATATCAATGAGGCATAATAGAAACAAATTAATCCCATCACACTCTAGCTGTTTTTTCAATTATGGCAAATGATCAAGTGATCTATATGGTGAAGTCACTTATGACTGCACACCTTCATATGTCTTAATGGCAAACATAACCGCTAATTCAAGCGATATACGTCTCTTGGCACAATATGTCTGATGCTGCTGTGGGATAATGCAAAAGTCTGTTATGTCTCATTATAAGATGTCACAGAAGTATGCAGAAATATTCACAGGGAATTTCTCACCACAGATATTTGGTTTGATTTGATTAAAAACCTGCTGCAATGCAGACCAACCTACACTCAGGTTTTCTTTGCAGTTGGATTGATATTAACAGCTTATACGTCCAATTTCTCCATCCAGTCCCAGTGATTATTCTTTCCTGGAACCTGCATATAAGAGCAAGAGCGACAGAAGTTTGTGCAACTACGTAACTCTTTGAAATGTTCGTGAATACAAACGTCAAATTATTTTAAAAAAATTATTAAAACATTTGCTGTTTCTTGCGTGTGCCATTATGGCTACCTAATGCACTTAGTCAATAAAAACTCATTTAGATTACCAACCTGTTCTCACTCTGAACTCTGTAAAATACGGGCGCTTGGGCAGTGCCTCTCAGCGTCAGATACGACGCAAAAAGCACCCTTCAGCGTGTGTATAGTATGCACCGGACAGAGCAGCAGCTACGTGTGGCTTAAGATGACATAGTATGAAGAGCGACAACGGTAGCGAGTAGTATGAAAGCCTGAATTTCCGCGTAGGGAATGTGGTTGGGGTGGAGGATGGGTCAGACAACACAGGACTTTCACCCCGGAGACAGGGGTTTGTGTCCCGTGTGTCACGTTTCCTAAACCTAACCGTCCCGTTCTTCTTTTCCTTAACCTAACTGTCCCGTTCTTCTTTTCCTTAACATAACTGTCCCATTCTTCTTTTCCTAAATCCAACTGTCCTGTTCTTGTCCCCCGTGTCGCGAAAACGTACCTTTTATAAGCCCACCCACAATCTTTTCCTTAACCTAACTGCGTCAAAAGTGACGCCAATAGTCCCAACCCAGCGCGTTTAGACAAAGCGTGTTTAGATATGACGCTAAAGGAGTCTTTTAGCATCAATAACAACGCCAGAGGCACCTGAACAAGCGTCTGTATTTTATGCGATGGGATTGAGAATGTGTTGAGATTACACGAAGCATCAATGAGCCACCAAAGACAAAATGTTGTTTACATAAATACAATTAACTCGACAGATGTGAAGGTAAATTAATATATTCTGTAAGTGGTTCTGGGTGTGATTGTTCAAATGTGGAAAATACTTGAAAAGTAACACCCCTATATACGGTGATGTACAAGTGTGCTCCAGGACCATGTGACATCACGGTTTGTTGTGGTTACAGGTGGAACAAACTTCACACACAGCTTTACAACTTTGTCATCTAGCACCATCATCTTTAAAAAAATAAATTCCCAATACGGTTGTTCATGACTTAAATACCTGCAACACATGGACTTATTCCCATCAGTCTCAGCTGTACGTTGTGTTTAGTGCTTATTAGTACCTATTACGTACCTGCTAAACATCAGCATGTAAGCATTTAGCTCAAAGCACCACTGTGCTGAAGAACAGCTTCTCAGATTCTGTAGCATGGCTGCAGACTTTAATCTGAACATAACCTGGAATTAAGCATAGAATTACTGCTCCTGAATAACTCCCAAACACAATTGGTAAATGATTAAATAAATTAACAGTTTTCTTGTGTTTCTGGCACTGTTGTTCCTTTGAAACTCCCTTCCTTAAGCTCTCTTTCTGAACCAGTAAAAAAAACAAAAACATATAGCATAATTTACATGGCACCTGCCCACACATACAGCAGACTGTGAACAAAATGATTAGCAAAGAATGAGCACTCATCAGAGCCTTGAAAGTGCTTATACGTCAAGCAGTGTCTTTAAACCTTGATCTCTCTTAAATGCAAATCCTCCCTGGAGGTCATGTGTCTTTCATGCATGTGGGAGCATGTTTCTTCAATTTAAATGACTTTGAATGCTTTAAAATGGTGTGTGTGTGTGTGTGTGTGTGTGTGTGTGTGTGTGTGTGTGTTGTGTTTGTGTTTAACTATATTCGTGGGATCCAAAAACCGGGAATACAGTATACTTGTGGGGTCCGGACAGCTTTGTGAGGCCAAAATGCTGGACCCCACAACTTTAAAGGGCTGTTTGAGGGTTAAGACTTGGTTTTAGGATTAGGGTTAGAATTAGGTTATGGTTAGGGTGAGGGTAAGGCTTAAGGTTAGGCATTTAGTTGTGATGGTTAGGGTAAGGGGCTAGAGAATGCATTATGTCAATGACAGGTCCCCACAAAGATAGTGAGACACAGTGTGTGTGTGTGTGTGTGTGTGAGAGAGAGACTGTGATTATTGCTTTGTTCTGTGACTTTGTGTGTGACAGTTTGTTGATTTGTTTTGTGCCTGCATCAACTGGTTGATCCAGCTTTTTCAGATCTCTCATTTAGAGGAAGCGTCTTTATAAGAATGCTGGTTTCACCATCTTCCACACTTACGTAACTGACTCATTCCTTCCAGTTGTGCACTAAAACCTTCACGTGTTAACCTCTGCATCCGTGTGATAAACAGCACAGGTCATCATAATTGTGTGTGCGTTTTTCCAGGATGACTGTGATTTATGGTGGTGTCAGTTTAACTGCATTTCCCCCTCTTTAATTTTCATACTTGCACTTTCTTTCTCCCTCTCAGCCTGCATGGCCCTTGCTCTCACATGTGAATTTGGAATGCAAACAATCGCCCTGAGGGTCAGAAGGAAAAGGTCACCCATTTTCATGCAATGCTCAATATGCAAATTTCAAGCTCTTGCAGCCAGCAGGCACTCGGTGAACTAACTAAAATTCCTCAACAGGAGTAGTGGTGGAAAAAAAATAATTACTTTAATTTCTGAGAATAGATCTTCTCATATACCAATGCTAAGAGTTAATAAAGCACATAATGTACATGTAACTGTAAAAAAAAATTAGTTTTTGTCTTTTAAGATCTGATCTCACTTTTCTTCATTGTTTGCTTAGTGTTTGCTGTCAGCCTTGTTTATGCGCTGGTGTGAAGAATTTCTCAGTTCCCCTGGTCAGTGTAAATCTCAGGTGCAGGGAGGTATGTAGTTGTGTGTTTATGGAGCTTCCTGCAGAGTAGATTGGGGTAATTACACATCTGAAGCCCCTTGTATAACAACACACTCTTTGTCCCACCGACAGGGTGCCTAGCTGGGGATGGGGTCATGGAGTGCGTTCAGTCCAAGGATCGGATTTAAATGTCTGCAATTTGAATTCAAGACACACAAACGGAAACACACACAGCATGCGGATGAGTGTGCAAACATACCGATATGTGTGGTGGTGCATCATGTGTGTACACACTGTGATCCTGGTACATTTAGTTTTTTGTTCAGTCAGTAAAATGATAAATTTATGTTTAAGATGAAGTTACCTCTTCTGAGTTTTTTCTTCAACAGGGCAATATAGAGCAATACATGAAAGGGTGGTTGGTTTTAATGCAGTTGGTCCATTGTCAACTTTCCAATAATGCGATACAGTCTTGTTTGCATTTGGCCCTGGAGGTTGTCAGTGGATAGGCATTCGAAGAGCAAATATGATAAATGGGGGTGTAATCAAAACAGGCTAGTGAAAGCGTTGAAAAACTCACTGAAAAATTAATGATTCTAGATACAATTTCACAAAGACTGTTTTTACAAAGGTCAGGTTGATACTGTAGAAAGACATGGCACCAAGTAGCACCGCAGGTTGTTTTTTTTTCCCCATCCCAACAAATTACTGTGTCACTGCTTAGTGGATGCAAACAGATGCTCCAACCTACATCCTGAGTTCAGCGTGCACCCAACACCTCCGCAGCAGAAGCACAAGCCCACGTGGAATCACGACATTGCTGTAAGTCTGATAATTAGCAGTTGTGGAATTTCTTGAAAACACCGCAAATATGCATCGTTCCACTAAAACCATTTCAATCAGGAGAGACGAGTGTGCAGATATGAAGAACCAAACTCATTGTTGTCTGTTTTTCAAGATTACATTTAGTTTATTTGTAGCACATTAGACAAGTACATATTTCTTTGGGATTGTATCATCTAGCAGTGCCGCTGCAACAATAGGGGTGGGGGAAAAAAAATAGATACTGCATAGTATTGCGATATTTTCTGTGGCAATACTGTATCGATACACCAAGTATCAATCTTTTATTTATGTGTTGGTCAGTTTGTCTGCTTGACAATCCCATTTTGCAGCAATAAAATTTAAGTGAGATGAACAAACAGAGACATGTATATTTTTAGATGAAACAGATGTTGACAAAGTTTCCTTTTGGGGACATCGTTTGAAATTGGGCAAAATTTGAAGTTGGAAAAAAGGTAATAAATTGCAATATATCGCAGATTATTGCAATATGTTTAAAATCGCAATAATATCATATCGTGACATAAATATTCTGGTCATATCGTATCGTGAGGCCTCTGGTGATTCCAACCCCTATGCAATAAGATGCCCTATGTTTTCAGTTAATGGCGAATGGAAATGAGGCTGAAGATATATATATATATATATATATATATATATATATATATATATATATATATATATATATATATATATATATATATATATATATATATATATATAATAGATGTATAAATTAAAAAAAACTGTTGGCTGAAAATGTAAATGACTAGGGCTGCACGATATGAGGAAAATATGTTATAACGTTGCTGATTATCACGATAACGATATTACCTGCAATAACTAAACAGAAATTAAAGTGTACTCACTTCTGCATTTCTGCTGCTTTCAGTATTGTGCTATAATACAGCAAATTGCTTGTTTAATTTAAAACAAAGGAAATGATTTCCAACATTATTTTATTGAACAAATTGAACATTGAATATAATAGGCACCACTGAAAGAGAATGGCACTTAGATTTTAAAGTGCAGGTTTCTACTGATGTTTTCTTTCAATTAACACAAAAAATCTCAAAGTGTTTTTCACAATCTGTCGCAGCCTTTCGCGATGTACTCTATTGATATAACTCCAGTTGATATTGCAATGCAGTAAAAAAAATTATATATTTTGCAGCCCTATGAATGACACACCATATACTAAATACTAAATATACCAAAAATAATGAAGTGACTTCATTCGTGTCATGACGAGTGAGCAGGAAATGGAGCTGGTGCAGTCTTGCAAGTACTAGTGTTTACTTAAAAAACTGACTAGAGAGAGAAGTCACTGGACTGGCAGGAGGGCAGAGGCCTGTTCTTTGTGAAGATTCTGAGAGATTTTAAAGTATATAGGTGTCTGGTTTTTCAGCTCACAGGTTTTCCCAACAGTGTTATCCAGGCAATATGAACATGCTGGCTCGTAGCCCTCCGACAGCATGAGCGGATGAGGCGTAAATCAGACTTGATCTGACACAACACATCCTAAAGTATCAGTAGTGAGCGGATGCCGTTTTAATGCACCTTCAGCCTCCATATCGTCTCCCTAAAGTGCAACAAAGAGTGGGTTAGGAGCTTTTTTTTTGTGCCAGGAGTCAGCTATTCCTGCCAAAAAAGCTGTACCCTGTGCCAACCTGGAGAGTGTGAAGTGCAGTGTATGTACAACCTCTACTGGACTGTATTTTTGCATTCCTTCGCTTTGGATTCATCCATATACCTGCACTTTTCACTGATTGTCTCTGCATCACATGCATTAGTAGGTCTGCAAAGGGGCATGTATAGAAAATGTGTACTGTAGGCATCAATTAAAAACGATTATCTGCACCAAAAGTATTCCATTTGCAGATAGAGACATGAAGAGTGGGGATTTTCATGTTTTCACTTCAATCGAAGAAAGACATGCTCTCCTGGGGCTTGAGAAACCTCTGCCACATTTGGTCTTATTAAAGCCTTTGAAATCCCACTGGTTAAACTGGAAAATATGCTTAAAACAAAACAGCTTTTCTTTACTCCTGAAAAGTTAGAATATTAAAGAGTTCTCACTCAACAGTGGTGATATGCACTATTCCAAGCTCTTTCTTGAAATCGGAGGAAGGACACATATGTACAGCAAAAGAGTCATTATACCGATTTCATAGGCGTAATTTACAGGGTTAAACCCCCCCCCCCCCCCCCCCCCCCCCAGTAATCAAAACTGGCCAGTGCAACCCCCCTCAAAAAAAATTTAGAATTTCCTTTACATAAATAGACATTTGCACCATAAAATGTATGCAGAAAAGGCTTGTTTGATGTTAAAAGTGGAGAACCTAATCTCCCCCCCCCACCTCAATGTTGAACCCAAAGTTACGCCCTTGACCGGTTTGTCTGAAAGATGTGACACGCACAGAGGAATGGCACAGAACATGAATTTCTGTGGAATATGCAGAGTTTAAATAAAATTAATATATCAGAAATTACATGTGTGAGAAAAAAGGGAGTCAAGGATATTTGTTCAATGATTGCAAGCATCCTGTTTCGCCACCCTCCCAGCTGTGCGGGGGTTGTTATGACAAGAAACATTGTCGAGTTACGTCAGCTGTCTAAACTTTTTACCATCCTGGTACTTCTAATGGAAACGCAGACATGCCACAGCAATCCACTGCTCCGAGGTCTCAGCTTTTAGGGCCAATGGGTGAAAATTATTCTGACAGGTGTTGTGAAAATAAAAGCAGAGTAAAAAAATGACAAGCAAATGGCAAAGAAAAGAACAGAAAACAGAAATGGGGCGATGGTGGTTGCTTATGTGGAAGGAGCGATCTTTGTATTCATTACCCCCCACTTCTGGGCAGGTGGCTTTCACAATAAGACCTGCTGAGTGAAGTACTTGTGTGAGATTAATAGTTGCGATAAGGTTGAAATGAGAGACGGAGTGGGGGGAGACAGAATACGGGAGAAGGAGAAGAGACGCTCTGCGAGAGGGACGAAATAAAAGGCGCAGACTTTGAGAGGGAAACCCACCTGGCCGCCCGCCAGCGGGATGTCAGCGGCCTCTAGATTAGTGGCTATACATTACCCCAGCCTATTAAAATATTATGCACACTGATTGATGCTGACAGACTAACCAGAGGTTGGTGACTGTGTGGGCAAATGTGTCTGTCTTCATTTAGCCCTCGCTGCCTCCAAATCCCATTTCTATCACCAAAAGTCCTGCAAACAACATGACTGTGGATTTCTCGAGGCTTTTTGAGAAGCACTCTTTAAATCAACAAAGAGGAATTAAATCATTGGCGTGCTTCCCCGCCGTGGAAAAGGCGATGACTTTCTTTGTGTAAATTTGTTAGCATGTCTTCCTGCTTAATCACTGCGGTTCCTTTTGCTGTTAGAGCCAAAGTCATCAGGGATGCCGGCACTGCAGCACAATGAACTCCAATGACACATGAACGTCCTCCCTTGTAATAAACTCTAGGGATGTCCCCCATCTACGTACCTCCACCATCCCTGTACTTACACACACACACACACACACACACACACACACACACACACTCATATATTTGAACTTGACAGATCTGTCGGCCAGATCAGTAAATAATTACAGGCAGCCAGGCAGGCAGCGCGGTAATTGAATGTACAACGAGTTAAGATATGGTGATGGACAGATTCTCATTAACTAAATCTGCTTCATTGCAGTTCTCCCAGGGGCAAGTTATGTTCAAACAGAGCCTAATCCACCTACAGAGTATAGTCTGACGGCCCACGCCGACAAAGTAAACCAAGAGATTGACAGTATCATTCAGAGCGAGTTTACAGTAAGAGCAGCCTGCAGCGTGTACAGTCTTATCTTGTCCCTGTGCTTTTGTTCTTCATCCTTTACCCCCTGCGTTAGGTGTGTTTCTGTCGAGGCTGTGTGTGCATGTGTGTGCGTGTGTGTGTGTGTGTCCCAGTGTTGTAGTCAAGACTACCTAAACTGAAACCCAAGTCATCACCAAGACCAGAGTGTATCGAGACCGAGACGAGACCGAGACTTTGAGGGGTTGAAACCGAGTCAAGACCAGACCATTGCGATAGACCACACTGCATAACACGATAAAATGTGGAAAATGCCAACCATAGGCTCCTCAAATTGATCTGAAAGATCCACCTTCCCATGAAAAAACACCCACATAAAGCAAATTAAGATTCTTCTTCATTCACCTCTTTTATTGCCATAAGTATATCATGAGAAATGCCTTGATAAAATAATCAAAAGGCAGTTGTGGTCTTGATCGGTCTTGAAATAAAATCCCAAAGTCTGAGAAAGAGACAAGACCAAGTAAAAATGCGGTGGATTCCGAGATGAGACAGAGACTTTTAAAAACTGGTCCACCAAGACCGATCTCGAGTACTACACTGGTGTTTCCTACCGTGAGAGGCTGAAGGAGGCAGTCCCCTTCATTAAACACCATCTTCAGTGCAGCCTTACACTCCAAACACTTAACAAGTCACTGTTTGATGTGATGTGCTTGTTTGAACTTCCGGCCTTGTCCTGGCGAACCCATTCCAGCTGAACCCCCCCGCTCAAGGCTCAGAGGTTCAAGGGAACGAGGGCAACACATAGATGGTCCTGTCAAATCAGCTGTGAAGGGCGTCTCATTTACCGCCCGGCTGTAGATTACATTCTGGAGCCTGACATGTACAATGGCTGTATTATAAGCTAGAAAGAAAGTTGACTAATGTAAGATGTGACCGATGGAGAAGAAAGCCTGGCTTCATTAAAGAACTAGAGGGCATGGACAAAACAATGTGAACACTTTGTGAAGAAGGATTTGAGCTTAAAAATAAACCATGAAGAAACAAACCGTGCTACAGACGTGGGCCACATGCCAAACAACAAGATTTGGTAACATCCTGTATATGTCATCTCATTATGTTCAACAAAGGCTCCAGTTCCAGTTGCTTGTTATTTTTTTTTTAAGTTTCAGGGAGAAAAACAAAGTCACACACTAAAAATGAAAAGGGAGCTGTGGTGTGTTTTTAGGCTCAGTCCAAGTCAGAAAATGCTTATTTTACAACTATTTTGATAGTCGATTAATCGGTTTGAGTCATTTTTAGAAAGAAAAGTAAAACATTCTCTGAGTCCAGCTTCTTAAATGCTTTAATATTTTCTA
Organism: Zingel zingel; assembly: GCA_023566125.1. Classification (NCBI taxonomy): domain Eukaryota; kingdom Metazoa; phylum Chordata; class Actinopteri; order Perciformes; family Percidae; genus Zingel; species Zingel zingel. The sequence continues at coordinate 26,876,894 of CM042329.1, read as the reverse complement.
CTTCCTTTACTACTCTACGATAGTAAGTTAAATAACAGTATCTAAGACATTTGAGAATGTATTCTCGACGGATTTTCTCGACAATGAAAATAATCGTTGGTTGCAGCTCTAGTTCATGTGGTTTGTCAACAGGTGCTGGATCAGAAAATGCTCATGAGTCATTTTAGAACACAACATGTTTATGTTGGAGAACTTTTTTGGTTTCAAAGCTGTTGCATGTTGAATCATTCAGAAGTTGTTTTATAGTAAGTGGTGCAAATTAGCAATTTCGATGGTTTGGCCTCCTCCGCTAATTGCCTGACTTCTTTTATAGCTGACATGCTCCTGATTGACTTCCAGCCTCTGACTAAGTTACCTCCGTGTCCTTTTTCATGAGTTGTTTCATAGTTTTCTCTACGCTGTGTAATGGGGTTGTCGGGAAAGTTTGTATCTACACGAAAAAGCCAGTGGTTTTGTTTGTTTAACTCCCTGTGTGTAAATGGGTGTGTGGTTACATATTTATACATTTGCAGAGTGTGTCTGTCTGCACACCTTTGTTGAAAGCCGCCTGTAGATTCTGCCTGAAACTGTATTCCGGTGTGTGACAATAGTAAGGTGATACTAGTGAGCCTCTTCGGTTTCCCTGTGGGACCCATTAGAAGCGACCGCATTAAACTCTCAAGCGGACAAACATCAACATAACAAAATGTAGAGGAATTTCAGTTTGCCATGCGATTTCCCTGCTCCTCATTTGGGGAAAGAGTATTGTTCTGCACATTTCTCCTATCAGTAACTTAACACTTGTCTTATGTTGAAAAGGAGCTGGATATTCACAGTAATGGTTAGCTAAAATCAAGTATTGTGAGCAACATAAGTTGTGTTTCATATGTATGTCTGTTTTATGTATTTTTGTGTGCTTTTGCATGAGTATTTGTGTGTGTGTGTGTGTGCGTGTGTGTGTGTGAGAGAGAGTGTGAGTGTGTTAGGGATAGGCCGATTATCAGGCCATTTTTTTGTCAGTTTGCAGATTATCTGTATCTGCGTTTTATTTGCCTGATTACTGATACTGATACTTAATATCCCGCCCACAACACTATCTGACTATCTTTTACTGTGTATTATGTTGAACGTTTCTGATTTATTAAATAATTGCTTAAAGCATTTAAACAAAGTTTTGTGTTGGAGTTTGTAACATCCAAAAATATTAATTTTGAGAGTTAAGAGTTTAATTTTCACCGTAAATGCGGTTTTATTAACTACTAATAACCGTTTCAGCATAGGCCTTGAAAAACCAGTATCGTAGATCCCGTGTGTGTGTGTGTGTGTGTGTGTGTGTGTGTGTGTGTGTGTGTGTGTGTGTGTGTGTGTGTGTGTGTGTGTGTGTGTGTGTGTGTGTGTGTGTGTGTGTGTGTGTGTGTGTGTGTGTGTGTGCGCGCGTCCGTCCGTCCGTGCATGCGTCTGAAGAACAGATGCTGTTGCTTCAGACTGCCTCGCGTGTCCTGTGGGAGTTCTTCATATTTATTTCATCAGTTCTAGTATTGCAGAAGTATCACCTCTCCTAGTTCTTAGGACACTGCGCAAGGGTCATACACTTAACTTTCCTTGTGCAACATTGTGCAAAACAGTGACTTCATTAAGTGTAAACAGGCGTACAGTATCGGCTCATGTGTGTCAGTGCAGTCTTGCCGTGTATTCATGCTTTTTAGGATGTCAGTTGAGCCAATTTTCAAAAAGACAGTCTTCCTCTTACCAACAGTGGTGAGATTTTAAGATATCCATCTCCATTTGTGCTCAAAGTGTTAAAAAAAATGACAGAAATATGATTGAGTAGATACCTCTAGGTGTACTGTACGTGATAAAAATAAATATTTTTAGATTTGGGTGAACTGACCCTTTAATAACTGTTCTCGCCCCAATTTCCATGGTGTGAGTGTGCTGATTGACTAAGTGTCAATAGTGTCCTATTGACACTTAGTCAATAGGAATCTTTACTGCTAAGTGTAAGATTATTTTTGGCAGAATTGATGGAAAAATGCCTGCAGTGGTTCTTTTTCAGAATGGTGAGTTGCTTTTCTTTAATCATTCAAGCTGTGAATCAGGCGGACCCGGGAAGAAAGGGCTCTAAACAAAGACACAAGTGAAACCTAAATTCCAAGCATAACTCAGGCATGTGAGCATGAGTCACCACAACGGGTGGACAGACATTAAAGGCTATAGTTAAATCCCTGCACGCCTTTCGAAGCATCTGAGCTACCGGCATGACTAGCAGAGAAAACAGGACATGCTGCTATTAAGCTGCAGTGTAGGTAGTTAATAAAGAATAATGTCTGTCTCATTAGCTTAAATCATAATGTAGGGCCCCAAAGAAGTTCCTTGATTGAGACACGGTTAAGGGTTTCAGCACAAAGTTAATTCTATTAATAGTTACTGCCATTAGCAGGAAATCTTCTCTGCACACAGTGGATATCAAAGTGTAGTTTAAAGGACCATACTGGTGGCTTTGCATGTAAAAGCTGTGCAACTGACTATTTTATTTTTATAATTTATTTCAAAGTCAAACTGAAATTTGAATTCTCTTCACTTTTTTGAAAGCAAACACACATTTATTGTGCATATTTTTTTCAAAAGAGTATAAAGCGTCTTTTGCTTGACCAAGACGGCGCTTGACCAAATAAGTAGTACAAACACCAAGGATACAAGCATACAACTTTATTCTAATTTAAGTTTGACTTAATCAACTTGTCATGATCTTTTTCAAAGCGTCTGGTCTGGGTTTTTTTTTCTCGGTTTTTGAGAGCACAGCTCATGAATGTGCTGCTTCTCTGCAGTCTGCTTTGCAAATCTCAGGTGTCAGTGTCCTTGAACACACCACCAGGGAGAGGTTTTTAAATGGTCCCTACTAAATGTTGACAGTAATAGATTACCTGTTGCCAAGAGTTTAAAGGACAGCAGGTTGATTTTTCTTAAAGTTGATGATGTGGAAATACTCTGCAATTAGTAACTTGTGTGGTTATTTACTGTCCCTAAGCTGTTTTATTTACTTGTGATGATATGTCCTGTGGCCGCTGCCCAGGAACAGTGTGTAATCATTACCTTATGCAGCTTTATTCAGTCTTTAAATCTTGGAAAAGAGAAGTGTACCACTTTCTTTGTTTCAAGAATGAGGTGACGAGTTAGTCATCTAGAATTAAGAAAATTACACAAGACATAGTTTTTGTAAAATGTTACACCACGTACTGTACATAAGATTCTGCACCATCTTGCCCACTCTTGTGTGTCAGCTATATTGCTTCAGCCTGGATTTACTTCAATTATATTTCGTGTTTGAACTGCTTCTGTGAGGCCAGTGTGCACGTGCTCTGTCTGTGTTTACCCAGATAGAGAGGAGAGGTACGGTCAACCATCTGGAGACATCTGCTCCATTTCCAGCCAACACAATCAGGTCAGGAGGAGTCTGCAGTCCAAATCTGCAGAGGCCATCAGATAGAAGACCAACCTCTCTATACTGCACCTGAGGGACAGATAGGAGGAATTCACAGGAATTCAGACCTAATCAAAGCTTTTTATCTCTGTGTGGAATGTGGATGAACTAACCAAGGGCGCTGCTATATATTCTTTAGGTGACCAAAAGAAAGAGGTGAGATTGAGAGTCGAGGAGAGGGGGAGACAGAGGCAGGAAATGAAGGAGGGACTAAACTTGACAAAGATGAATGTGGGAAGCCTCCATTTATCTCTGATCCTTTTTCACTCACACGTCCTCTTGAATACAAAGATAGAGAGAGAGAGAGAGAGAGAGAGAGAGAGAGAGAGAGTGAGAGAGAAAAAGAGGAGATATGATTATCCAGGATTTTTGGGAAAGGAAACCAAAAACTAATAACTGGTAACAACACCACATTTAAAACCTTCATTATAATATCAATATCCTGTTTAATGACAGCATTGGCATTTGTTTGATCGAGCACTTAAAATGACCAAACTATGTACAAAGTGTGTGCCTTTGACACCAGAAGCCGCTGTTTGTATCCTGTCTCCTACCGCCCCATTGTTTTTCTAACCCTTAACCGAGGAGGTTTTCTTTTACCCATCATCATGAACTATCCCTAACTTTAATAAAGTTACTTAAACTTAACCAAACCTTTACCATGGAGGTGGCAGATCGGAATCCATTTACACGAATCATTTTAGTGGTTAGATCATTTTGGAAAACAATGTTGTCACTAATTAGAAAACGCCCATGTGGACAGCGGAAACACATTGTGATCACAGAATTTGATATCATCCCCTCTTAAGTTAATATGACTAAATAATGCTTATTTACACATCCAGCAGTTACACAGCAACATTATCATTAATTTGGAATTGGGTTTCTGGTCACATGGCAAATATAAGACAGTCACTCTCTAATTAGCTCTGTTTTTGTTCTCTACCAAGTCCTGAGAGAGAGACATATCTGGCTCATTATATGCTCTGTTATGTTCACAAGCTAGCCGATAACTGGTTTGGTGCTGAGCAGGAAGTTCACTGTGGGTTTATCGGAGCTTGTTTACTGGAAGGTAAGGTGCCTGCTGCGGCCAAATATCACGCTATGAGAGCAGTGAGACTGAGAGTGAACCAAAACAATAAAGTTGCATACCGCACAGCTAAACAATGGGCTGAAACTCACTATAAAGCTCCATAAAGCCGAGGGGAACTGCAGATTTGGGTGATAATTCTCTGTAGGTTAATAACTACTGATGCATTGTTGTTGTAAATCTGTAGTCGCTTTAGGATATACTTGAAAAAAATGTGAACCTGTCCTTTTCTTGGACTTGTTGCCATTGTCAGGAAGAGCATGGGAATTAACTTATTGGACTGTTTATTGGACTGTTTTTTTCTGCCATTTTGTATTCTGAATGAACTAGCAGCAAACTAAGTGTTTTAGGCTGAAAGCAGCTGCTGCAGACATGAAAGAGGAGATGCTACAGTATTCCTTGCTATTCACCTTTTCTCACTTTCTCTATGTATAGCTCAAAACACCTATATACACACACACACACACACACACACACACACACACACACACACACACACACACACACACACACACACACACACACACACACAGATGCCAGGTCCTCTGTACAGCTCTGCTTGTTTAGTGATTGTAAGATGTTACAGAGAACACTTTTGTGTTTTCTTTCAGATAACTCTGTGCTATATTAGTATTCAGCCAACGCCTCACTCTGGGAAGACCAAAGTCAGGATTATGTTCGAGCTTATTAGATTGAATCAGATTTAACAGGTTGTGTTTTTCTGTCGTCTTTGAAGACGCAAAGCATACTTTAAAGATTTACCCTCCACAGATAAGGCAGTTTTTCACCGTTAACATTTTCAATAACCTTTTATATCTTATCTTCTTCCAAAAACTTTTTTTTTTTAACAGCGCCGCCTTTGTTCTCTGACCTCACTCTACATTCCCACTGTTCCCACCTACCGCTCTTAGCCAAACCGACTTCCCATCAATAAGAACGCTTTTTGTTGTGTTCCTCATCTCTCTGCAGCTCTGTGAGTGTATGAATCTCTAGTGGCGATAGTTTATAGACCTCCCCTAAATGATATGAGGCCTGTTTTCCACAGGAGAAGCAGATAAGAGCTTAATGCATTACCTTGCAGAGCGGCGTCCACCGCTGGCTCCATAAATCACATCGTGGTTGTACTTGAGTGTTGACTATGTGTTTGCGTGTACTGGTGGTGGTGATGGGTGTGTGTTGGGGGATGGAGGATTGGTGTGATCACAAAACACATACGATGCTGTTTGTTCATGTTAAATTGATTTGTATCACACAGCTTTTTTCATCACAGCGTTAGTCTCGCTTTGCCAGACCTTCCTCCACAGCGCTGCGGAGGAGGGTCTGGCTAGTCCACACAACATTCCGGGATGGGAGGAGAAAAACGTCCTCTGGTTCATTGGCATTTCTTTAAACCAATCACAATCGTCTTGGGCGGTGCTAAGCGCCGAGCAGAGCCACAGTGCCGCTGCAAAATAGCCACGGGAAGGCACTTGTTTTGGTGGAACGTTCTCGTCAAAAGTCAGTTTTTAGTCATGTGACAGAAAACTCAGATTGGACAGATAGTCTAGCTAGCTGTCTGGATTTACCCTGCAGAGATCTGAGGAGCAGTTAACCATAGTCCTCATGAATCGACCAGCGTATGAAATTCCAACACAAAGAAAGTGGAAGGTAACGGACATCTGGCCGAATGAAGGACATCCGGTGGAATTTCCAGAGGCAACGGAGCAATCCCTGAAGTGGAACGTCGAGGATATAGACTATCACAGCGTTAACCTGTCTGCAACACACACTGAAACACATTGTCGGAAAGCGGCTGAGGAATTAAAACAAATAACTTATATTTATGACCATGATGGAAGTCGCATTTATCATCACAGATTTCTACTGAGAAAAACATTTGTGTGGCCACCAGAATCCATAGGAGACAGAGGCAAACCTTGTCGACAGGGCTGACAGCGTGGCCAGAGTGGAAATGAGCTAACTGGCACCGAGGGAGCTGACATGCATAATCTCTGTCTTTGCCTAAAAATTTGTAAAGCAAAATGTCATTTCGAAAACACAACAGCAATTTATACTAAGGCCAAGTTCAGACGACTTCAGCCCTAAGTGAAAAGACTCGGCCCCCTTATTAATTTACCGCAGTGGTGCCAACACAGAGGGCTCCCGCAAAAAAACACTAGGTTGTCTGGCAAAAAAGTTGAACGTCGTCTGGCAAGACGCTGCAGTGGCCAATCAAATACATGCAGACATTCCAGTAAGATTATATTGTAACGTAAAACACTGTATCTCTACAGTTTACCTCACAATTGTCAAATGAAAGATAAAATAATTGCTGTTGTGATGATTTTCCACAAGTATAAAATATGATTTTAGAGTAATATAAACCGCTGTGCAGTGTTTTGTCATCGGATAAGCCTTCAAAACTATGTATCTGTTGCTCAAACTGTACTTCCTGGGTTGATTTCCATGTCTGTACCAACATAGCTGTTGCCCCTTAATGTATTTGTTGTTATAGAGATATTTTGCTGATTTGAATCCAGCTCTGTTGTGTGGTCTGTGCGTTTAGATGAACAGTGTGTGGCTTCCGGAGCACCCAAGGTCAGCCGAGGTCCGCTGAGATCCGGTAGATTTCAGCAGACCCCGGCTGCTTTGAGCTTTGTGCACCGGCGCCACAGAGCAAAGACACACACACTGTTCATCTACTGTTAACACACTGCCAACACAACGATGGCACAGAGCTGGTTTGAAAGTATCCCTTTAATAGTGGCTGATAAAGGTTGATAAAACATTTAGTAGTGCTTTAAATCAGTAATAATCTATTTAAGTGAAGGGTCGGTTTGATTGGCACATCTGCTCTGCTCTTGCTTTGTCTTCTCAGCTGGTTATCAGTAAGGACTCCAGGTTTCATAAGGACTCCATATTCATTACTTATAGTTTTTATAACTGGGTTTCCGCTTTAAGTCTGCATGCTAGTCTGTAAGAAGTAAGTTTTTCGTTAGATCTGTTTTCCAATATACAGTAAGCTTCTATACCACCGTAGTTATATCCCCTCCTGCAAACATAGCCACGTTGCCACATCTAATTAATGTCATTTTTTCTATCTTGGCCCTCTGTGTCTATTCTCCCAAAGTGCTTTGGTCCAGTTTATTGCAACTGTCTAAAACTGCTTTGTAAAAATCTGGTTCCAAAGTTGTCTTAATTAACCTTTAAAACCCTGTGCACATTTGTGATTTCATCATTACATCATTTGTGATGTATACTGTATATGTAAGTGTATGAATGTGGAGCACAGCGGTATGATGGATGAGAAAGGGTGACTCAATCTGATTTCTCCTGTCCAACAAGAGTCAGTGGTGGTTTGGTGATCCTCAGAGGCAGACATCATTGTTCATCATTGTTTTAGTTTCGTCATCTATGCTGAACCACCCAGGTCTGGAGTCCAGTATGACTGGGTCGCCTCTCTGCTTCATTATGTTGGATTAAGTCAAGTGTCTCCACCCTGGCTGCATGCCAACAGAGGTCAGACTGGGCGGCTTGCCTATGAAAACACAACAGTCTCCCTTCCTCTCTCAGTTACTCTAAACCTCCTCTCCCTGTGGCGCTTGTCCTTGTTAACTAGCATGTGGAGTTTTCACAGATATGTATCTCTGAAAGAGGCCCCGCTCAATTCAAGTAGGATTGGCTAACCACTTCCATTTATGTGTGTGTGTGTGTGTGTGTGTGTGTGTGTGTGTGTGTGTGTGTGTGTGTGTGTGTGTGTGTGTGTGTGTGTGTGTGTGTGTGTGTGTGTGTGTGTGTGTGTGTGTGTGTGTGTGTGTGTGTGTGTGTGTGTGTGTGTGTGTGTGTGTGTGTGTTTTGACCTACCAGAGTGTGTCAAAATTGTTCTAAGCATGTCAGTCTGAGTTAAATCCATCTGCAATCCCTATCGCCAGCTCCACCCTGTCTTTAAGGAGTGATCTCACCTTCCAGATGTTCTCTTTGTTCTCACAGGGCCTGTCTCGGCCTCAGTCCCAGCTCAACACACACTTCTATAGGTTTGCAGGTAGTGTATTGAATGTATTTACATGCACACTGATAATTTCACCATAAAGATTAATGGGGATCAATAAAGTAGCTATCTACAATACCCTGTACAAAGGCCCACTAATCTGATTGTTATCAGTGTTAGGCAAATACAGTAGAAGCAGTACCCAGTACAGTAAATATATAGTCTGATTAAATTAGTTTGTTCTGATTATGTGCATTCACCTGAGACGAGAAAAAAGAAACAAAAACATATTGGGTTTGCATCAAATCTGCTGTTTAATTTTTTACAATTAACATATTGCTTTTAGATTCTCAACTGTTAAAGAAAAAAAGGTGAAATCAATTCTTGTTACTTCCTGCAGTTGGTGATAAGAATGAGATCATTCTAGTAAGCTCACACCCTTACTTCCAAAGAAATGTTATGTTATATGGAAAGCAGAATGAGGAACTTTGAACCATGTAAATGTTTTCACTGTCACCTTCACTCTATCCAGTTCTATTGTTATCTTAAAAACAGGCTCACGCTTTATCTCAAAGCATCATGACATTGCTTCATTGAGGAGATATTCATCTTGAGCTTTTTATAGTGAAAGGTATGAGCACCAGCTCTTTGGTTGTCATCTGCCTGCTTGACTGGAGACGATCCCTATTTACCTCCAAAAAAGCCTTCAGTCATAACCTTTCCTTACATCGCCTTGCTTCCTGTTGTAATCATGTTTTCATTCCGCTGCCCCTTTAATGCCAATCAGTGCATGAGGAGCAGGGCAAAGTTTCCTTCACACAACAATCATACCATTCAAACCAGGAAGTATTAAGCAAACACAGCTTGCAATCTGAAACCAGTGTATATCAGTGTGTATCCACAGTAGCACACGTGATGAGGAAAGTGTCATGCATTTGGTGTGACAGGTAAACGCGCACCGTTACCTGGCAACCTCATGATAAGGTGTCTGTGTTTGTGAGTGTGGAAGCAAAAGTTCTTATCTGCCCACTTTTCCATTACAGGCAGGTGTGTATGCTGATGTATGTTAACGAAAAGTCAGTCAAACTAACGAAATCACTGTTCTACAGGAGAGTCCACACTATAGGCACACATGTACAGACACTCCCAACTGTCTCTACACACACACACACACACACACACACACACAAAGAGAGATGTCTATTATCTCTCGCATTCATTAAGTGGTTTAAGCTCTGCACGCACGCAGTCAATTTCTAATGAATTCTCCGTGTGACAAATGGAGGCAATAAAGAGGAACTAGATGAGAAGAGAAGACTGTGCTGTGTGCAGTCTGAGGTGTAATGAAAGCAGGGATATGTATGTATAATGTATCCTGGCTATGGCCAAAGTCCCCACTCTGTATCATTTTTATGGCACAATCCTTCTGGGATGCCACCGCTCGGGCAAAGGAGAATTCAACTCAGCAACGCCCAAGCTGAGGGATTACATGGCTTCACTTTTCTCTCTCTCTCTCTCTCTCTCTCTCTCTCTCTCTCTCTCTCTCTCTCTCTCTCTCTCTCTCTCTCTCTCTCTCGCCTCAGATTTCCATCTCTTCTCTCTCCGTCACTATGCAACAGTCCCCACGTTTCACACCATCCCTCCTCTCTCACCTTGTCTATTTCCTCTCTACTTTGATTCAGCTCATGTAATCCATTCATCCATTTCTGTTGCACTCTCACAGGGCTTTAACAGATGGAGCAGGAACACTGTGGTAAGAATACACAAACGTACAGTCTTTCATTAGCCCTCTTAGGAAACCAGGGTCTAACTGTCGGTCTGGGGATTTGTGAGCCAAGTGGAAGAGAGTAGACATCACTTCCTTTTCTGCCATCAAGAGTATAAAACCAAATAGGCTAATGCTTTTATGGTTATTGCTCATTTTTGATCAGAATGAGAGGGTAATCGGTATGTTCTGTGTAAAGAATTCTGCTATAAGTTAAATAAAAATGCAAGAAAGCTATACAAAGAGTGACGTGAGGAAGATAAGCCCAATGTTTAGTCTTTTCTTTACACTTTTACCTATTGTATGTGCTTTTGGGAAGGCAAAAAAACACATAACCCTCAAGACTTTAAATGTCATATATCAACATCAGTAGTGACTTTAGATTTTGGCAGTGAAAATAAAATGTGACATTGAAATTAACACCGTGAATAGAAAAAGTAAACAATGGCATTAAAACACTTATCTGTGTTTTGTTATTATGTTGATTGTTGGAGCAGATGATGCAAGAAAAATTTCTCTTTAAATTGGCAATTAAAAATACAGGTTTCCAAAAAAGAATGAATGTAACACACTTGTTTTTTTTTCGACAATGCACTTTCAATCTGGTCATCATAGTTTATTTTTTTAATTCTTTTTGCATTCTGATGTGTTTTTCAATACCAATGTTTCCTTTTTTCAGTTCAGGTTATGTTTTATTTTTTAAATGCCAAAATTCCAAGTGACTGTCTTGTCTCCATATGCTTGCAGGTATTTAATTTTCATCTATTTTATTCAAATGCATAATGTAGAATTATACCAATACTTCAAACAAAGCCATTTGTCCAATGCAACTCATTTCCTGAGGGGTTTTCTTTTTTGTTTGAGGATGAAATGAACATTTCTTGTCCCGCTCATTCTTTTTTCTCTTTCCTTTGTCCTCTTGCCTCCACAGTCTTCTCTCTAGATGTCTCTTTTTTTACCATTACAGTCAGTATACGGAATGTGTTTCATACAATACGATATGATACAACTTTATTGTCAGTTCACACCGAAATTCATTTTGAGTTCCCGAGCAGCTCCGCTCAAAAGAAGAAATAAAAAGAAAAATACACACAACTATTACACATATAGTACAGAGATGAAGACATATCAACAGTCATGGCTAAGAAACATGTTTCATGATAACCTCAGAGCCAGATCGTAATTGGCAGCAAACTGATTTTGGTTTAGCAAAAAAATTGTGCATAGTGGCAGAAGCAGGTTTGTGTGGTTTGACAATCGCATCTTCTTCCTCTATCTTCTTCTTTCAATCTTAGTATGTGTTAACACTGAGACGTAACACCTTCTATATGAGCTGAGATCTCTTGTCTGTATTAAGGAAACCGGTTCTGACTGATAATGTCTTTGTAAAACCTGTGCCATGAAGACGCATGGTGATGTTATGAGTATCTCATAATGGATCTGCAGTGCTGTATTAATGCCTTTCATTGATATTTCAATTTTAGATAAGAAATATGTCTGACACATGCTTGGACAAGGATAAAGCATTATCTGAATAAAAATTGCAGCTGATGATATACATTGACACTTGATGTTAGAGTTCTCAGCTTTGGTTCATATATAGGGCAGAGGTTCTCAGTCTTTTTTTCAGCAAAGGACTACTTACAAGAAAGGAAATATACCCAGGACCCCTTCATGTAATGTCCCTTTTTTTTTTTACACTTCTATAGTCTTAGTTACTGTATGTTATGTAAAAGAACACAGGAGAAATGTATTAGAAAGCTATTAGACATGTGTTAAACATACTGCATTCACAGATTCTGAGCATTATAGATTTGTTGGATTAGAAAGTAATCTATGACCTATTTTAGATTGAAAAAGTAAAAAAAAAAAAAAAAAGTATGTCACAACAATTTAAATGAATGAATCTGAAAACTTTTCACAGACCCCGTGGAAGAGTGCCACGAATTCCCACTTTGAGAATCACTGGCATAGGGTAATAACATGTTGATCATCCTTTAAGCTTATTCTGGAGAGTGCTCTAAACCTAAAACTAGGTGATTTTCTGTCAGGGGGATGCGGTTGATATATGAAGTGTCACCAGTAGGCCTCGGCCCCTCCAATCAAATTCCTAATGCTCCGAGCTCTGCGGAGGCCCACTAAATCACCTGGCTGCCCTGTCCTCCAACAAAAGAGTTGAGGTGGCAGCACATTCAGTCGCTGTTTCTTCCTGTACATGTGATGAAATAACCCTGTGAAGTTTACCAAAAATAAATAAATACAGGCTCTCGGTATACACATGCATAGATAAACTTCCAAACTTGATGAGCTTGTTGCAGCAGAGGAAATGTAATTGGGGGTGAGAGCCACAGGTTTACGGTCGTGGGTAAGATTTAGAGAGGTTTGCTCTCATTATGTGAAGTTATACAGCTGCAGAGCTGCTGTTACATTCACTTTAGGGCCAATCGCAGCAAAGCGCTGATCCACGTAGCCTTGGAAGCCAGACGATCGTTGCAGATTGATCAAACAGTGAGAAGCATCTGGACTCTTTCCCTGAGAGCAGTTTCACTCATTATATAAACATTTAAACCAACTAAAATGACTCCAACATTGCCAGTTTACAATTCTGCATCTCTTAACCTCTTTAAGTATTATGTTTTTGTGACCTTAGCATGAGAGCAATACTTACCATCTTCATGTGACTTCATCTGCAATGTCTGATTTTGTTAATACGGTGTTCGAGATCTCTTGTTCCACCATTTTTCATTTAGCATCAGAAACTCCAGGCTACTACAATACTATCTGACAATGTATTTAGAAAATATCAGAGCCAGAATTACTGTAAAATCAAGCTGCATGGAAGTGGAACCGGGATTAGGCCTTCATACATCTGATCTTTCACAGTCACAGAGATGCATGTTTGTGTTTTCCTCCATGCCCATGTAATATACTCGTATTGCATTTATTTATGCAGAGTTTTATCTCAACATGGCATCATGACTTACATGTTCATACTACTAATTTGTGCCTAGGGGTTTATGTAAGAAATGTAATTGCGGCCTAGCTTATGTTCTGTGTCAATGTTTTAAGAAGTGCTACATTTTTCTACATCATGTAAGTCATAAAGAGATGGTTAGGGTGGATAGTTGGTGTACAAAAAGTGCAGTATTTTGAAATCGGAAACAGAGATCTGCATCCTGACTTTAGGGTGTGCTGTTGCTTATGTATCTAGTACATGGAGAGTCACTGACATCTACAATCTAACTGCTTGGATGTCGAAAAAAGGTTACAATAAACTTTCAATTTCTCGATCTGACAAAGGCCAGACACAATGTGATCAACTTCTCAGGCTTCGAGCCAACAGACCACCACAACAACTTAGGCTGCTTGAAACCATTTGTTCTAACTATCAAGTGAAGGATGAATCCCACTGTTTATCCTGAGGAAGTTTGGGCTCACATGATGAATTAGCAGTGCTTAATTAGAATGTGCTATCTCCGACGGGCCACACGAAATGAGAATAAACACAAGTTAAAACTTAATGGAGTGCCAAGACACAAGAGCTCTCTTTCCTTCTCTCTTCAACAACACTGACACGCTAATAAAAACATGCACACATTGAATGTGAAGGGTCAAAGTTTGGTTAAATTTTGTAACTTTCTTATAATTTAACGCTAACTGTTTATTTCTCTCGGTTTATCTCTTCTTGGCATGTTGTTCCCATTTGTACAGGTGTTGGGTGGTTGTCAGGAACAAGCACGCAACATATGAAACTTTAAATCTCATAAGTGCTGCTTTGTTTCCCTGACCATAAAATATAATACATACTAGTTTCATTTAAGTCGTTTTTTTTGTTTAATAAGCATAACAAAAAAAGTAATTACCCCAAGGCTTCAATTCTCTAATCCTGAGGAGCACACAACAACACAAAGTCAATACAAGTGCAGGAAGCTCAAAGTTCCTGCTGGGCTTTGTAAAGTGATAAAAAGTCTAAACTCACTGATGTGTTCACCAAAGACAGAGGCTCCTGCTGTCTGATGTACTGCAGATTTGCCTCACCTGCTGAGAGTCAAAGGCTCTCAGGCATAGTTGAGATACTTACTGACATAAGTAATCCATCAATTGAAATAAGACAATACTAATTACTCCTAACATTTAATTGCAATATTGTTCACCATCATGCGTTATTAATTGTGATGGTAAGGAGGCTCCAAGTCCCAGTGAAGGTAACCTAGCTTAATAATCTTTTCACCTTCAATTCTAGGAGAGCTAATGTTATTGTGGCATTATAATGTTATGTTTGAAATAATTACCATAATGGTCTCATTTGCAATGATGGATTGTATTTGCAGAGGCAGCAGTAAGTTTTAGCATTAAATGAAAAATTGTAACTAAAACGTCATAGTGTTTGTCACGGTCCTGTTGGTTTTGCTCACACTTTACTCACAGAGTTTGCTGAGATCTGTGGGCTGATAATCTGACAAGTTGGTTTATAATCTAAACAATTTATTTGAAAGTGAGCACATCCAAAATGTTGGTTATAATCCCTTATTGCACAAGACAAACTGTGTCCAAGTATTCATTTTGCGTTCGGCAACAGACAGAATGGGTAATTTAATATTTGCATCATCATTTTTTTGCCATGATAACGGCTCGTTGGACGGGAATGTTGGTCGATCCATCACTTTGGTCCAGACAGAAAAACTGTATATGAGAAAATAGGACGCCTGGTGCATAGCTTTAATTTCAAGATGAATTTAACCGTTTCAAACGTAGCTCACGGTTATCATTCCTGGTCTGTGAGTGCTTAGCTGGAGAAGATCCGGTCTGTGAAATAGTAGTGCACACAACGCTTTCACAGGCACACAGCTATACAGTACATTGCTAAAACACAGAGATCTGAGTGATAACATTGTTTCTGTCACATATTTGTTGGGCAGGCAGATAGTTGGGGAGTGGATGGGCAGGATAGAGGATTTTGGACTCCAGCTGGGAAGATTTTCTCTTCTACAGGAGACATCCAGCCAGCTCACAGCAGGGAACCAGAAGACTTTAAATAATACTTACAATGCTATTAGGCCATGTCTACACACCTACTTTAAGGTTTTGAGAACAGGCTGTTTTGCATGCCCCCTCTCTGTCTCACACAAATGCATCTTGCGTCCTCTTTCTTATAACTTTGGCTTTTTCAGCACTCATTTGGAGAAGTATGTGACCTCATTCCAGAGCTGCCCTTACTAGTTTGATACAGCTTCACTTCAAACTTTCAGTTATGTTTGGTTTTCTTTCTCTTTGGAAATCACATGCAGCCTGCACCTTTAAGCCCAAAGTGGGAATAAAACATCTATGAATAAACATATTTGTAGAAACAATCACCTACACTTTTTAGCCTCATGCCTTAACCCTATTCGGGTCAAATTGACCCGTATACATTTTTTGTTTTATATCAGAAAATATGGGACGTAGAAATAAGCGCTGAAAATGTGTAGAAGAAAATTTAAAACGTTGGAAAAAGCAAAAACAAACTGTGAAAAAAAATGTCGAAAAAAAAGTGGTTTTTTTTCAAGGTTGACAGGAAGACAACACAAGGGTTAAGGTTAAAGTGCTCATATTGTGCTTTTTGGCTTTTCCCATTTTCTTTATTTGTGTTGTATATCTTTTGTGCACGTTATAGGTTTACAAAGTGAAAAAGCCCAAAGTCCACCCCGAAGGCACTTACCATCTTCCAGAGAAAACGCTGTTCACAAACTGCTCCAAACAGCTCTATTGTAGTCCAACCTTTACTTCCATGATGAACGTGCATCACTATGTAACACGTTATAATGCTCGCCTAGCTGCTAGCATGGCACGCCCTCATACTCTGCTTCTGACTGGCTAGAAGTACTTACTGCGCATGTGCGACTCCCAACAAAGATGGAACAGAAGTGAGATGTCTCACTCTGTAGCTAAAACAGAGAGCTCAACACACAGGGTGAAAAGAGGAGCTGCAACAATGTGTAGTACAACAAAAATATGGTGTTTTCTGAAAATTAAATCACATAAACCTATTCTGGTACAACCTCTAAATACAATTATGAACCTGAAAATGGGCATAATACGAGCACTTTAAAGAAAAAGGTGCGTGCCTTTACAGCTGTTAGCAATTGTGTGTGTGTGTGTGTGTGTGTGCGCGCTCTTGCTTATAGCTGTGGTATTGACACAAAACAGTGTTACAGCACCAGTGGATCACAAGCTAATGTGTGAAAATGTCTGTGTGAAGGTGATGTGATAAAATGCTGTGTTTTTACACCGTTTTATACTTGGAATTTTAATGGTGCCATGAAAATCTACTCCAACATTAATGGAAAGATGTATTTTTCCTTTGCACACACACACATCTTGTACAACTCTTGTTATTCTCAGTATAGCCATACATTATTTTCCTCCAAAGGTCCCAGAAAGGATTTTCCTCCTTATTGAACAAAATCTGTGAGGAAACCTGAACTAGGTTAACATACAAGAGTCGCTCTCGGTCACACCAGAGTTTGTCAGGAGTTCATTCCAGTCAGGGCGAAATACGACCCTCCTATCATCTGATACCACAGACATTACAGGCCTGTAGTTCACAGGACAAACACTGTATACAGAGATGAAAGTTCAGCAGAGCTTTTGCCCCGATCATAGTCTTGCATTGCCAGACCTTCCTCCACAACACTGCGGAGGAGGGTCTGTCTAGCCCACAAAGTATTCCGGGATGGGATAAAAATGTGCTCTGGTTTATTAGCATTTCTTTTAACCAATCACAATCGTCTATATACGATAGTTGCAGGATAGAGCAATGACGCCTCTGCAAAATAGCCTTAGGAAGGAACTTGTTTGGGTGGAACATGTGTACCTTTAAAGGTTGTTATAATTGTGCAACAGAAAACTCCGATTCGACATATAGTCTAGCTAGCTGTCTGGATTTACCCTGCAGAGGAGCAGTTAAAGGGTCACTACTGTTTTTTTCAACCTGGACCCTATATTTCCCTATGTTTTTGTGTCTAAGTGACTGATGGGAACACCAATCTTTGACATTGGTCCAGTATTAAGCGAGATCGCTGCAGTTGGCAGCGGCGAAACAAGCTACAATGTGAGTTAATAGGGAAAAAGTGCCCGTTTTGACGCTAACAGGCTCAGATTAATATTCAGAATTTCTGACAACATCATGGAAAGGATCCATACAGAGATAGACCTTTAAAACATCTTTGAGATCTTTCTGTTTAACCAGAAACAACTCTGAAGTCGCTAGCGCTAAACCCACCAGACTCCATTTAAAAAAAGCAACACTTTTAGCGTGTATAGAGCCAACATTCACATGCAAATTGGTAAACTATGTGTTTATTTTAACCAAAACTAGAGTTGTGATGGTTGGAAAAGTAGAGAGACGACCTAAAACGGCTTTTCATAGTTTATTTTGTTTCCGTCGACTTTGGATGAAGTGTATTTTACGATGCTAAAATTATTGTTTATTTACATGGAGGCTGGTGGGTTTAGTTAAAAAAAAAAAGGATCTTACTCTTTGAAAGAAAGGACGACCTCCTTAGAAATCCTTTCCATAATGTTGTCAGACACTTAGAATATTAATCTGAGCCTGTCAGTGGCAAAACATGCACTTTTGTGAAGCTAAATACAAGCTGGACAATTGCCCTTTTAACTCATATTGTAGCTTGTTTTGCAGCTGCCGACTGCAGCGATCTTGGACTAATTTCAGAGATTGCTGTTTCCATCAGTCACGTAGACACAAAAGCATAGGAAAATAGGGTGAAAAAAACGGGAGTTGCCATTTAACCATGGCCCTCATTAATCGGCTAGAGTTTAAAATGTCAACACAAAGAAAGCGGAAGGTAACGGACATCAGACGGAAATGAAAGACATCCTGCGGAATTTCCTGTGACACCTGAACAATCCCGGAAGTGGAACGTTGTGGTTATAGACTACCCCTATCATAATGTTGGACCAACTGTAGATCATCTTAATGCAGTGGCAACATGGCACAATCAAATCTCCCAGAGCCCAAATTAATCTTCCTCCTGAACGTAGGTTCTGTACTTGCTCTAGGGTAGCCCCACAATGTTTATGTGCTCAGGTTCACCATGGGAACATTAAAGTTTTATGTTATGTATTATTTGTTGTTTTGTTCTCATTGTTTCAATTTACAAGCTGTTAGCTTGGCCTGAGTGACAGATAGATCCTTACAGCTGAAAGGCAAGGTCTACAATAACTTATTCATGATTTCTCTGGAGGATTGGTCCGTTAACAATTGAACCTTGGCAGACCACTGATGGAACACAAAGTAAGAAAAACTTGTCTGACCCGAGACGGCCTGAATGAGTGTCTCTTTCTTTCCCTCTCCCACATTAGTTTGATGAATAACGCTGACACACACAAACATCAGGGTTCATCCATCACCTTCATACCAGCTCACAGATAGAAAGGAGTACATCAAATATTAACGCCCACAACTCCTCCTTGTGCACAACAGAGCCCTGACACATACTGTACGGTACGGTGAATAATTGAAACTCTTCAGCAACTATACATTTGAAAACCACTGACGCACACCCACAGCGCCTGATGGGCAGGTTAGGTAATCGGAGCTGTAGTCTCACTCTGAGCTCACTTCCACTGATAATCCATCAGGAAGTACATTAATAACATACCTAGCAGAAGTCAAGAATGACTGCATTTTTCTGCCAAGAGGATAGTGGTTTTAGTGGTAATTCTGGTTAACTAGTTTGGGTCGTCATTACTCAATAATAATTACGTTGTATTTGTCAAATGGCAAAAAGAATGTGAGCAGTCAGATGATCAGACAAGTTGTTAATGAACCAACTGTTTAGGCAGATTATCTAAAATGCTCTATTTAGTGGCACAACTGAAAATTTGGCATTCCCATCAGTGTCAGCTGTAACTCCTTGTTCTAACTAGAAAATATTAGCATGCTAACAAGCTAAACTAAGATGTGTTAGCATTTAGCTCAGTGCACCATTGTGCTTACGCACAGCATCACAGAGCTGTGGACTTTTAGTCTTGCTCAACAGTAAATCCATAAATAATTAAAGGATTGGAAACTTCTGACAGCAAAAGCTAGAGTGCATGGAACATTTTGTAAATGTAACAGGATTT
Source organism: Zingel zingel (assembly GCA_023566125.1). Taxonomy (NCBI): domain Eukaryota; kingdom Metazoa; phylum Chordata; class Actinopteri; order Perciformes; family Percidae; genus Zingel; species Zingel zingel. Next base: position 26,857,486 of record CM042329.1, on the reverse strand, counting down.
TCAAAATGTTCCGCATCACTGTGGACATTGTATTAAACCAGCCTTAACACAAGACATTAAGATGATTAACAGCGATAATGAACAGAAACGGCCCTACAGCCAAAATCCACCCCATAACAGACACAAGACTCTAAAAACATGAATAACAATGTACAGATCACACCTTAATGGTACTTTTCTACCTCCTTCCATTGTTTTCGAAATTGCAAAAGCTACTCCAGCGTACCATCCCCCTGTGTTGTTCTCTATAGTCCCCCAAATGGGTGCCCGGTAGGGAGCTGACAAGTAGATGATTCCCCCAGCGGGTGACACCAGCAGCAACAAAACCAAAGGGGTAAAGAGGTTAGGAGGAGGGCAGTATCAATGACAGAAGAGGTGAGAGAACACTCAGGTCTGAGCGCAGCGAACAAAACTCAACCTCTTCCTATTAAGAGGCAGCAGGTGCCAGAAGCTTCCATTGATGAAGTCTCATCAAAACATGAAGTCAGAGGTTTTCTTCACACCTTATTCTTTAGTGCATCATATGAGAAGCTTTAAAATAACAACTCACACACACACACACACACACACACACGCGGCCCCTTTGAGAAATCATGAATGAGTCATATGGTTGTGGTTTTCCTCATTCTAGGCCAATCAGAAGTGTCATGGCAGAGTGTGTGTTAAGCATTGTGCAGTGTGTCTGTTTTGTGGGAGGTTAATCAAGGGAGATAGGGTTATGTTTGGGTGCCTTCAGAGGACGGCCCCAGGCCTTTTCCCAAAACATATGTGAGTAATTATGACAGATGGGGCCGTGGACAGGGGCTGGAGGAGGGTGATGTAGGGCTGTAATGTCAGGTTTTAGAAGGGGTGCTTCAAACGTTAATTTTTTTTATACTGATGTATTGGTGTGACTAATTCAGCTCGGGGAGGCTGTTTTTCTGACAATACATCAGCTCTTATGGTCCATTTATCTCTAGACGCCCCCACACAATCCTTTTTCTTTCTGACTCAGTTTTATGGTCTTTTACATCTGGGCATGCATGCAAGAGACTGGGACAAATGTTTTTCTAACAATATTACTGCGTGCAACTGTAATCCTACTTAAATACCCTGTTTTCTTTTAGCCATCACTCAACCATGTCGTTATCTGATTATTATTACAATCTGTTTCAATCTTCTGTGCCTTTCTCAGCAGTCTCATTAGTGTATGATGTGCACATTATATTAATTTTTAATAGTCAGTTTTATTCAAGTCTTTAAAGTAGTCACAATAACTTGCCTGTTAACCTTGAATGATGTTTTCTGTTAAAATCAGACAGCTAAACACTTGTTTACTGCATTCATACAAATAAAATACAAAATCCTGACATTATACAGCTGATTGCATTTCAGCATTACAACTTAGTAGAGCCTGACTGATATATTGGCGGGCCGATATTATCAGCCGTTATTAGGCATTTTCCAAACTATCGATATCGGCATTTATAATGGACGATAAATTAATATTTAAAAAATAAAATAAAAATGGATGAAACCCCCTTCAACCATGTTATGAGTGTTGGCGTTGTATAGTTTGTCCACCAGAGGGCGATCTACAACGTCCCTGTTGGCAACACTCATGTTTAACCCTTTAAGTTTTATATCTTAAGTTTGTATTTGTATACATTTTATTTATCAGAACTTTAATATATTTTGATGTTACTCTGTTCTGTTGTGACAATAAAACAAACAAGTTTATTTTTAAACTGCATTATCATATTATTTTAGGTAGACAAATAACTAATGTTAGGGAAATCTGTTTATGTTTTGTTACGCGTTTCTGGATTTAAAATATATATATATATATATATATCGGCCGATATATCGGAATATCGGATTTTTAAATCACCAAATATTTGTATCGATATCGGCCTTAAAAATCCTTTATCGTTCGGGCTCTACAATTTTGTAAAAACTTGCATGATAACTTATATCACAACACGTTGGCGTACAAATTATCACTGTGCTTACAGGGGTTATGCAAGAAAAGAACCAGCTCATAAAACGGGTTGTCAAACCAAGATGAAAGATGAGTTAAACTGACACACTCAAGCCTTACTTCTACACGGTAAAAGTCAGATGGCTGCTTTCAGTGTAGATTGCAACTGTCTTGCGTTTAACAATTGTTTACTCAGAATCTTAAGAAACTGTACAACATTTTCCATTTGCATGATGCTGATAATTAATTTGTGAAGATTACTGACGCTATACTTTGACGTTCTCCAGTTATTTCACAAAACAATCCTAACTCAAGGTCCCCTTAGTGAAGCTTTTCTAGGGCTTTTAACTACTTCTTCATCAGAGGGAGTTTGCATGTCATGGAGATGGCTCTGTTGACATGCAAGGTCAGTCGCTGTTATGATTTAATCCATATTACATTTGGGGTGGCTGTGGCTCAGGAGGTAGAGCGGGTCGTCCTTAAATCTCAAGGTTGGCGTTCGTCCTTAAATCTCAAGGTTGGCGTTCAATTCCCCCGCTCCTCCTAACCACATGTTGAAGTGTCCTTGAGCAAGACACTGAACCAAAAGTTGCTCCCAAAGGGCAGGCCAGATGGCAGCTCTGCCACCATTAGTGTATGAATGTGTAAATGAGAGGCAAATTATAAAGCGATTTGTCCGTTAAGGTAGAAAGGCGCTACATATAAACACAGTCCATTTATGACTTTTTGTTCTGTTGTGGCTTAAAGGTAAAAGCTTTTCAAAAAGCTAGTGGACCTTAAGTTTGTCAAATAATTTTCATTTGTTGAATGCCCCCACTTAGCTACAGATTTAGAGACATGGCATTCACTTTTGTTGCTGTGATGATACATTAAACTGAATCTTAAAAATGTTGAACTCTCCAGCAGACAATAAATGTTGGATATTCAATTTTACATGGACATTATGACTAGGTTTTGATAAATGTTACATTAAAACATTTAATTAATACAACAACAAAAAAACAGTTGAGAAAAAATTGCAAATCACATTATTCTGGTCATAACAGAATTATTCCCTTGTATTTTATACCTGGCTTACTCTATTTTAGCTTGTTTTTATTTTCTGTTCTCTGGGTCTTTTTAATGGCTGTTTTGATTGTATTTAAATGCCGTTTTGTAGTGTGTTTCTTTTGCACTTTGTCTCGATGCTTTAGGTGTTTTGTGTAAAGTACTTTGAATTGCCTTGTTGCTGAAATGTGCTATCTAAACATAATTAACTTGCCTTGCCTAAACTGGAGAAATATCTTATATGTCCCAACTCTATGACTATTAATGTCTATTAACTCATGGATCTCACTCTGCTGCCATATTGGTATATTTGCAAACTTTTCATAATAATGCCATATAATAGTTTTTTCTGTTACTGCTCCTCTGCCACTGAGGCATTGCAGTCCGTCTAGTTTGTCTTTCACGACTGATGATTGATTTGTTCCATATATTTTACATCCCCTATTAACTGCGAGCAGGAATTAGTGATAGTTTCGAGACCAAACAAGGCCAATAAACAACAAATGACAAAAAGCTGCCCTGCCCACAGTGCTGCAGTGTGAGTCATTTTATCCAATTATTTCTCCTCCGCACAAGACTACCAGTAATAAACAATGCATTATGTTACTGAGTCTTATTATCAAATGCTTGAGACCCAGGAGCAGTACAATGATGCAAAACCAGCAGACAACCAACAGTACTTATTGTTATTCACCATAAAGTTTTATTTCTGGGGAATTGCAGCAGTTGCTCTCTATTCAGATGTGATTAGAATGGTTCCACCGCTTGGGGAGATGCAGTGGAAATCTCATTACAGTGTACACATGCTGGAAAAAATGTTGGCTCCGGGGCAAATTAAACGCCTTCTCCTGAATCGCAATAGGCTTGTTAGGATTTTGGTGTGGAAATGTAGCACAGGGGAGGAGAGAAGTGGGCTGGCTAACACTTCTGCCAGGCTGACTGCTCTAACAAGCAGGGTTAAACTGTAACCTGTGGTCTGCTGTGACCCTCTCAGCAACAGCTACACAAGCTGATTTGCATGAGATGTGACTGCTGGAATTTCCATCTATGGACAAAACAGAAGCCTGAAGCACATTGGCAGGTGTGTGCGCACATGTGTAAGAACCGCTTAACAGATACCCATTGATATTTGGGTCAATTCCCATTCTTGTGTCATGTACCAACAGTCCTGTGATACGCCCACCATGTTCAGACAGATAAAATCAATGTGATGCATTTTCAAATGTTTCACCAAATAGACCAGATGTTGCTAACAAGAGCAGTACAGTGTGCTGTATTAGAAATGTGGTGTAGTCTGGAGGAAGAAGCTCTAAATCCTGAATCTGAAAACTGAAAAAGCTGAAAGCTAGGATAATAACAGTGATGCATTATACCGCAATCAATCATTACAAGAACACTCTGCAGCATCAACAATTACCATGAAATTAAAGCAACACCTCTTGGACACAAAAATAGATCAACAAGAAAAAAAGGAAAACACTTCTGGTGAGAGGACTCAAAGGGTACCAGTTCTTGTAACCCTATTTCCCTATGTTTTTGTGTCTAAGTGACTGAGGGGAACAACAATCTTTGACATTGGTCCAGTATTAAGCAAGATCGCTGCAGTCGGCAGAGCCGAAACAAGCTACAATGTAAGTAAGTAGGGCAAAAGTGCCCGTTTTGCCACTGACAGGCTCAGATTAATATTCAGATTTTCTGACAACATTATGGAAAGACCTTTAAAACCTCTTTGAGACCTTTCTGTTTAACCAAAAACAGCTCTGAAGTCGCTAGCGCTAAACCCACCAGACTCCATTTAAAAAAACAATACTTTTAGCGTGTATAGAGCCAACATATTTTCACATGTAGACCGGTAAACTGTGTGTTTATTCAACCAAAACTAGAGTTGTAATGGTTGGAAAAGTGTAAAGACGACCCAAAACGGCTTTGCATAGTTTTATTTTGTTTCTGTCGACTTTGAATGAAGTGTATTTTATGATGCTTAAATTACTGTTTATTTACAGGGAGTCTGGGGGGTTTAGTGAACGCAATTTTGCGGATGTTTTTACGTTTTAAAAAAGGATCTTAGTCTTTAACAGAAAGGTCGACCTCCTTATAAATCCTTTCCATAATGTTGTCAGACACTTAGAATATTAATATGAGCCTGTCAGCGGCAAAACGAGCACTTTTGTGAAGGTAAATACAAGCTGGACAATTGCCCTATTAACTTACGTTGTAGCTTGTTTCACCACTGGCGACTGCAGTAATCTTGCTTAATACTGGACTAATTTAAAAGATTATTGTTCCCATCAGTCACTTAGACACAAAAACATAGGAAAATAGGGTCTAGGTTGAAAAAAAAAACGGTAGTTACCCTTTAAGGTGGCAGGAATGCCACAAGTACAACACAGATTATTGTGGTTTTAAAAACAATCTGCTGATGTACTATAGTACTAAATACTGTTATTTTAGTGATCCATTTGCAATTTGAAAACTATAGTGCCCAGCTGTTTTAAAACAAACAAACATGAAAGTACAGTATCTCACAAAAGTGAGTACACCCCTCACATTATAGTAAATATTTAATTATATATTTTAATGGGACAACACTGAAGAAATTACACTTTGCTACAATGTAAAGTATTACGTGTACAGCTTGTATAACAGTGTAAATGTGCTGTCCCCTCAAAATAACTCAACACACAGCCATTAATGTCTAAACCGCTGGCAACAAAAGTGAGTACACCCCTATGTTAAATTCCCATAGAGGCAGGCAGATTTTTATTTTTTAAGGCCAGTTATTTCATGGATCCAGGATACTATGCATCCTGATAAAGTTCCCTTGGCCTTTGGAATTAAAATAGCCCCACATCATCACATCCCCTTCACCATACCTAGAGATTGGCATGGGGTACTTTCCATAAAATCATCTCTCAATGCAAATCAAACCAGCTATTTTGCTAACCGACATAAAACCATGCCAATCTCTAGGTATGGTTAAGGGGATGTGATGATGTGGGGCTATTTTAATTCCGAAGGCCAAGGGAACTTTATCAGGATGCATAGTATCCTGGATCCATGAAATAACTGGCCTTTTAAAAATAAAAATATGCCTGCCTTTTGAGGGGACAGCACATTTACACTGTTATACAAGCTGTACACTTAATACTTCACATCGTAGCAAAGTGTAATTTCTCCAGTGTTGTCCCAATAAAAGATAACATTACTAAAATGTGAGGGGTGTACTCACTTTTGTGAGATACTGTATATATTTGTGACCCGTCGTAAGCTTTAGTCTTCAGTAGTAATGAATGGCTAAATGCCACAGACAAGCTAGGGAAAAAAATTTTTTTGAGAGACACACTTGGTTTTCGTCTTTTCATGGGATTTGTTGACAACAGAAGTATAGAATATCATCTGGCATTGATCCATCCATATTGAGCCAAATTTATAGCAGTATTTGTGACTAAAATTAATATTATTATAATTGATGAACTTGCAACTTGCATGAAACATTGTTTAATCATTTATTCAAGTTCTGATTATTGTTACTCTGCTCATTCGGCTCATCTGTAAACAGAACAATACTGTTGTATGGAATTATGGTGTATGCTAAAGACTTGAAAATAGGTCAGACGGATGTCATTTGCTTTTTCTACACCATGTTTTATATTGAGTCGTCAGATGATGTGATGAAATTATATCTAATTCTGCATCAGGACTAGTTCTACGTGATGCAGTTTGTGTCTCCCTTGTCAGAAAGACATTCTTTTCTCCTCCTGACATGTGGGTTTTGTGACAAGGTTTGTCTTTCTCTTATTGTTGTAAAATAATACTAACTTTAACTATCAATCCATCAGTGTTGTTGTGCGTTATTTTATGCTTGTTTGGGGGGCTTTCAGATAACTTCCACGTCAGGTGTTTACATTATTCCTCTATTTATGTACAGGCTATACAGGTTATTTGCCTAAATGTTAAATTGCCATGTTAAGAGGAGGTGCAGCTGTTTGTATAAATACTTATTTGGAGACATGTTTCAGATGCTCTATTTGATAAAGAGTTTGATTTTTCATTGTCCATGTTTAAAGTAGTCAAATGTATGGGTACAGTATGCTCTCTATTTATGTCTCTCTAGGTCTCTGGAGCTGAAAATGAAAAACACCTAGTGATTTCTAGGTCAATTAACATTCCAGTGTCATTTCACAGAGAGTGACCGAGAGCCCCAGGGGCATTCTGGGATAACAGATGTGCACAACACACAGCCATACCATATCAAACTGGCTACACAACCTAAAGATGAAACCCACAAGAATGTCAACCTTCAGGCTTTAGCCCCAGGATGTTTATGTAATGCCACTGAAAAAGTCCAATTCTCTCTATGGTCAGATAGAGAGAAAGAAAAAAAAAAAAACACAGTACACGACCTGCCTCAGGAAACAGAAATGTGAGTATTGAACGGTGACCTTGAGTGAAGGCCGAGATAGTGAGCCATCCGTGCTGGAGCGAGGACCAAAGTGGGCTCATTTGGACTGGACCGGAGCCAAAGTGGTGACTCTGTCAGCAGGTCAGCATTACTTAGAGCTGGCTAGAGGAGAGGAGAGGAGAAAAGATCTTTTGTGAATATTTAAATATACATAGGAAAGAAAAATAATGTAAACAAGGAAAAGAACTCAAACTGCTGACTAATATATTGGCAAACACTGCTACAAAGATATGATTATTTTGGGTCTCTACCAGCGATTATTTATTTTATGGATACATTTCTGCTATTTTGTAATTGATCAATAGATTGTTGAACATGAAAGTTGATTTGTGTCCATTGAAATAGTAGTTTGACTCACACAAACACACATGAAAAAACTTGAGGCTTAATGAAGTCCAGCTTTTTCTAGAGCTTTCAATCTCATTTCATGGCCTTTGCTTCAGCAGGTGGAGCATGCTCAGTTGTCATGGAAACAACTCCATTTTTTATTCTGAACACTGAGATGTTTAAAGCCCTGGAAAAACTAGTTGTTTTTTAGTGATTTTTAAAGAAATGTATATTTTTCAATTTATGTTTAGTGAAATAAAATAAAAATGCCCACCATATAGTTTCCAAAATGATTTTTTTAAATTGTTTGTTCTGTCTTCGAGGAGGCAGTGAGGAAACAGGGTCTCAAAATCACCCACGAGCCAAATCACGTCCTGTATAGTGAGTATGAGCTGATGCAGAGGTTATACTTCCTGTGACAGCTAAGGAAGTTTATTCTGCCTAAGGAGCTGCTGACCACTTTCTACTCAGCCATCATTCAGTCCGTCATCTGCACCTCCCATCACTGTCTGGTTTGGTTCAGACACCAAACGGGATAGGGCCAGACTTCAACGGACAATTAGGGCTGCAGAGAGGATCATTGGAACTGACCTTCCCTCCATCCAGGACCTGTACCAGTCCAGGGTCCGGAAAAGGGCAGCAAAAATCTCTGCAGACCCCTCACATCCTGGTCACAAACTGTTCAACCTCCTTCCCTCTGGTAGGTAGATACAGGGCACTGCTCGCCAAAACCAGCCGACACAGAAACAGCTTCTTTCCCCAAGCAGTCACTCTGTTGAACACTCAGAAATAGCCCCCACCCTCACACTGAACAAAGTCACCCACCACTGTTCTGCTCATCTACCTCATGTCTATTTCAATCCTATAATTACAATATTGTTATTAATATATTACCATTGCACTGATCTGCCTTGCACTACTCATATTTCAATCCTAAAATCTCAGTCTATTGACCGATATTGCACTATTCTCCCTCTCTTTTGTATATTTTTTTGTAAAATTGTAAATTCTATTGTATTATTATACTGTACACTATTTTTTTTATATTCTTATCGTCAACTCTGTTTTTATTCTTAATATGTTAAGTGTACTTTGAGAGCAAAGATTACCGGAGTCAAATTCCTTGTTTGTCTACGCAAACCTGGCCAATAAAGCTGATTCTGATTCTGATGCCTTCAGGCAGAAGGTACTTATCAAACTGCAAGCTTAACAGGTATAAATTCTCATTTGTGCCGCTTTCAATCAAGTTAATGAATAATAAGAGATAAGATGTGTGTGTGTGTGTGTGTGTGTGTGTGTGTGTGTGTGTGTGTGTGTGTATTGGCTGCAGTGATGTATGTGTGACTAATACTACTAAATAATATTTGTGGTACTTACCATTATGGTTATAGGATGTGCAATTCATGATAGGGTACTGGTTGTTTTATATTTATATATATATATATATATATATATATATATATATATATATATATATATATATATATATATATATATATATATATATATGCTATGTTATATTTGATATGGTATTTGGCAATTGGGCATTGTGCAATACAGAAGTTATTGACCCCAGCATGAGTTAACGGGAAATGTGCAATCATCAAAATTAAGGGCAATACGAGGGGGAGGATGTGTTGTGGGTTCTGTTCTTCTGTAATTGTGAGGAAAGGTGGAGGGGGGGGGGGGGGGGGGGGTATTGTGTGAGGTTTATTAGATGTTCATTGAAGCATTGGATGAGATAATGTATGATTATGTTTCTATGTAGGTTAACTGTATGTTTATTGTGTGTTTATGCGCGATGTGTCGCCATTTCATTTCTCTCGAATGCCCAAGATGAATTTCTCCTATAGGAGACAATAAAGGCTTATCTTATTTTGTCTTATCTTATCTTATCTTATCTGTCTAATCATCTAACACCCACAGATCCAATCCATCCTAAGATGTTAGACTCTCAGACATAACTCTTTGCAGTTTAATAGCATTGTGTCTCTGTTTCTGCAGCATCATTTACTTTTTTTTTTTACTGTCTCTTGTGACTTCAACAATGTTGTAGGAATGGAACGCTAAGTTGGTGGAGTACTCTGTCAAAGCTGGATGATGCAGATGTAAAATTTTGTATTTATCCGATGTAGGACATTTGGGTAGGTCAATTCCAGATGGTGGGCTTATTGTGAGGTAGAGTCAAGAGTTCACAGTCTGTGGGAGAGGCTGATGTGCAGCTTTTTTGGGAAGAAACAACAGTTCCAGCTGATTAGTCATGAGGGAGGAGTGGGTTTGCATGTGCTCCCTGCATGTGATCTGATAGATCTGCTGCTGCTGCTGCTGTTCTCACACAAAAGCCAAGAAGAGTTGAAAGTTGAAAAGTGGGTCAGGGGATGTAAATGCAGAAAATGCAGAAAGAAAGTGACAGCGAAACATCAGTTTGAGGTGGACAGAGTGAAGATGGATAGTGAAAGAAAGATGAGTGCTTGTTATATTTAAACCATATTTTGTGCCAGTGAGCGAGGTGAACGAGGTGTGCGTCAAAATAAAATGTTAACAAAATCACAAACTGCCAGAGAGATGATTTGCCAATGGGCAACGCTTTTTGTAGCTACTAGGGAGATTTTTAAAACTTCTGCTGCCTTCCAGCCCTTCACCATTTAACATAAGATGCTCATATTTCTAAATGCTGTTGGGCATGGTAAGGTGTTCTGCTGGGGATTTCTTCATACTGCAGCCACACACCTAATAAAACACTTAGGTTAATTACTAACATTCACCTGAATCCCTCTGCAACTTACATGTGAGGCTGTGAAGACAATTGTCCTTTCTTAAAGGGAATCCATTTTACTTAAGGCTTTGTCATATAAAGAACATATGTAATATTTAAAGCAATAGTTTGACATTTTGGGAAATACACTTTTTAGCAGTTAGATGAGAAGATCCACACAATGTTGTTACCTTTGGACAGAGCCGGGCTAGGTGTTTCCCCGTTTCCAGTCTTTATGATCAGCGAAGTTAATCATCTGCTGGCTGCAGCTTCATATTTAGCATACAGATATGAGAGTGATGATTGATTGATGTTCTCATACTTGCTTTACATTATACAAATTTAGAGTAGTGTTTAAAAATGGCCTCCTGATGAACAGAAAGGGCACTCATTCCATGACCTTCCTACAATTTCTACAACAGGCTTAAACATTTCAAACATCAGGAGTTAGGAAACTGAACGTTGGGAGGACAGTGAGGAATGAGCAGGGAGGTCTAAAGAAGAGACAGTTATGGAAAAAGCAAAATAAGCAAGATAAAAAGACATTCTTTCAAGCACATTAACCCTGTTAAGCTACAGTATATCATGCTAAATCCCCCCTGCCTATTAGCCATTAGCACTGAGGGACGTGTGTTATCACACTCCAACACAATCTGGCCAAGGTTATGTCCCTGCATTTTTATGGAAGTGCATTTTCCAGCGATTTAAACACGCAAGATTAAACAAGAGTCCACTTTTCACCTTGGAACCATTTGACAGTAGACACAAGGTAACAACCGAAGGTCCTGTGGTTATGAGATAACAAAAAAAAGCAGAAATAAAATTCTTATCAGTTTGGACCTGCATTGTGGCTGCTGACTCAGCCTGCGTGTGCTCAGGCTCAGATAGACGGTACTATCGGCGGTTCAGTGTTTCTGTATAATCTTAATCTTTGGTTTGTTGGCTGGAATATAAACTGGAGAAATGAATGTGTTGCAGATTTATAATTTACAAACCATTGACTTTACATGCAGAATTCATGAGATAGCTTCTTTTATTAACACTATTATAAATACGCAAGAGTTGAAGATAAATTGATCGATACCACTCTCATGTCTGTACTGTAAATATGAACCAAGTGCCAGCATCAGGTTAGCTTAGCAGAAACGGGGAAACTGCTACTGTAGCTGCTGTCCAAAGGTAACAAAATATGCCTACCATCACACCAAAGCTCACTATTTAACACATTACAACACTTTAATTTAATACATGCAAAAACTAAAGTGTGAAAGCAACAAGTTGTGGTTTTACGGGGGGTTATGTGCCGGACCGTTCCTTTAATCTCTGTCACTGGGCAGATGGACCAGTCCGTCAAAAGCATGAGTGTCATGTAAATATATGTAAATGTATATTGTACTCTCCCTCTCCCAGATATTGTCACAAATGCTTCTCACCTTTCTCTGCTGGCCTTTTTTTTTTTTAATTCAGTCTTATTTTTCTGTTCATAATATGACCCATTTCCATCACTGCCTCGGGAATTCACTGAGAGAATATCGCCTGTGACTTTGTCAGAGGGCAAACTCATTTTGCACCATAATTGAAATTGTCATTTCATTCTATCTTTTCTAAGTTTTGAGAAAGAGAAGGAAGAAAAGAAGAGTCTTCCCAGCATCCCCTCACGGATAAACGCTCTTCCCTATTTTTCTACATTTAGCATAAAAAGGCTTATATCGGGTACACAGAGTCATGCTCACAGAGAGTGATGCCAGCACGAAAAGCTGTCTTCCTCCCTGCAGACTCTGCAGCTAACTCTGCCCCGCTAATCTCCAATTAAAATGGCGATAATAGGTGTTTGCCCAACTCAGTGCCCACAACTGCACCCCTGCTCCGTCCTCACTCCTTGCGACCTCCCATAAAATCTGTCACAGGGGACTCAAACACACACACACACACACACACACACACACACACACACACACACACACACACGCACAAACCCCATCAGACTCTTTCCAAAGTGCCTGAAGGATTGACCTAGATTGAGCCCACTTCACAAACTAATTTCTGAAAACACAAAGGAGGATTAGTAGAGATTAAGATGACAAAGTCTGAGGATTGAGAAGTAGCTGGCATAGGCCAATTATAATTACTGCCCTTATGAAAAGTGGACTGTGGCTAGACATTTTTTCTTTTAACCTGTCCTGCCCAGCAGCTTGGTATGCAGTGTGAGGAGCTGGATATACCATGTTTTAACTGTGGTTAAGCCTAGAGGGCTTGTGTTTGGATCTGCTCTGCTATTTAGAGAGAGTATACATGATACAGTACTGTGCAGTTTGTTCTGCTTTTGCTGACTGGTCAACGTCTCTAATAGCTGTGATTCAAAAGAGACAGCAAAGGCACACACAACAACAATTAAAATCATGTGCAATTTAAGGATCCTTAATGGACTGAGATTGTTCTATGGATTATATTTCCTCATTAAAATTCTCAAGGAAGCTTTGGTAACTGATGAAATTGCACATTTCCAGTGTTTTCCTTAGTGTGGGTCTGTTTGCGCTCTTCTTGCATTGTTGTGGTAGACCTTCCAGATGCAGATTGCTTGCAAAGTGTAGTTTACAGTGCTTAACCAGTAATTCCCCCCTACATGTTCCATATATGGGCCACATCTGCTATACCAGTGTGATTCATTAAAATCATGCATTTTAGAAAATTCCCAGCATTCGTGTTAAAAAGTAAGAATAGGAAATCTAATGAAAATGGAAAATTCAATCCTCTGAGGATCACTTGAAAGGTTTACATTTCTGCAATGTGTCGTACTGGAGTAAGAGCGATTTGAAAAGATGATTTTCTTCATGTAAATACCTTTTTCACCAGTGATTAGAGCGCTCAATGGTGTTTTAAGCCCCAAACATCGACTTCAAGGCAGCGCTGTGACCATCGACTTCAAGGCACCTAACCCTAACAATAACCCTAAGGCCGGCCACAGACTGGATGCGTGGCGTGAGCGTGTCAGCTGCGTGGCGTGTCCGTTTTTATTTCGGCTCCCATGTTAACAGGTTAGAGCTTGCAAACTGCCTGCGTGACATGCACATCTCAGGCACGGCTCAAGCCACGCCGAAAACGCAGGCCTGCTAGAAATAAAACCAACGCCTATTTTTCACGCAAGCGTGTTGGAAGTGTTTCCAGGCAAAATAGAATAGGAAAATGTGTTTATATATCATTTTGACACAAATACATATTAATAAATGACATTTTGAAAGTCTCTAGATTTTGACATAAATGCAGATATAAATGTAAAATAAAAATTATTATCAATTTTCAAATGTAGCACCTGTCAATACTGTAGCCTATTTTGCCTTCAATACTGCCGACGTTGTCTTTGCTGTAATCAAAGCAGTATATATTTATGTTTAACATTAAGTATACTACTGCTTGAGTGTAGGGGAAATGGGAAATGTACATGTGTACAGACGGGCTAGCAGCAGCAGCGCTGCGTCAAACACATTTCTGGTGTGTAAAGACATAGAAAAATCCACGCAGCTGACACGCAACAGAAACGCCACGCTCACGCCACACATCCAGTCATTCCAGCCTAACCCTAACCGTTGCCTAATTCTAGAGCCTTCCAGGCCGCTCTGCCTGGAAGACAACGTTGGGTGCTTAAACACCAAACACAGATAAGAGCACAAATACAACCCCCCATCTCCATTCCTTTACTGGGTCTATATGAAGCAAAATAGAGAGGAAAACATCTGTAAGGAGAACCAAAGTTTGATGTGGTCACTAAAGCCTTCAGCAAATCTGCGTGATAAAGCTCCTCTGAAATCTCAGCCACTTTGCATCATTTCTGACGCAGAGCTTTGGCTGTTTTTGAAAAGTCTTCACAGCACATTGAGAACCGGGTGTCTGAGTGACTGCGGCTAACTGAGTGTGTCTGTGGGCGTTTGGAAGTGTGTTTAAGCGCATGTGTGGTTTGCTGTGTTTATGTATGTGTGTGTGTGTGTGTGTGTGTGTGTGTGTGTGTGTGTGTGTGTGTGTGTGTGTGGTCCAGAACAAAAGCGGACACTCATCAGCAGAGTTGGCGTGTGCACAACACATTCGGAGCAGGAAAGAGAGGGAGGCTTTCATCTTCACTCATGCTTGCTGAGCCCCCAATGGGGACCACATGCCTGAGTCGGGGAAGGAATCCTTTTGTGTGATTAATACTAAAAGTTTAGGGGTCCCCTGCTGTCAGGGCCTGAGATGTGGCTTCAGAGCCCCCATCGGGGGGTCAGTGGAATCCAATGAAATCTCTCTAAGGCACAGATAACAACCTGCCATGGGGGAAGGCAGGCAAAGGATAAAACAGTCAAAATCCTAACCAGCTGTTAGACGTCCTATATTCTGCTAATTACAAACTCAGTGGGCTCCCCCCCCCTCACCACCTACTGCTGTCCCAGCCTCACCTCAGGTCCATCTTTAAGCCAGGCATTTAGTTAAGAAGGCTCTCATAATTGATGAAAGAGAGCGAGAAATGCAACTTCAAACCGCAGTCTGACTTCAAGTGCTCATAAAAATGCCTAAGAAATTGGAGTTCTGCACACCCGTCGCGCTCATTCATTAGCTGCGGCTAGGCTACCTTACATCAGCACACATTCATTTATCAGCCTCAATGTGAGCATGCCTCAGTAAACATGGGCTTTCCATTCTTTCAGCTGTGCTTTTTTTTAATTTTTATTAAAAAATAGATGAAATTATCCAATAAAGATAGACTAGAGAAAAAACACAGATTTTTGTATCAGAACTTTTTCTTCTTCTTTCCTGTCCCATTAATCATCTCACGACCCCTCTGATTTAACTTGTGACCCTTTGGAGGGGGCCCGGCCCCCATGTTGGGAATCACCGGACTAAACTATCTAAGTAGCCTATTTATAACTCCTACAACCAACTACAACAGTGAAATGCTACTATTTATGCATCAGTATTAGCAATCTAAAAATCAATCTAATAATGTCATAGGTAATAATATTCTTTAGTCCTTTTTAGATATTTTACATTACATACATACATTTTGCTGCTAAGACTTCTCTACCTTCACAGTACTTACATGGGATTTTGAATGCAGAACTTTTACTTATGTAATGGAGTATTTGTAGATTGTTGTATTTGTACGTTTACTTGATGAAATTATCTGAATACTTCTCCCACCACTGATCATTTTGAAGGATTTCTAAAAGCATACATCTTGTCGGAATGATATAGGTCAATGCTGACATACTATCACACTATCTCTTTGTCGTCGGTTTGAAAAGGGCAGCTGACGAGGAAGAAGGTAGCAACGCACACTTACATCCGCCACCTCCCCTGTGAATTCCCTTCCTTAATTAGAAGGCTGAAGTTAATTGATTGTTTTGGCTTCCCATTCACGTCAGGAGAGAATAATGTTTACTGTTTAACAGACTTCACTTGAGCTAAGGTACCTTAAAGTGAAGTGAGTAATTTCACCCCATCGTCACTCTTTCCTTACCTCCCCCCCCCCCCACCCCCCCACCCCCCCCACCCCCCACCAAACCACACCCCAGTGAAAATCCATAAACAGCAGAAATTGCAGGGCAAATGCCTTTGAGCCACACTGATTAAAAAGCCCAACAACCCCATTTCAAAGAGAACGTAAACAATGTTATGAGCACACTGCCTGCAGTGACTACCCCCAAACTGTTATTACATCTACCTATGAAGCCGCGTAGCGTTTCATCTTTCTGTGGTTTTCAGCAATAAGATAAGCCCAAGATCGCTGAGGTAAGCTAAGTAGCCTTAAAAGCATCCCTAAGCGTTTAATAAGTATGTACTAATGACCCCCAAACACATCTTATCAACATGAAAGCCTGATAAAGCTGCAGGATATCCAAAGGGTGAAGTGGTGTTTTGATTCACAAGCTCATAAATCTGCAGCTGTCAGAAAAATGAGAGTAGGTTTTCAGGATTGTTGCAACATGCAGGTATTGAGCCAGCTGCAACAAAACACACCTTCTTATCTCCGGCACTTTGTCTTTAGTGCTAATTAGCAAATGTTAGCATGCAAAACGCTAAGCTAAGATGCTAAAGATGGTGAACATTATACCTGCTAAATCAGTAGACTATATTAGCATTGTAATTGTGAGCATGTTAGCATACAGACCTTAACCATTTAGTTTAAAGCCTCGCTGGAGCATAAGTGCAGCTACACAGAGCAGCTAGCATTGCGACTCTTAACGTACTAATTTATAGGGGTGTGCAAAAAAATCGATACACATTGATATCGCGATTCAAGCTCTACCGATTCAAAATCGATTCATAGACTTCCAAAAATCTATTCATTTTTAAAAACATTTTATTGTATGTCTACTGCAATCACATTGGAAAAGTAACTACATTTACATACTGTGAATTTTTTTTTAAAATCGAGAATCGTTTTTGAAACAAAAATCGATTTTGAATCGAATCTTGAGCCTAAAAATTTATATCGAATCGAATCGTGACATTTTCTGAATCGTGCACCCCTACTAATTTACATCAAAAGTAAGACTATATTTTTAACATTTTGTGACTTGCTAGTAATGGTGACCTCTCATTATGTTGATAAAAAAGGGTATTCCTGGTGGCATTACATTTTCCACAAAACGTATTTGCTGTTCTACATAAACACACTTTCTTACCACTCTCATGTTAAATAAATATGAAGCTACAGCCAACAGGCAGTTAGCTAAGCTTAGCACAAAGATTGAAAACAAGGGGAAACAGCTAGCCTGGCTCTGTCCAACGGTAATATACATGTATATATGTGTTTTTATTCAACTCTAACGCAAATACAGTAAGCATATTTCCCAAAATCTCAAACTATTCCTTTAATTTTGAGTGTGTTGCCTTTAAAAGTCTTTGGACTTCTTCCCAACTGTCAAGGTCAGTCACGTATTTGTTGCTCCCTTGTGTTCCATTAATTACAGCACTTTTCTAAATATCCTCATCTGATGGAAAATCACTTCAGGTGATGTTCAAGCATTAAATTAGCTGGTGGCTGCAATGCAAACCAATCAGCAGGGTATCTGGAGAGCCACGCATTTTAAGGACAGGGTCAGCTGCATTATCCCGGGAGGAGGCTAAGGTAATGACACAAGTGAGAGACAAAGGCACAGGCAAAGAATGAGAAGGAAAAGAAGAGAGAAGCCATTGTGCATTCGAGCAGGCCTCCTTAGACTTAAGTACCTCTCATCCATTTTCATTCAGCCTTCTCACGATAACGCAGGGGGAAGGGTGCAAGCTGTGGAGGATAAACAGAGGACTAATGAAGTCGTTGACAAAAAAACATATTTAAAGACATTAAGAGATACAACAGAAATTTGAGCTACTGGAAACAAACAAAAGTAATTATTCCACATTCCAAACCCCGGAAACATCCCTGCAGCCAGACATCTTTCTGTATTGCACTGCAGGTTGAATGAAGCTCTGATAAGGAAAGGCTTTGAAAAATCTTTGAAAAAATCTTGTGTGATGTGAGCCTTGCGTGGCTCTTTCTTTAGCAGTCCAGCAGATGCTATTTTATCCTCAGTGTGTTATCTCCTGAGTCTGCCTTGTGGTCCAGATAAGCAGGCTGCAGGGCTTTTGAAAGGACAGTAAACTTTCTTTAAAGTAGGCATTTTTAAAGCAGACATAGCAACACATTAAAATGAACTCTGAAAGGAAAGAGAGAAACAGGAGGTAGCATCAACAACTGACAGCACATTTCAAATGTCAGGACATCTGACGGGGATAGACTGGCCCCTGACAGAGTCCCCCTTGCCTGAGGCGCATCGGTCCTCAGCTGCCCGCCTGAATGCTGATGTAACTCAGAGGTCAGAGCAAGCACAGCCCAGTGGATGGCTCTCTCATTTCGAAAAACATGCCTGACATGATCACAGTGTCTGTGCATGTGTGTCTGGAATGGTTTAAACCAGCTCCACTCTGCATTTCTTTTGTGGGCGGTCGAAAGTTCAGAAACTCACCAGGTTTCTTCAGCTTTGTATCAACCTACCTGCGCCTTCACCCGGCTGATGAAATCCTCCGAAATCCTCAGGGATATGGTCTTCTTTTTTTATTATGGTCAAATGAAGTTTTGAGAATACAGTCAAATTATTATTATTTTTTTTTAAAGTCGTAATGCTGATGATTTCAAATATTTGAATCCTCAGTAGGAGCCAATGAGCTATGTGCTGAGCGCCACAGGCAGAGAAGGGAAGTCATTAAGTATTGCTGGGTTTGGTCTGTCATTGGATTTGTTGACAGAGAAAGAAAAAAGATTTGTTCTGAAAAACCTTAATCTTTCTTCACGGATACCAATAATGCTCTCTACTTTAAAAGTTGTTGAATAAAATAATAAAACTATTTTGTAATTTATCTTGGTAGCTAATAATGCCTGGGCTGCTTTTTTTCTATATCTTTTCTAGCTTTTTATTTCTTCTAAATCTAGATCATGAATAACTGTAATTAGACACCTACTGATGCTGACGGTGTAGCGTTAAGGACATCTGGAACTAATTTTAAATGTATTGGAAAATGTCTCTGTACATGTGTGAGTGCACGCTTGCATGACTGAGTCGTTGCTAATGCCTGTGTTGCCAGGGGACGGTGACATGTAGGTACATTGTTTTTATCACAGTCGGCCACACATACAGACTGCCCACACAAAATACTAGACTTTATAGTCTGTTCAGCCAAGCTGAGCATAAGCTAACAGCACCCAAAGGATTCACAGTGTTGAAGGGTTGAGCCATCAGTGGTATGTTCTGGGGAGTTGGTGGGGGGGGGGAACCTACTTCCTGGCGGACAGGAAATTCAACTTCCTGTCTTGATTAATGGGGGGACTGTTGGATCACACAGGGGCACTGAGGGGCCTCCCACACACAAAGCTCCCACAGTTCACCTTGAATGTTAACCCCTTTTTTTCTGTGCTGGTTCTCAGCCAAAGAGTGTTTGAGAAAAATCATCTTGTGACAAAGTTATTTTGAAATGATGTAGAGAATATATTCACCAGCTCATAACAACATATTGTGACAGAGAAAAGAAGGATTATTTATGTATCAAGCTTTCCCCAGAATATGGCTGTATGCTGTTTTTGAATGCATGAGGGTCTGGATCCAGTAAAACTGGTGTTACTCAACCTCAAGTCACCGGTCAGCAGTCTTGTCAGGCAACAATGTAAACAGTGAAAAGACTCCTCAGAGCTGAAGGAATGCAGCTAGTGGCAGTGTGCTCTGCAGTCACTCACTAATGGGATGTTAGACTTGTTATAAACCAGGGAGCGTCGAACGCAGGAGCAAATATGGCAAACCACTTTGCAATGCATTTCACTGATGAAAAGTGTGAGAGGGGGCGTAGGAAGTGTGAGGGGAGGCAGGT
The DNA here is from genome assembly GCA_023566125.1 of Zingel zingel. NCBI lineage: Eukaryota > Metazoa > Chordata > Actinopteri > Perciformes > Percidae > Zingel > Zingel zingel. The sequence goes on along the minus strand of CM042329.1, from coordinate 26,837,566 downwards.
CAGGGAGGGAGGGATGAGAATAGAGAGAGAGGGGTCCTTTTTAAGATTTCATGTTCTCCTCCAGCCCCCACAGTTTGCAGATAAAGGTTGCCATTGCCAAGGTGACTTGACAGAGAAAGGGAAAGTATCTGGCTGTTTCGCCTGTTCTTGTGCGGGAAGCTTAGAAGCCAGAGGCACAGATAAGATGATTTCAGTCCCTCCTCCACAGAACAAAAGCTACACGCATGATATACTGCCTTAAATACCTCAGGACACCTTGGCTGCTGTGTTCACTCCAAAGCTGCCTAAATATGTGAAACATGCAGTAATGAAAAGGCACCCTATGCTGTGCTGAAGCTGCTTTTCCTTTCTAAATACAAATGATCATACTGAAGAAGACAAAGACACAATGCTTTACAGTCAAGAGGAAAAAACTCTTATGTTTATTAGCCATGAATTTCACATTGTGAAAAAAATGTACAAAATAATGCCATAAAAAATAGAAATTAAACTCTTACATGACAAAGAAAAAAATGAAACGGATGCACATTGACAGTGTGTTTTTTTCTGTCTAATTTACATCATTATGTGAAGCAAGATACTGTGCTCCTATCTGAGCCAGCTGGATTTCCAGACAAAACAGAGGAAAAGCGGAGGGCAAGAGTAGAAATGGGAAATGCCACTCAGCAATTAGGTGCAAATTGAAGGGGAATTCATTACTCGCTGTTGCCAGGGAAACTTGCGTTCTATGGGGAAAAAATGCTACTAACTGATTGGTGGGGCCAAAAGCTTTGTGTTCAGTGGAGGAGGAGGTCGTGGAGCCCCAAGGTTCTCCACTGAAGTCCTTAAAATTGCCAATAAAAGGATGAACTTGTGGGTGGCTTAAGGAGCTGAGCAGGAATTTACAAAGCTGTTTACCAATTGATCCCCACAGATTTGATTTGTTTCATGAATCCACAAGGAAGGACATTTGAAAAAATATATACATATTCCACCAAAACATATTGAAATTCAATGATTTCATTAATATTCAATTGTAAAACGTCAATGTTCAGGTCACATAGACAGACATACAGACAAAACACTGATTAGAGTTACCAAGGATTTCATATGCAAGTGGTTAAGACATTCTCTCTTTTTGGTCTTTCAGAACTTGCAATGTTTTCTTTCTTCCTTTTTTTATGTGCATCATTGACACTACGATGAAAAGCACTGCGGTGTCTGCCCTTATCAATGCACAGCTTATTGGATTCTCTGGAACTCTTTCTCAACCCAATGGTGAAGAAGACGGGTTAACACCTTGAAGAGCCAAGATAGCACATGTGACAGTCCTCCAGCTGTCCCAAGGACAGCTGCAAAGACTGTTGCATTCTTAACCATGTCAAGGTTAGTTATGGGTCGCATACCGCACCGTTCCAGCAGCCTTATCTGTTTTATGATTCAGATTTTCATGTTTTGTTAGTACAGTTTGGACCCCGATGGGTCTATTTAAGATAGGTCTGGACCCAGGTGAGAGCTTGAAGAGAATCTATCAGAGGTAAACATGAACATTTACCATACAGTACATACCATTCAGTCTTCTTATTTGGATAGCAGCCCTGTGGCCTAAACTGCTTCATATCATCAGTAATCTGAGCCATTCTTCCTCTTCCATCAATACTCTGTGAGAGGTTAACCTCTGTCTCTTTTGAAAGATTTTAAAGTTCCTCCTGGGAAAGACTGAATTGTGCAAAATGTAGCCCAACTGAGATCAGATAAAACACAACACCTGGCCATGCATGACATAACCCGAAACAAAGTTTACATAAGAATGCAGGCAGAGAAGAAATAAATAGGATTAAACATATTAACAGAACAGAGTAATCATTGTCATATAAATTAAGCCTACACTGCAGCAAGTTTAAAACAAAACTGATTCATTCTCAGTTTAGGTTAAGGTGACAAGATTTCTGTGACCACAGAGAAGAGTTCATGCCAGTTTTACTGAATCACTATGAGTGGACATGCTCTAGAAAGGGTTCAGCCATGACTCAGCAAGCGAGCAACTGCTTTTATCAGAATAACAGAAGCACAACCTGGTTGGCTTTTACAACATTAAGTGTACAGCTGAATGTGACAGTGTTCTTTCTGAAGCGATGGATGGATCCTAACACTGAATACCGCCCCTGTGTATAGTGGGTTAGTTAACAGGCGTTTAGCGAGTGTTAATGAGTAGCTACGAAACAGCAAACATGTAAGTTTGTGACCCCCACCGGCCACGCACAGATCCCCTCCATCCTCCTCAACATCAGCTGGTGTTGGTCGTCAACACCTTGTGGCTTGCAGTGACAGCAAACTGCCAAAGCCTTCATAAGAGGAACACTCTTGTTTCTGTGTCAGAGCTGTTAGAAGCACGGCTTTGAAAGAAGAAAATAAAAGATACAAGGGGGTCAAACAAAAGAGCTTATTAGAGAAGAAAAAGAAGTGATTTGCTCCTTCATTGTGCCTTTTATAAATCGGCTATATTCAGTTAAACTGAGTTTTTTCCTATAGCACACCAATCATTGCATTCTCCTTCCCCTCAACCTAAATAGAACATCCATCATGCTATACGTTGCAGCCTCGATGAAAAGAGAATTTTTTTTCTAATTTTTTTATCATAGAGAAAAACATCAATGCACATTCTCATAAGCCTGTCGTGACTAAATGGGAAAATGCAGGTTGTGTGATATGTTTGCAGTCCTCGTATGGCAGCATGAAAGCATATGCCAGATGTACACAAGGTTGGAGTTTGTGCCTCATAAAACAAGCAGCAGTTTGTTTGGTTTGTTTGCGTAAGCTACTGGCCTGTAGGCCTCAGCGTCCTATTTGGAAATGAGAGTAGACATCATTCCAGTAAAGTATCCAGCTTTTGTCCAGTTTCTGCATCTTTGCAACATCAAGATGAATGCGGGTGTCTGTACATCACTGCTCAGCGTTTCTTTTAGAGGAAGATAACGTGTGCTTCTTCACAGTTGGAGTCCAGTAGATGGTGCAAAACAGGGAAATCTGAGGGAGAGAAAATAATAACTTGTTAAACAGGCAAATAAGATGCCTGTAAGCAAACAACGCTCAACAGTTTAAAGGTGACTTTTTAATTATTTAAAGTATAAAGGAACAGAAAATAATACACATCTAGGAAAACACAACCTGCTTTCATTACTTTACATTGTAAAAGTATTGATGATGTATCAGCACTGTATCTCCTGCTAGACTAATAGATTTGGTGAATCCACCTATTCTGTTTCCTCAGTACAGCCGTCTGTCAAGCTTCTTACTTCCCCCTCAGCCTACTACTGTACACTTTTCACATCTAAGTTGTTTTACTCTTAGAATTTCACTCTGACATTTTCTGTTTTTAAAGCCTTTACTTAATATGTACCTATCTGTATGGCGCAGATGGTTACAGGCTTGGCAGCCCTCTGTGTCTAATGTGAATGTAATATCAGCTATCTCTGTTTGGACGTGGGTCCTTTCCTTTGCTGTCGTTGCCAGAGGACGTACATGTGATGAGTGAATAAGTAATCCTTGACGAGCACTTTTTACCCAGTAGCAGTTTGGGTAGGAGAGAAATGTCTTGCACTGGATTTCAGTTTGTTTCAAGTTCGCATTTAGCGGAATACATTTATGAACTTATAAATCAAAGTAGTTTTACCCGTGTTGTGGGCTGACTTTTCTTATTCACTGCACTTAACTACACGCTCTGACACTTAACACTTTGCAAAAATGACATAAAATGTTTTTAAAGAAAAGGTTGATAGATATACATTTTTGGAAATATGCTATATTTGCTTTCTTGCAAAGAGTTAGATGAGAAGATTGACACCACTCTCAGACATTCTTCTCAGCAAGAAAGCGAATAAGCGTATTTCCCAAAATGTCAAGTGATTCCCCTGCCACTATGCATGTGTCATGCGTCGTTCTTTTAACTGGAAACCATTGATACTGCCACATTGCCATGGGAATTGGAAATCCGATGAAGCTGATCGGGTTACGTTAGTAGTGTATTTAGAGACTGCTTTGTTTGTTGTGATGCTACATTAGTTATTATTACCACCCGTGAGGTTGTGTTTTTGGTTCGGTTTGTTGGTTTGTACGTCTGTCATGGATTACGGAAAACTACTGACACACTTTTCATTAAACTTGGTGGAAGGGTTTAGCACGGGCAAAGGAAAAACCCATTCATTTTCGGAGCGGATCTGAATCACAGGGCAGATACACAAGTTATTTTTCACTTTTGTTGCTTTTGACAGGGCATTTGTGCTGCATTAATGTGGTGTCAAAATAATTGGAAAAAAAATGTCCAGTCTGGGAAAATCCACATTGCATTAACATTGTGGAAGGGCATGGCTTGGCGGAGGTCTCTGCACTCTGAGTGCCCTCCTAGTTTAGTCATATTCTTAATTTGCAATATGACACAACATATAGGCTGCAATTTGGGTTATTGTAATGTAGTTATATTCCCGTAGCCTAAAAACATTTTCCTGGCCATAAAGCTGCATCTCAGTTCAATTCATTATATAATTCAAGCAAACAATGAAAACCTGCATTTGGTTTCTGTTACTTTTTGTGTGTAAGTAACTTTTTCATCGTTTGTCAGTACCTACTAAAAGCTTTCCAAGGAAAATACATCTTAGACAAGTTAGATTTGTTCCCCTGGGAAAACTGAGAGGGAACTTGGTCTTTCTCTCACAGCTACAATCTCCTTCTGTGAGGTCTAACATACTTCCTTGCCCTTTTATCCCTAAACAGTCAGCCTTCTTTTCCATTCCTCCACATTTCGTCTTTTTAACTCGCTCAGTGAGGAGACTGTCAGTTGCCATGACAGGCAGGCGCACCGAAAACAAATTCTGTATTAAATTAATGGCAGGATTTCACTTCACTGAGCACTGTGTTGCATTGGCTTAGAGATAGTTCAGACCTTCAGTCTAGTCTCTCCTTTTCAGAGATGAGTCACTGAAAAGAAAGGGAATAATAAGTCTTAACAAATATTTCATCCTGTGGAGAGGAGGAACATCACAGTATTGCAGCAGTGAAGCGGCTCTGAGCTGCTTCCTGGCATTATCACATGGGAAACTGTGCTGTGCTAGACAGCTGGGGAGTCACTCTAATTCTCCCCTCCAGCCATTTCAATAAATACAGCAACATGAAAAGGACTGCATGCATGGGTATGTGTGGGGACATCAGTGTAGGGTGTAGCGATTGTATGATGTGATGTGATCGTGATCCTGCAGCGTGCAGAAAGATCAGCTTTGCCAGCTGACTACCCATGCTCCACATGCGTCTGGCCTGTTTATCATCAGAGCGGGAGAGCAGGGTTAGAAAGAGTTGAAGTAAAGAATATATACTGTAGATGGTGGCTTTAGACTGTAGAGTTCGACAGGACATTTTCAGAGCGAGACCACCCGTATCAAGGATAATGTGTGTCTGACTGAGCAGAGGGGCGGCTCTCTAGCCCTACAACTCTCCCTCCTCACTTCCTCTGCTGCCACTTCTCTCAGTCATCTCTACTTGCAACCCGTGATGAATGGTTTCCGACACTGCGTGAGTCGCTGCCTTCCCTCTCACCTAGCATAAAGACTATAACCTCGTCAAAGGAAGGCGACTGAGAGTGGATTAGCCTCGCCAGGGTGTTGTAGCCTGCTGGTGTGTGGCTTGCCTAATTGGCAGACCCCTTTTCCCTCTTAGAAGGATTTCCCCCACAGGAGCAATAAAAGTATCCTATTCTCTTTCAATTACCCTCTCTGTCCTTCGGCCCATCCCCACAGCCACATAACTCACTTAACTAACGCACACAAGCCCCTATCAATCCCCCCACCCTCCCTCCTCTATGCTCCTTCCTCTCTTCCCTACTCGCTGTCAGTATTTCTCTTATTCTGAGAAGAAAAAAGATCTCTGTATCTTTGCCAGATTTGAAGCTTCTCTGCCAAAATGTTACAATGTTTATGTAAAGTGAAGTGTGAAAATGGAATATTAGCCAATATATAATTATATATACCTCCACCGATTTAGCATGACCCTTCCATAACATTGTCGGACTCACTATCGACAGTTTAAAAAAAATCTATATCGATGCAGCAGAAATAGAGATTTTATTCCATTCTTCATAATTGACCTGGCGCCTATATTACCGACAATGCAACCAAACCACCAACAGTGAGATGCTAGCCTCATGCGGGAATGAGGAGCACGCTAAAGAGGTCTGGTAAGCTAATTTCTCTAACTTCACAGCCCTAGATCTTCAGATGCAACTTTATGCAGCTTATTTTATTTACATATGTAGTGGTACTCCTTAAGACCTGTAAACAGACAAAGAGACATAAAACATACCTCATGGAAAGGGTGTAGGTAGAGGGGTTTAGGCTCAAGCAGGCAGATGTTTCCAGGTGCTGACGAAAGCAGTGGGAATGAGCGAGTATGGCACAGTAGTGATGCTGTTCCAAGCATCCAGCGTGGGGTCATAGCAGTCAAGAGTTTTACACCGCTGTGTGCCAAAGTACCCACCCACCACATACAGTTTGTTCCCCGATGCCACAGCCTGGCAGCTCATCCGCTTGGCCGTCACGTCGCCCACTTTAGTCCACTGGTAGGTGTCACTGCTGAACTTATAAGCCGAGCATGCTGAGAACTCTGTATCGCCGCCCATGACAAAGATCTGGTTTCCCAGCACGGCGGCGGCTGTGTAGCGCCACGGCTGCGGGCAGGACGCGGGCACAGACCAGCGGTTCTCCTGCGGATCGTAGCACTGCACCTTGGGCAGCTTGTCGTGGGTGACGCTGGTTCCTCCAAAGGCAAAGAGCTTGAGCTTGACGCTGACCACTGCTGCATTGCTCACACCCTCTCTCAAAGGAGCCACCATGGTCCACTTGTTTGCCACTGGGTCAAACTGCTCCACCTGTTTGAGCGATACAGACGGAGAAGCTGGGAGGCAGCCAGTTGCCGCCGTGTGCCCTCCTACCACGTAGAGGCAGTGTTTCAGCTCTGCAGAGCCATGGCCAAACCTGGCAATGAGCATGGGTGCTGCCTTTGACCATTCCTCTTGGATGGTGTCGTAGACCCACACATCTTTGGACACACCGTTCTCTGAGCCTCTCCCACCAGTGATGTACACCTTACATCCGATGGCACAGGCGCTGAACTCCTTCCTGGGGCTGGGAATGTCGGCCTTGGGGATGATCTCTTTGGCTTTCTGGTCCACCAGGTACAACTTGTCACACATGAAAGTCTGCCCTCCCAGAAGAAATAAGGCATGGCTGGTCTTTCTTGGTCGAGCACACGGGCTGTTAACAACGCCATCGTTTTGCAGGATCTTCAGCTTACAGCGGATAGCTTCATCCACAAGCTCCTTGCTCTTGGGCTTTGCGTTGATCAGCTCTTCTGTAGAAACGTTCTCCATGAGAAAGATGGCAGGCAGTAAGGCCAGGCGGACCGTTCTCAGGAGCTCTGGAAGGTGGCAGTGTCTCTTTTCCAAGTCATAGTTGATCCAGTTAAGGGCAGCTTCATAAACCAGTCTCTCATCTTCTGTCTCTAGCTCCTCATGTGACAAAAGCTGCACCACCATATCTTTGGGCAGTTGGAGGAAGTCTTCTGTCTTGCAAATAGCGGGAAAGTTGCTGAGGCACATGCCCCAGGAGAGCTCTGACAGCTTGGTGCACTGGTGGGCGTCAGACAGCAACAGCATGCCAAGGCAGTTAGTTGGGTGAAGGTTTCTCTCTAGGAATTCAGCACAGGCATCCCGGATGTCCTGAAACTCTAGCATGTCCCCAGCCTCCAATAGTGACTCTGCGTTTTCCTCGTTGATGACCACACGTGATGAGTACGCATAATCCAGCAGGAGCTCTAAAACCTCTGGGTGGATGGAGTCACGGAAGTCGACCTCACTGGCCTGGCTCTCCCTCAGCCCGCCGCTGAACATGGCCTCAAAGTAGCGGCTGCAGGCAGCCAGGACGGCCCGATGGCAGGGGAAGGAGCGGCTACCTGCATGAAGCAGTACGTCTGTGAAAAGACGTTGCTGCCGCAGCGAGTTGAGGTGCATGAGGACACTATCGGCATAGGAGGACTTGTGGAACAAGTAGATGTTCATCGAGCCAGTGCTGGCTCGTGATTTTCGGTTCTCATGGACACACACGGACATTTTCATTGAATCCTGAAAAAGTAAAGACAAGAAAAATCTCTCTTTAGTGCATTTTATATTTAAAGTGCATTACACAAGGTTCTACCGGTACATGTTTTGCTGAGGAAATTTGTTCGTCACGGTGCGGGTTATAGATTTTTGTTTAAGTGGTTTTTGTCTTTAAATTCACACCTATGGGGTAGAAATATAAATGTTGTTGTTTTTAGATTATTAGTGGATTTTAGTCTATGAATTCACAATCATCGGTTTTTGCTTAAAGTTGCTAAATCATAAAGCTGAGACAGCCATTGTTATTCTCAATATGACTCAAAGTAATAACAGTCAAACAAACAGCCCACCCCCCCCACTCCCCCAACATCAACTAAAGAATTTCCAATCATTTTGAAATTCAATAAATGGTTGCCCTTGATGTGCCAGTAAGACAACAAGAGAAAAGTCCTCTGTTAAATTAAACCCTCACATCAATTATATTCGCGATGGGAAGAGCTTTTTGCAAGACCCGAGAGCATCATAATAATGAGTTTCCCATAAAGAGGAGGCAAGCTTTCAGTAATATGGGAGCCTATTGCTGTTCAGACACAGTTTAAGGAAAGAAATTAGATAATGTAAGTGTTATAAGAGTGTATCTTCTATCATTTAATCTCCATCGAAATTCACTTAAAAGTGTTATAGTTGCCCTAATTCTCAGCCATGAGTACAGTAAAGGTACGTGGTGTGATTTTGATGCTGGAATATGACATTTTGCAGCCCTAATATCCATACCATGACAAATGATGCAATCCTTCCCAAGAGATAGAGAGACATTAAGCAAGAGATCCAGAGATTTCAAGTCGTGAAACAACATACGCCTGGGACTTATGAAGGTCAAGTAGATAACAATTGTCTTTTCGCAAAGACCACAAGGCTTTTCTAATTTCAAAGCAAGCAGCACTAATCCACCTCTTTTAAAGATGCCAAGATTTACAAGTAAGAGTCCCTTTGCAGAGCTCTTTCAGAAAAGAGACAAGAAAGAGACAGCAGGACTCTTTATGCACCAAATTTACTCCACTCCCCTCCAGAAAGTCACAGCTTCCATCTTCACTGTCCTTGCCCTGTCCTCACTCTGAGCTCACATTTATTCCAACCAATTTCCAGACATGTCAAGAGCCTCCAACACTCTGTTTTCAGAGGCACTGAGTCCCTCTCTGACCTAGTAAATCCACAGCTGTCAGATTCTTTAACCAGACTTACATACATTGTAAGTTCTCTTCTAGGTATCATGTGAAATGATTTAAGGAGTGATAGAAGGTTGAAGAGTAAACCTTAAGACCAACAATGCCTTTTTACACGCAAAATCTGCCTTTTTAGTTTCGAAAACAGGCAGTAGGTGGTTGTAGCATGTTTGTTGTTTTTCTCATTGACAGCAAACAGCTGCAAGTTCAAGTTTTAAAGACTGGATGAAATGTATGAAAACCAGCTTAAAAGAGAGTGATAGCATGACACAGACATTTTGTATTTGTCTATAACTTTATTTTGGATGAACTACGATACTGTTTTTTACACCATGAAAGCTTGTCACAATTGTATTACTCTTTTGTAACTGACTGAAGTCAAGCTGACCACAGCTGCCATTTGTTTCTCTGTCAGTAAGAACATGTTTTACAAACCTACAGCTGGTGCAAGTTTGACTCTGAAGACAAAGATTTTTTTGAGAACTACCGCTTCAAGGCTTATAGAGTACAAAAGTTCCCACGTGTCATAAATGATTCCGCTGCAACCCAGCTGCGGAGAGGAGAGGACAGTTTCCATTTTCCTTAAGTTGCATCATCTGTGTTCAAAATCCTAAGAATGCCGTTTCATGAATAGACAATCAGCTGAGAACCCTGTAAGTACAAATGAAAGCCCAATGCGGCTTTCCGGGAAATGGTGTCACTCATACCTTTGGCTTCAACAGAACTGTATAGCATCTTATAAGTTTCAGGGACATGATTAAATTCCCCAAACCAGTTGCTACCCAGACACCCAGGTTGGCTTTTTTGTTGCAGCTGTCATTGGGGGAAACACAACCTGTGGAATGTATTCCATTTGAAAGTATTCTCACATATTATGAAATATTTATTTATTTATTTATTTCATAATAATAATTAGAAGAATATAATTTATCACAACGTGATTAAATACAAAACCAACCTTGGTCTAACAGGATTTATTGCATTCCAGCACTGACAAAAACTAGCAACTCGTCAGCTTGTGGCCTCTGGCTCAGCTACTCTATAATGAGAATATCTTGTTCTTTCACCTGCGCATGTCACCTCCCACACACATACACACACACACACACACACACACACACACACACACACACACACACACACACACACACTGCGGCTCATGTTTTCTAATTAGGAGTTGTAAGCTTGATTTGAATAAGTGGCACTAATAAAACCGGCACTAAATTGGAGAGGTTTTGCAAATACTAATAATTAGCATGTTAATAAACATAACCTTCAGTAGCTTGCAGGTAGATACACATTTCAGTTAGTCCAACAGGAAGTCAATCAAACAAATTGACAGTTGTGATTTTTTCTGATTATGCAGTATGATCATTATCTGCTCATAACACATTTTTTAAAACAATTTTGCATCACTTAAGGTTTTTATAAAATACATAAAAATAAGCTCACATACACACAGTGACTGCAGGAGAGACAGCTGAACAAAGAGAAGAGGAGCAGCAAACCAGATATGTATTCCATTTGCATATTAAAGGATAAAGCCTTATCAACTAAACCTGCAGGTCCTGAAACCCCTCTGTTAATCTATATGTAATTTAAATGTGAATATGCCCTTTGTTACAAATGTACTTGTCCTCAACATCTGTCCAGTAAGGATGTTTTATGATTGTATAGTTTCAAAGTTTAATATGATATTCTCCTACATAGACTCTTATATCTTAATCATGACCACCAATTTAGGCTATTGGCTGTATATAATGTAAAGATGTTTTCTACAAGCTACTCCATCTGCTCATTAACCCAATACATGTAAAAACAGGTTAGGTTAGTGCAACCCATATTACTTCAATTTGGTTGTTCACAGTAGACATTGTTACAGTGTAACAAGTCTAACAATAACTTTTTTTGCTGAAACAATTATCCAATGTTGATCATCAGGAAATGAATCAGCAACTATATAATTGTAATCATATTGGTCTGTGAATGTAAACTGAATACTTTTTGGATTTAGTTGGACAAAACGAGCAATTTGAACACTGGTTGTAACTGACAGTCAGTGTTATATCTGCACTATATAAGAATAAACATGGCTTTCTTTTAATCCTCACTACAAGTGTGTATTCTTGCCAGATGAAAGGTAATAACTAAGTAACTAACTAACTAACTAACTAACTAACAAACAACATTTTGGCTATCTCAACTTGGTTTACTAGTTGTTTGTTTTAGAACTGACTTAGAAGTGAACTTGTATGATGAAAAAAAATACAATATATATTTTAACATTAATAAGATGATGTATTCACTTTGACGTCCACTGGTGATAATAGGTGTTATCTATTACATGACTGTTTATTTAGCACCATGAAGGTTATTTACATATTCATTGTGAGTATAACTTCACTGAAACCGTCAAATAGTTTTGATCATTGATAAGTCAAGTCATGAGATGTTGTCTGTATATTTATCTGTCTTGTATGTCTGGCAAGCCAAAGAAAAATGTCCAACCTGGTGGACAATAAAGATTTATTCTATTCTATTTATTCAAAAATGCTTCACATTCTGCTTCAGCTTCTCAAATGTGAGGATTTGCTGCTTTTCTTTATCACGTCTCATAGCAACCTGACTAACTGTTGGTTAGATAAATCAAGCAGTTTGGAGACGCAATCGGACATTTTCCCCTAATTCTTTAAATTAAATCAAAATAATTATCACTGGATTAATTGCTAACTAAATTCAGTTGCAGCCCTAAAACCAATTACTTATTAATAACTTGTATCGTTATTATTTTCATCAATCAGTGCTTGTGGTATTGCAACTTGTCAGGCTATTTTCTGTCACAGTTAAGAGTCAGTACATTCACACCAACGTGCCCTGAGAGGAAGAAAATATGCCAGCAGTGAGAGAGTGAGTGATTGGCTGGATGGCTGTGAGCGTTGTCATCCTCATCCCCTCTACAGAAAAAACAGATCCATAGGCACATAACAGGAAAGCACATACATGCCTCACTCACAAAGCACGCAGTAAAAAGGCATGCACATGCCGCCGTGGACTTTATATCTGAGGCCTGGCTGGCTGCAGTCTGTGTAAAATCATTGCCAGGTGGTCACAGTCAACCATGGACTCAGGAAGAGGGATGGTGGGAGAGACTTCAAAAGTAAACACCAGGCTTATATAGGTCAGTTCTGTGCATCTGCCACTTTGGAAGAGAAAAAAAATGAAACAAAATGCAAAACAAGAGGACACACCAGCAGCTATTGATCTGCATCCATCTTAATCTCTAATTTATAGTCTCACCCCAGCTGTCCACACACATCTGAGCGAGCTTTACTGTGTTTAAACCAAAGCCATGCCACTTAGAAATAGTGTATATCACCAAGAGGAGCGTGTCACACCTTTAAAAACATGTCAAACATCTCGAGGATGCATGAGTATGCAGGGACAAAATGCCGAAGAGACCACAAAGGACTGAGAGGAGATCTCATGAAAATAAAGAAATAGTAGCCTACAATCAATGCGCTGGGTAGATTATAGCCAAGCGATAACATAATATCGACATAGTCAAGGAATGATAACAATAATGGAATGATAACAATAATATTTTGTCCACATTAGCCTGTTTTCTGTTGCGCCGGAGTTTTCCATCAGCAGGTGATCAGAAAGGGATGCTGTTACAATATAAAGATCTGTTAATAAGCTGTAATAGATGTCACCTCTATATAGGCTAGGGATGTGATTTATTGTCAAATTTACCTCTTTGGGTGAAAGCAGGAGTTCAATTGTGTCCGCGGTATCCCTCGAACATGCCACTTCTGAAAGAGCCACGATGCGAACCTTGCGCTCGGGGAGTGTAAAACAACTCCTTGGTTATTTCCGAAAAGCTGGCGGATAATCGGGGAGGATGAGGCCGTTTTCCTCAGATAACGCGCAACACTGTCTGCAAATTCCGAAACAAAATATACGTAGCCTATACAAAGGCCTCGCTTAAAATAAAGGGGCTTTGGTGTAAAGGATGAGATGTTTGGATGCGTTCCTCCAGCGCTGCTGCTCTGCTCCTGTGTGACGGTCCTCCTCTTGCGCTCCCACTCCTCTCTCACTGGAATCAATGGGTGTGTTTACACTGGGAGAGGGGGAGGACCGTCACCGCGCGCAGGAAATAGAGAGAGAGAGAGAGAGAGAGAGAGAGAGAGAGAGAGAGAGAGAGAGAGAGAGAGAGAGAGAGAGAGAGAGAGAGAGAGAGAGAGAGAGAGAGAGAGAGAGAGAGAGAAGGCCTATGCAAAAAGATCTCCCAAGGCAGGAGTTTCCTCCTACACACATACAAACAAACACACATCATCACCGTCTTCTTTAGGTTGAAGTATTTCTGTATTTCCATTTTGAACTAGGCTACTTTATACTTTTACTCCACTATATTTCACAGGGGAAATATGGTAGGCTACTTTCTACTCCAATTTGACAATTATGGTTACTTTTAGCAGTAGTGCAGGAAATAAGTAGCCTACCTTAAGTACCTTCATTTAAATTCCTAGAAGTAGGCTATTGGCAGCAAAGTAAAAGTACTTGTTCCACAGAAAAATGGCCCCTGTGGATGATATAGGCTACTATTAGCTTATTAGATTGTTACTGATGCAACAATGTGAGAAGCATTTACTGCAAAACATGCTGGACCACTGGCCACTGTACAGGAACTAATGGTTATAGTAAAGTAGCCTAAATGAAATGTATTGTGTGTGTTGTGCTTTTAAGTAAAAGAAAAACTACAGTGATACATTTCAAAACAATACCATGTAGAAAATACCATCATGTTGGACTGAGTCACAGCAAACTCACCACTGACTGCTATAGGCCATTATAAATCCATAGGATTATAAAGACATTGTGGTTTTTGGTTGGGGTAGCTGGGAACGGGAAGTCCAATTATATCCCTGGACATCTTGTGTGAGTCACATCTGTGGTCCTTGTTGACGGGACTTTTGGCTGTGACTAAACTCTTCAGTGGACCTTCGAGGCTATGATATTATTTTGTTTGTTTTTTTGCGTCCTTGTGTTGTGGTGGCTAGAGCCGTTACATACTCGCATCTGGTTTCTTTTCCCATCAACTGTTTTTATGAAGACATAAATTACACCATAACTGTAGCTTCATGTCCAGGATGTTAAGCACAGTGTTCCTTAAAGAAGTGTATTTAGTTGTGTAGAAGAAATAATGGGAAATGCTTTATATGGGAAATGCTTTATATATATATATATATGTGACAGGAGAGACATCTAGTGGACAAAGTGGAGTGCCAAATATTGAAAGCTGGAATTGAGGGAATAATTAGTTTAATTATAAACCCTTGTGATAAATAACAAGACAATAAATTAATAATAATAACAACTTGTGAACACTTGACGATCTGTTTACATATCTGAAAAGGAGTGGGAAGAAGTATACATTTATTTAATCCCACCCCCATGTCTATGTGAACTCCCTCCCTCATACCCAAAATCAATTATAATCAGTTATTTACAAAAAAAAAAGAGGAACATAAACGAGGAAAGAAAAAGTTTCATAAACTAAAAACAAAAAACAGTAGCCTAACTAAATAAAAAACAACAATAATAACAATTATAATAATGAAACTGGAGTTTGAAGTATTGTTTCAGCTTTTATTTATCTCATGATTTTGTTTATTCTATCTTGTGGGGAAAATGCCAAGAATGACTATTTGTTGTAGATTAAGTATAGTGCACAAAATAAAATGTGAGTCACTAAAATGTGAGTAAACACACAGTACTAAAGTAAAGGTTCAGGTTTACTCTAGTAACACAAATGTAATGTACAAGTGTAGTTTTGTTCCTCCTGTGGTGAAAAGTCAGTCAAGATCTGTGACACAGATACAGGCAGATATCCCAAACTGAAACCTTTTGGACTAATGTACCGTTATGTTTTGTATGACTCTCTGGTTTATCCTGTCCTGAGCTTTAACTGTACACCACACACCACTCTACACACTCAGAAGCAGGTCGAGCACAATTATACTGCTGAAGTAGCCTACTGAAGCATGTTGCTGCAGCAGCCCTAATGAAAACCAAGTTTTCCAATGGTTATGATGTTTTTATTATTTATTATTTCTGGGACATCTGAAGATACAACTTTTTAACATTGCTTTCTCCTAGAGTGTCTTCAAGTCTTTATCTACCACATATTCAGTCTTTTTAAATGTCAAATGCATCCTTCCTACGTATATTTATACTTGTTTTATTTTAAATGGTTATGATTGTTTGTGGTTTGTGTTGCATATGTTGTGCAATAGAACATGTATTTGTTTAGCCTACTTACTTACTTATTTCCAGCAGATAACATAAAGATAAAACCCATTTTAGACAGTAGCTAGCTAGTAGGCTAATAGTTTATCAATCAATCAAATGTTGTCAATAAAGGTCTATAGCTAACTTAAGATGTATTGTTTTCTGTTGCATTGCCTTCTTTTGCACTTTACATTTAACGTCATGTGTTTAAGGAAGGAAATTATTACATTTTTCAAAGCAGTAGGGGTTGTGCCATGGGTTGTGCTCGGTTGTTCCTCTTTAAATCTTTACACAGCATAGACTTCCGCATGTGATGCCCCGCCCAGCTCCCTCCACATTATACTGCTGCCTGGTTGGTCGCCAGTCTTCTGACTCTACCGTCTACTACCAACATGATCACTGCTCTGAAGTTTACGCTATTGTTGCTGGCTCTTGCCTTTGCCCAGGGGCTTCAGTACAACTACATCGATGAATTGGCCGAAGAGGCCGGGACTGTGCGCGCTGTTCAGGCTTCACAATATGTCTCTCTGTGGCCGCTGCCGCAGAAAGTGAAAATATCAGACGTTTCATTCAAGTTAACCAGCTTTAACATAGTTGACGCCAAGGAGTCATCCGCCGGGCCGAGCTGCAGCCTCCTGAAGGATGCTTACAGGAGGTAAGAAGCTCTATTTTGTGTAATTGGTTTGTTTTTGAGCTCTTTTTCAGTTTGTTATGAGGAAAAAAAGCGCCGTGCTGCGTTCAGGGACCCACACCTACATGACAATCAAGTCTTCCTTTCACTGCCTCTCTCGACAGGTATTATGAGTACATATTTGGCATCGCTAAAAGGCAGGGGCCGATAAAAAGCAGGCGAACAGGCCCCTCTGAGCTGACAGAGCTGCAGGTGTGGATCACATCACCTGACTCTGAATGTGACGGTTACCCCAGTGTGACTTCTGACGAGTCATGTGAGTCTCTTCTCTTCCTTATTGATGTCACATAATCATGATATTAACTGTGGTGCTTCTGTGCAGTGGGGGGGGGATGTAACCAAGTACATTTGAGTATCTACATTTTTTGCTATTTGATACTTCTACTCCACCACATTTTAGAAAGAAAATGGGGTTTTTACATTCATGTGACAGCTAAAGTTACTTTACAGATTAAGATTTTACAGACATAAATATGATGCATTGTTAAAGAGTAAACTGCCCAACAGTAGGCTATATAAAGTAGTTAAAATGATCTCTACATGGACTATATTTCTGCATTACAAGTACTTTTACTTTTGATACTTTACATTCAGGGTGCAACATTAACTTTTTTGTCCATCGGTCCATCAGCCAAATGTCTCTCTCTCTCTCTCTCTCTCTCTCTATATATATATATATATATATATATATATATATATATATATATATATATATATATATATATATATATACTTCCTCCACCACTGGTCCTGTGGAATTGAAAGTTGCATGCTGTTATCTGAAAGCCTCTGCTGATGAATTATAATATATATCAATTGCTGTTTAAGGTATAACCCTCCCCCCAAAAAGATATAGCCATTACTTTTCAAATGAAGATACAACATTACCAAATCATATGAAAAGCTTTTAAAATACAGCAGCAGGGTGTAGCTGTGGCCCCTTGTCACATTTCAGATGTCTATGGTTTTTTGCAGTTACACCAAAGAGACATACAGCCGCCTAACCAAATTCTTGTAAAGCATGAATTGATGTTGGACAGGTTAACTGATAACACTGAAGATTAAAATTCCCTGAAGGATCAGATAAAACACAAACTACAATGAATTTGTTTATTTACTGTAGTTAAGGCTTTATTATTTTAGGTCACATTTTTATTATTAAGCAGATGTATAACTGCATAGTATATCTTAATTACTCAAAATATAAGGTGACTATAAATGGCAACCATATTTTCTATTTCCAAACTAAACACGGATGACTTTTAAAAGTTAGTATTGAGCCCTGCTTCAATTACATTTTGCTGATAATACTAATGACTTTTACTTGTCAGAGAGTATTTTTACATTTGTTGTATTGGTACTTTTACTCAAAGAAAAGCATCTGAATACTTTGATATCGACACATCTATTTGATTCTTCCTACTACATTTTACAACCAGAGAAAGGGCTTATACTCATGACTCACCAGTGGAATTAGAGATTACCTGGATTTTAGACATTTTGGATTAACAGGTCAGTATAGGCCATCTGGTTAAAGCCTCCCTGAGTGTTTAAGACCCTGACTTTAGTACAGTAATAACCACCTGCCAAGCTTTGACAACACTGGCATGCAATTCACAACTGTTTGTTTCCACAGATGAACTGTCAGTGGATCTGCCGTATGCTGTCCTGAAAGCGCCGAAGGTCTGGGGAGCCCTGCATGGTAGGCTTTTTTTGCCCATTATTGCACCGTTTCAAAGCAAACAATACTACTCTAATACCACAGCCAGGAGACGGTTAGTGTAGTTCAGCAGGGGAAACAAGGGGAATCAGCTAGCCTGTCTTTATGCAAATGTAACTAAATATGCCTACCAGCACCTCTAAAGCTCTATAATTAAAGTAACACTATGTAACTTTTAGCTGCAGCTGTAGTTCCAATGAGACAACCTGTAGGGGGCCTGAAGCAGGAAAAGTTACATAGTGTTGCTTTAACACATTATATCTTGTTTGTTTAATATGTTGTTTTTTGTTTTTATGCTAAACTAAGATAAAATCTCCTCTCTGTAGCTTTATATTTAACAGACAGACATGAGAGTGATATCTAACTCTAAGCAAGAACCCAAAATAAGAGTATTTCCCAAATCTATTTTCTGTCACTCAAACAATTATACTCCGCTCTACTCTGGACCCTTGTAAACACTTGATCACAGATGGAAAATGTTTGTGTAAAGAATGTCTCGTGTATTTGTATATGAAATATGTGCAATCAAGAGCTGCTGTGTTGATAAAGTGCTGAGTCTGATGTGACGTTACATGTCGTGTGGCAAAACTGGTGTCACTCCAACAACATGAAAGTCTAGTGTGGTTTTGTTACTGTAGAACTTTGCTCCCCTACCTAGGGAACGTTATCAAATGAGAGTGACCTTTTCAATTTTATTGTACCATTAAAAACTTCCAAGAACTCAGCATGATTACATACGGTGTGTTTATTTTGCATCATTTTTAGGTCTGGAAACTTTCAGCCAGTTGGTGTATGAAGATAAATATGGAGCGGTAAGTGAAAGACAATATGATTGTATTAAATGTTTTATTCATAATGAGGATCAAGGGGCAACTGTATGTCAGCCAGGATTTAACTCAGGCTGATTTTCACTTGGTATCTGTTTCAGAAAAGCATCAATTCAACAGCAATCCGTGACTTCCCTAGATTTGCACACAGAGGCATCTTACTGGACAGCTCTCGGCATTTCCTGCCCCTTAAAGTGATCTTGGCTAATCTGGTGCGTCAGTAAGACCGTTTTTATTTAGTTTTTTTTCTATTTTTTTTTCATTTTATTTACTGCTTAAATATTATTTTCTTTTTGTGCATTCATACAGGAAACGATGGCGATGAACAAATTTAATGTTTTCCACTGGCACATCGTGGATGATCAATCCTTCCCCTACCTGAGCCGAACGTTCCCACAGCTGAGCCAGCAGGTCAGTAAGGTTTTTAGGTTATTGGTGGTGAATCTCAGCAAAGGCAAATAAAGTTTTTAATATCAAGACGTATTTTTCACAATTCAATAAATTGTTCACAGGGAGCTTACCACCCATACACACACGTGTATACACCCGCTGACGTGAAGATGGTAATTGAGTTTGGCCGTCTGCGAGGCATTCGTGTTATCCCTGAGTTCGACACTCCAGGACACACACAGTCTTGGGGGAAAGGTGAGTTTAGCATTTTTATGTATTATTTTTTTTACAGAAATTAGATTTTCTTTCTTTTTAAAAACATCAGCATTCAGCAAGGATATATCTGAAAACTAGCCTAGAAATCTAGACGCACCCTAGCGGCAGCAAATTAAGTTTGCTTAACATAATGACGGCAGAGTTGCGACAGTCCCGCGTGAATTCCCTGCTACTTGAAAACAAAGGAGATGGCTGCTGCTGCTGGCGAACAGCGGTCTTTCGAATGAGTGAGTGGCTACCACTCCTTCCCTTCCTTCCTGTTCTGTTCCGTCCTCTTCACCCTATTTCACCCTATTTCCTCCTCCCCCCGAGGTGTGGAGTTATAGAGTATAATGGCATGAGAGACAAAGGAGTTCTTGAGTCTGTTGGTCCTACACTTGGGAAGGAGCTAGAAGGAAGACTTGGAGTTGACTTGAACAAAGAACGGCACTGAAGTCATTCTAATCTCTGACTACGTCACCTTCTTCTTTGCTCTGGTTGGTTGTAGCGCTATGCTATTGCGTGCAGAGGGAATTTGAAAGACAACTGTTTATCCCACCCCTCAGATTGAGCCCTGCCAATGGTGTGTTCCCAGACCCAACATCTTGATGTGGGTCTAGCTTGTCAGGCTATCTGAAAACAATTAAGCATGATAAATCTACTTTTCCTCTCAGGCCAGAAAGATCTGCTCACACCATGTTACTCTGGCTCCAAACCCTCTGGCTCCTTCGGACCAGTGAACCCCATCCTGAACACCTCGTATGACTTTATGAGCCAGTTCTTCAAGGAGATCAGCGCCGTGTTCCCTGACGCCTACGTCCACCTGGGAGGTGATGAGGTGGACTTTACCTGCTGGTGAGGCTGTGTACACAATGTCGAAAAACGTATTCTCATCATGAAAGATTGGACAGCGGTTAATATTTGGCTGCTGTTTCTTTTTTGTTTACCCCTGCAGGAAGTCCAACCCGGACATTCAGAAGTTCATGGATCAGCAAGGCTACGGACAAGACTACAAGAAACTGGAATCATTCTATATCCAAAAGTGTGTTTTGCTTGTTCAACAGTAAACTGGCTATCGTTGAAACTTCACATTTTAACTTCTAATCCTAATTTGTGCCTTTTTTGATCTGATAGACTCTTGGATATCGTCACCACTACCCATAAGGGCTACATGATCTGGCAGGAGGTCTTTGATAATGGTGTTAAGGTAACTAAAGAGTTTTTTTTTTCCATGTTATAGTTAACTCTAACTCTCTAATGCAGGATTCAGAGTTTGGTTTGATAAACGCTTCACCATTTATAAGTCTTTTGTTTTTCATTCTGTTATTAAATTAATTCTTTGACATTTTGGGAAATAAGCTTATGTGCTTTTAATGTTTAAAGTTAGATGAAAAGATGGATACCAATCTTATGTTCAAACACTAAATATGTCACCAGCAGCCTATTAGCTTATCGCAAAGACCGTAAACAGTGAGTCTGTCCAAACTACCAGCACCTCTAAAGATGACTGTTCTGTACTTCAGTTTTTGTACGGATTACACCAATAACATTTAGCCTGTTAAGTAGTGAGTTTTAGAGGTGCTGGTAGGTGGATTTTGTTCCCTTTGGAAAGACACAGGCTAGTTGTTTTCCCCTGTTTCCTGTCTATATGCTAAGCTAATTTTCATATTTGGCATACAGACATGAGAGTGGTATCGATCTTCTCATCTAACCCATAGATAGAAAGCAATAAACACATTTTCTGAAAAATGTCAAACTATTCCTTTAAACAAAACCAACTCCTCATGTAGTAACTAACCTAAGTGCAGTAGCTTGGTCTGTAACTATTCCAGTTGAAGCCAGACACCGTAGTGCATGTGTGGATCGGCGGCGGGGCGAATGAGGAGATGGGCAAGGTCACGGCTGCAGGGTACACCACCATCCTCTCCGCCCCATGGTACCTAGATTACATTAGCTACGCACAGGACTGGCAGAAGTACTACAAGGTTGAGCCGCTCGACTTCGACGGTCAGTTTTTTTTAAATAAAAACAGCGTCTTATATGGAATCAATTTCATTTGGTAGAGGAAAACTCTGATTTTGGCCTGCTTATTGAGGCAAATGGGAATTCTGGCTTTTGTTCAACAGGCTTACGCTTGAAAACTGCACAGTTGTGACAAGGGGAGAGTGCCAGACAGACATGAAGTGAAGATGGGGCTTTGTTGTTGTTGTTGTTGTTGTTGGTGGTGGTTTCACGTGTTGTTTGTTTTTATGGGTTGATGTAGCTCCCCACTGTGGAGGACCAAACCTGGTTTATTTGATACAATGACCAAAACTAAATACTAGTAAATGAGTAACCAATGTGGCATGGTGAGATGGTACACACCCTTCTTTTGTGTCCTGGGTTCAAATTCACCAGCCAGGGAAAAAAGTCTGGTTTGGTGCTCCATTAACCTGGACCAAGACGAGAGTGGACTGAACCTTTGATTTCCAGACACAAAAATATTACCATGCAGATTATGTGATATAATGTTTTGCACATAGTTAAAATGGAATATAAGCAGAAGTAAAAACACAAGACGCAAATCTCTTAAATGGACTTGAAGTAATCGAAGGCTCGGACATTTTCGTCTTCAATCCCCCCCATTTTTCTTCTTTCTCTTGCTAATACTGATACTTTTATGTATGTGTGCTGTGTAGCTGAAACCAGACACAGTTATCCACGTTTGGAAAGGAAACCAGGAGCAATACCAGAGTGAGATGGCAAATGTTACATCAGCAGGGTACCAGACCCTGCTGTCCACTCCCTGGTACCTAAACCGTATCTCCTACGGCCAGGACTGGCATGGCCATTACAAGGCCGACCCACAGGATTTCAATGGTTCGTGTCTGCATGATTGATTTATTTAGCAAGACCTCTTTCCCCTGCTCTTGGCGGCGGGTAATTTGCTGTTTATGCACTATTGCTTTTGCTTTTTTTTTAGTATTCACATACTGGTTATAGGACTTTGCCTCACTCATATTATTGTTTTATTGTTCTGACTCAGATTTTAGTAGAGCATTGCTTGACTCTTGACACATATCTGAAATGTTGTTGAAGTTGTTTGTCACTCCTGTGCAAATATGTGTAAGCCTGTTGAATGAACATAGGGAAATTATCTTAATATTTTGCTATCAGAGGTGAAAAAAATCACAGTATAATTTGTAATTCAATTGAATATTTTTTTTTTTATTTTATTTCATATATCACTCTAGTCCAGTGGAGTTGTAGATTCCCTGGATGTTGCTTGGGCTGCTATCTCATTATATATTACATTTTAAAACAGGAACTGAAGAACAAAAGAAGCTTGTGATTGGTGGAGAAGCCTGTTTGTGGGGGGAGTATGTGGATGCAACCAACCTGACACCCAGACTCTGGTATGTTATTCTGTAATAAACTCTTCGTCAGAAAATTATTTTATTTTGAACCATACCTGATTTTGTTTTTGTTACTTGTCTTCCGTCGCACCCAGGCCCCGTGCCAGTGCTGTGGCAGAGCGACTGTGGAGTGCCAAAGATGTGACGGACATTAATGATGCTTTTAACAGACTGTCTGTGCACCGTTGTCGCATGGTGGAGTAAGTATCTAAAGTCTGTATATCTCATTATCTCAGGTTTATCTTATCTCACTTATCTACATATTTTATGACTTACTTACTACTTCTGACATACTATACTATGACATTTTGTATGACAAGACAATACTATGGCTTTTTACTACATACTATAACTTTTGAAGACATTGTTATGACATACTATACTTCAACTTTTTATGACATACTATGTATTTGTATTTCATTTTATGACAAACTATGACTTTTTAAGACATACTATACTATACTATGACATATGTATGACCTACTATGAATTTCTATTTCATTTTATAACATTTTTATGGCATGCTATACTAGGAATATTTTTTAACATATTTATGACATACTATATACTATGACTTTGTATGATTTTCTATTACATACTATGGCTTTTTGACATTGTTATGACAACTATACTATGACTTTTTTTACATATTTATGACATACTATACTATGACTTTTGTAATTTTTGTGATATACTATAACTGACATAATACGATGACTTTTTAAAAACATTTTATGACATTCTACACTATGATTTTTCTGACATTTTTATCACACTATTCTATGACTTTTTTTGAATTTTTAACGACATTCTGTACTATGACTTTTTGGACATTTATGACACAATACTAGGACTTTTTATTGTTTATTTTTATGACATACTGCACAATGACTTTTCTGACAATTTTATCACACTAAACTATGACCTTTTTGAGATTTTTACCACATACTGTACTATGACTAAAAAACTAAATGGATATCATTTATTTATTATTTTAATTAAGAAATATTTGTATGTGCATCAGAAATACATTTGTGAATCCTGTGTGAATCCAACAGACACACTCCTGTTAAAAGCTACTAATTTAAGATGAAACATATTAATCATCTGAACTATCTTTTCCTATCTAAGGCGTGGGATCCCAGCTGAGCCGCTGTTTTCCAGCTACTGTCCCCGCGAGTACAAAGGTATCTGAAAACAACTGAAAGGGGCCGGCCATGGGAATCGAAAAGGGAAGCAAATCCCTATACAAACAATTCCTTGCTTGTATTTTAAACTGAGAAATCAAATGCTAAATTGCCTTTGTAGAGACATCACTGAACTGATCTTCTGAGACACGTAATTATTTTTAAATCTGCTCTACAGAACTCTTGATCACATCTAATGTCATAAACCAATCTTGAATTTATAATGCACTCGTTTTTTTATGAATGTTTGTACAATTGACTGTGAATAAAATGTTATTAAGTTTCCTCTGTAGTCTGGTGTTTATTTGAAAAAAGCATGCTAAACTTGACTTTTTTCGACATAATATTCTGTTACTGTTTTGTGACTTGTTTTGACATACTATGACTTTTATTTTTTATTTTTTTTTTTTACTTTTTTGCAACATATGACTATTTTTGTGCCTATTTTCGACAGTATATTATGTATTTTTTAGCATAATAGACTACAAGCTTTTTCAACTTTTTGTGACTTTTCAACATACTTTTTTTGACATACTATACTATTACTATGACGTTTTTGTGATTTTTTTTTTTTTTTTTTTTTTTTTTTTTTTTTTTTGGCATACTATACTAAGAGCTTTTTCAACATACTATACTGTGACCTTTTTGTTACTTTTTTCGACATACTATAACCTTTTTATGACTTTTTTTGACATACTATACTATACTATGACTAATACTGATGAGTGTTAAGGGTGGCAGTAGCTCAACCTGTATGGTGTCTGGTTAAGAATCAGATGGTTGCTGGTTCAAGTACCTGTATGGATCAAAGTACAGAGTGTATACTGGTAGCAGTATAAAATTACAAGGTCACTTCAGGGGTGCTTTTTAACATACTGTCCTTTGTTATCATAATATACTATGAGTTTTTTCGACATACTATATTATGACTTTTTCAAAATGCTATACTATGACTTTTTGACTATACCTTTTTTTTGGCATACTATACTTATACCTTTTATGACTTTTTTCGACGTACAATACTATGACTTCTTTTCGGCATACTATACTATTACTTTTTATGACTTTTTTCGACATACTATACTGTCTTTTTTATCATAATATACTAGGAGCTTTTTTGACATACTAAACTATGACTTTTACGACTTTTTTAGCATACTATACTATGACTTTTTTTCGGCATACTATACTATTACTTTTTATTTTTTTATCATAATATACTAGGAGCTTTTTCGACATACTATACTATACCATGACTAATACTTATGACTATTAAGGGTGGCAGTAGCTCAACCGGTCGCTGGTTCAAGTCCCTGTACGGACTGAAGTACAAAGTGTATACTGGTAGGTACAAAGATGCCAGTTCCTCCTGGGCACTGCCAAGGTTCTCTTGAGCAAGGCACTGAACCCCCTCAGGGTGCTTGCTCAATTAAGAATTTATATTTATTTACTATGACTTTTTTTTTTTACTTTTTCGACATACTGTACTATGACTTTTTTCCACATAGTGTACTATTGTCTTTTTTAGCATAATATACTATGAGCTTTTTCAAGCTTTTTTTTTTATACTATACTATACTATGACTAATACTTGTGAGTGTTAGGGCTGGCAGTAGCTCAGCCTGTTGGGTTTGGAACCAGATGGTCACTGGTTCAAGTCCCTGTACGGATCAAAGTACAGGGTGTATACTGGTAGCTGAAAAGATACCTGTCCACTGCCAAGGTGTTCTTGAGTAAGGCACTGCACCCCCTAACTGCTCAGGGTACCTGTTCAATTAAGACTTGTTTACTATAACTTTTTTAGCATACTATACTATAATTTTTTGCGACATACTATGACTTTTGTATGACTTTCTTCAAAATGCTATACTATGACTTTTTCGACATGTTTTACTATGACTTTTTCATGACTTTTTTCGACATACTATACTATGACTTTTTATGACGTTTTCGACATACTATAATATTACTTTTTATGACTATTTTTCGAGATACTATACTATGTTTTTTTAATGACTATTTCAAACATTATACTATGACTTTTTTCAACATGCTATATTATTACTTTTTTTCAACATGCTATACTATGACTTTTTTCGACATGCTATAATATGACTTTTTTATGACTTTTTTCAACATACTCTAATATGACTTGTTATGACTTTGTCCACTGTCAAGGTGCTCTTGAGCAAGACACTGTACTCCCTAACTGCTCAGGGTGCCTGCTCAATTAAGACACTGTATTTATTTTTTGACTTTTTTCGACATACTGTTATGACTTTTTCAATGACTTTTTTTGACTTATTATACTATTACTTTTCATGACTTTTTTCGAAATGCTATACTATGACTTGTTTTGACTTTTTTAGACATAGTATACTATGACTTTTTTGACATACTATACTGTTACTTTTTATGACTTTTTTCGAAATGTTATACTATGACTTGTTTTGACTTTTTTGACATACCATACTGTTACTTTTTATGACGTTTTTCGACTTTCTATACTATGATTTTTGTCAACATGCTATACTATGACTTTTTTAGAAAAACTAAACTTTGACTTTTTTTTACTTTTTTCAACATGCTATTCTGACTTTTTTCGACATACTCTACTTTGACTTTTTATGACTTTTTGCGACATACTATACTATGACTTTTTATGACTTTTAGCATACTAAACTGACTTTTTCAACATACTCAACTATTACTTTTTTGTGACTTTTTTCAACATACTATACTATGATTTTTTTCGACATACTAAACTATGACTTTTTATGACATACTATACTATGACTTTTTATGACTTTTTAGCATACTAAACTGACTTTTTCAACATACTCAACTATGACTTTTTTGATTTTTTTCAACTTGCTATACTATGACTTTTTTCCACATGCTGCACTATGACTTTTTTCAACATACTAATTCAATTCAATTCAATTCAATTCAATTCAATACAATTCAATACAATACAATTCAATTTTATTTATAGTATAAAATCATAGCAACAGTTATCTCAAGACACTTTACAGATAGAGTAGGTCTAGACCACACTATAATTTACAAAGACCCAACAATTCCAGTAATTCCCACAAGAGCAAGCATTTATTGCGAGGGTGTAGCAGGACATAGCAGGGCACGGAGCAGGACCACGGTTACAGCTGCAACCATGATTTAGGTGCCACCCTAATCCAATGAAAACTGCTGGGTGAAAAAAAAAAACCATAAGGACTATACAATGACTTTTTTCAAAAAGCTATACTATGACTTTTTTGGACAGACTATACTATGACTTTTTTGGACAGACTATACTATGACTTTTTTTGACATACTATACTGACTTTTTTCGACATACTATGCGTTTTTTGTGACTATTTGTATACTATGACATTTCTATGAATTTTTACCACACACTATACTATGACTTCATGTTTTTCAACTTGCTGTACTGTAACTTTTTTCGACATGCTATACCATGATTTTTTTCGATATGCTGCACTGACTTTTTTCGACAAACTATTCTTTGACTTTTTTCAACATGCCATCATTTTTTTATGACTTTTTTTGACATGCTATACTATTTTTTGTGACTTTTTTTGACATAGTATACTACGACTTTATTTCGACATACTATACTATGACTCATTTCGACATGCTTATACTATTACTTTTTTGACATGCTATACTATGACTTTTTTGGACATGCTATACTATGACATTTTTGGACATGCTATACTATGACTTTTTTGGACATGCTATACTATGACTTTTTTCGGCTACTATACTATGACTTTTTTAAACATACTATACTATGACTTTTTTCGGCTACTATACTATGACTTTTTTAAACATACTATACTATGACTTTTTTTAGCATACTAAACTGACTTTTTCAACATACTATACTATGACTTTTTTCGACATAATATACCATGACCTTTTTGACATACTAGACTATGACTTTTTAGTGACTTTTTATTGATATACTATGACTTTTTTGTGACTTTTTTTGGACATACTACATTATGACTTTTTTGTGACTTTTTTTTGGACATACTATATTATGACTTTTTTGACTTTTTCAACATACTATGCTCTTACTTTTTATGATTTTTGTTCGACACACTATACTATGTTTTCTTTATGACTTTTTTCAACATATTATACCACGACTTTTTTTGACATGCTATATACTATGACATTTTTCAACATACTATACTATGACTTTTTAAAGCATACTAAACTGACTTTTTCAACATTCTAAACTATGACTTTTTTTCGACATACTATACTATGACTTTTTAGACATACTATACTATGACTTTATACTAGGAATTATTTTGCGACATTCTATACTTTAATTCAATTCAATTCAATTTTATTCATAGTGTCAAATCATAACAGGAATTATCTCAGGACACTGTACAGATAGAGTGTAGGTCTAGACCACACTCTGTAATTTTCAAGGACCCAACAATTCCAGTGATTCCCCCAAGAGCATGCATGAATGTGTAAGTGCGACAGTGGCGAGGAAAAACTCCCTTTTAGGAAGAAACCTCGGACAGACCCAGGCTCTTGGTAGGCAGTGTCTGACGATGCCGGTTGGGGGTTTGATGAACAATGGCAGTAACAAAGTCACAATTAAGATAATGACTAGAGTAGTTGTAATAGTTCATGGAGTCGTAGAGCACAGCAGGGCGTAACAGGGCGTAACAGGGCGTAGCAGGGCGTTGGCCGGACATAGCAAGTCGATGCCGGGCATTGCAGGGTCTAATGGGGCACAGCAGGTCGTAGGGCAGGACCACAGCGACAGCTGCCACCATGATGTAGGTGGCATCATGATCCAAGATGATGGTGCTGGGGGGACAAAGAACATACGGACTCCGGGGAAGCTCCCCGGAGCTAGGTTAATAACAAGCATTTCTGGAACATGAATACACACAGATGGAAAGAGAGAGGAGAGAGGAGCTCAGTGTGTCAAAGGAGGTACCCCGGTAGTCTAGAACTATAACCGCATAGGGAGGCTGTGTTGTGGCTACACACCTTCCCCCTAAGTATGCGTAAGCTTTATATGGGGAGAAGCAGTGACTTTACTTTCTTTCAGTATCCTATACTATGACTTTTTTTTGACATACTATACTAGACTTTATATTAGGGATGGATTTTTTGCAACATACTATACTATGACTTTCTTTCAGCATCCTATACTATGACTTTTTCAACATACTATAATATGACTTTTTCGCGAACTATTGTATCACTTTTTTGACATATATAATGTCTTTTTATGACTTTTTTCAACATACTATACTATTTCAACATACTGTACCATGATTTTTTTTTTCATAATACTATTTTGACTCTTTATAAAATACTATGACTTTTTTTGTGAATTTTTTCGACATACTATACTATGAGTTTCTTCTACATGCTATACCAGGACTTTTTCGACATGCTATACTACGACTTTTTTTCCGACATACTATACTGACTACACAATTACTTCTTCAATGTTTTTTTTGACATTATACACTGACTTTTTTGTGACTTTTTCCACGTCATATACTATACTGACTTTTTTAACATACTATACTGACTTTTTCGACATACTGTACTATGACTTCTTTCGACATATTACAATATAATTTTTTTCAATGAAGAAAAATAACAGTACAGGGGATATGCTCTTACATTATCAAAGTTGTGCATTTCGTGAGAAAAGCATGACATTTCTAATATAGTTAGTGCATACCAGGTTTATTTTTAGATGTGGAGGGAAGTCAGATTATATAGTATAGTATTGTATTATAGTATTGTATAGTATGTCATAAAAATGTCAAAAAGTCATAGTAATCTAATGTCATAAACCAATCTTGAATTTATGAATGTTTCTATAATGTAAATGATTGTGAATAAAATGTTGATATGTTAGGTGTGAGTCCCATGTTTAATATAAAAACACAACAAAAACATTTTGCTTCACATTTATTTTGTATTTAGCTAAGAACACAGTGCACTATGACATTTGTATTGTCCTCCCTGCAGTGGGTATTCATACTATAAATAGAATTGTACTTGCTTAGTCTGATATGTACCATTAGTCCTGGAAAATCTGTTTGGGTACTAGCCATGCCTCTGTTTCAGAAGGCCATTGGTCCCATTGCTGAACTGTTTCACATTGTTGAGAACAGGAAATCACAGAAGACCAGCCAGTCTTTTAATAAGGGTGTTCTGGTCCTGGGGGTTCATGGCCTCATAGGTGTCCAGCTCCAGGGAGAAGGTGGCATTGCCGGATGTCAGTGTTCGCAGGATGGTGGAATAGCCCTTTATAGGGAAACAAGTATGAATAGTAAATCATTTTCGGAGTGACCCAATAAACCAAAAACAGACTAAATGTTTTATTTGAATGTCATCTCACCATCATCTCAGCCAAGGGCACAGTTGCTAGCAGCACCTTGTCGTCGTGACGACTCTGGATGTCTCGAACCGTTCCTCGTCTTTGGGCTAAGTCCCCCAGCACAGAGCTAAGGCGTTCCTCCCCCACAGTCACCTCAAGGGACATCACTGGCTCCAGGACCTGACCTCCAGCTAGCCTTAGAGCCTGCATCCAAAGAAACAGAAGTGTGGCTATCTATTGAAAATCCTGTAGTTTACAGTTATGATGCAACAACAACAACCCATAATGGTTTACCTTCAGCATGCAGCGGGACAC
Organism: Zingel zingel; assembly: GCA_023566125.1. Classification (NCBI taxonomy): domain Eukaryota; kingdom Metazoa; phylum Chordata; class Actinopteri; order Perciformes; family Percidae; genus Zingel; species Zingel zingel. The sequence goes on along the minus strand of CM042329.1, from coordinate 26,806,753 downwards.
ACAGGCGGACACCATGGCAGGAGACGTTCCTGGTTCCATCTTGACACTTTTGATGAGTGTCGATACACCCCGTAAAGGATATCCTAGCAATGGACCTAAAGGTGAAAGCAGGCAATTACATTTTTTTGTGTTACAGTAACTTCTTCAATAAAACAATCTGGCAATATGAAATAGGGCAAGGCTTGTTTGCAAGAGAAGAAATTAGTTTTGTTAAATGATACCTTGAAGGTAGGAGCTGTGTACTCCATTCTCCACTGCCTCCTTTAATTCTGGTGATAGCTGCCCCCCCAATTCCTCTGTAAACGCTAATTCACATGAACTACCGGTAGTGGAGATTTCATGAGGTGCGATAGCCAGCTCCACTGTCGCAAGATGTCGTCTCTCCCCAACAGTACGGTCCAGCGTATCTACATTATAATTTAAGTTGGAAAAAATAAATACACAACAAAAATTGGGACGAGTACAGTAGGTAGTTGATAAGAGTTATTTCTTCCCTAACCTAATGCACAGATTAAAAAAAAATATTATCGTACCTGTAGTAGAGACCTCGTGGAGAATAGACTCCCTGTAAGCCACTTGTAGTGGTCCAAGGTGAGTCTCAATGCCATATTCTCTTCTGATTCGATCATGGATGATCTCGATGTGCAGCTCTCCCATCCCACACAAAATGGTCTGAGGATGGAGACAATTAGTTGACTCTTAGATGGTGACAGATTCTCTGCCTAAAGAAAGTCCTGGCTAATCCAATCATGGCATTACCTGTCCAGAGTCAGGGTCAAGCCTGACTTTAAGACTAGGGTCTTCTCTCTGGAGGCAGCTGAGTGCATTCTCAAGATCTTTCAGGAAATGAAATACAATGTGTGAGTGACTACAAGGTTGCTGGAGCGTGTGCAGTAAAACTATAATCACTGTCACTGACCAGCCTGTTTGGCCATGGTGGGCGGTTCTATGGTGCAGAAGAAGACGGGATCAGGGACCTCCACCCCTGAAAGGACAACGCTGGCATGTTCGCCACGCTTCTTGCTTTCCGCGCCGTCATTTTGGGCTCGGCGGGCTGCAGCTGCTGCTGAAGCCTTTGATGAAACGATGGTGTCCCCCGTGACAGTCTTAAGTGAAAGTGGAAAACATAAATAACCATTTCAAGGGGGAAATCTTTAAAATAGCAAATAAAGAATATAGTGTATGATGTTGTACCTGCTTCAGTCCTACAGTCAGAGCGATGTTTCCCGCTGTCATCGAGGGGATTTCTACATGCTGATCAGCAAACGGCACCAGCAGCCGGCTCATCCTCTCACTACACACAACATGACACCAACAATAAAAGCTTGGAGATAGATATATATATATATATGAATGATTTGGGTCAAAATTGTAATGAATTGTAATAGAAACTACATACATGCTGTTCCTGTTGATGTTGTGGACAGCAGTCTGTGGTTTCAGAGTACCAGAGTAAATCCTGAGAAATACCAGAGGACCACGCTGCTTGTCATGCAGAACCTTGAAAGCCAGAGCACATAAGTCGTCTTTGTACCACCGCCTGTAGGATGATGAACAGAGCTTATGTTGTGACAACAATGAACAAATGTACATACGAACATTTTCTTAAAAAGCATGGCATATTCATAAAAGGACAATATCAGTATGATTTGATTTTTTTTTCTATTTCAACAATAATTGTGACAGTGAAAAACATAGTATGTCATAAACATGTCAAAAACGTCATAGTATAGTATGTCATAAAAAGTCATAGTATAGTACGTCATAAAAATGTTAAAGAACACTTTCAGTAGGATTTGATTTTTTTTCTATTTTAACATTAATTGTGACATTCAATGTGACCTTTTCAGGCTCATTCAGACCCATTAAATTCCATGTGACGAGGAAAACTACTCCACAGACCTCACATTGAGTAAGTAAAGATGAGAAGCAGGCAATCACATTTAACAAAGTTGTGTTAAAGATCACTAACTTCAGCCTATAAATGCAGTGGCCCTGAGGGCTCAACACACTGCAGATACAGAAAACAACCAAATACAGAAACGTGCTGCAAGTAGCACACAAAACAATGAAAACTGTTTCCAGGGGGCCACTTGAATGTGATTCACATGATTTAAATTAGCCTTTTGTTAATTATTAGCCTGCAAATCCAAATAATCTGACTTACTAATAAAATTAAACCTTAGTAACTTCTGCCAGTTCTTTCATAACAGAAAAGGGTCAGTATACAGCCAGAGCGGTTTTTCCCCTATCCCAGAATAGATGAGCAGTGTAGCCAGACCGTATTCCAGCACTGACACAGTGCTGTGTAGATAGGTCTGGCAATGCAAGACTACCCTACGAGTTCCTCATTCAGAGCGGTGGACGTTTTAATACTTGAAAATGCACAAAGACAGAAAAAGGTTAAGAATAATATGATAACATTTTATTTTTAAAAAGCAGTATTGTAATGCAGAACCTAGACAGAGAAATGCTGGAATCGTCCTTTAACTAAGTGTCATGACATTTCTGGCCTGAGTTAGTTATAGGTCAAAGAATTCACTCACACCAGGTCATGGTGTCGTTCATTGGGGGCAGGCAGGTAGGCATTGATGGCATCTAAAAGAGGCTGAACACCTTTGTTTCTCAAAGAGCTCCCACAGAGTACTGGGACGCCTTTACGGGCCAGAGTCACCCGCCGCACAGCCTCCTGTAGCTGGGGACACATTAACACCGTTTACTCTGTATACACAAGCAACAGTGTTACTTTATTGGCTTATATTGTAGTACAACACTTACTTTGATTGAGGGAACAGCATCAAAATTGTCACTAAAATCAGTCAGCAGCAGTTCCGCAAACTCATCATCCAGATCAGCAACCTGTGATCGAGGACAGAAATATAAACTGGAGAGAAAATCTCAACATTGAAATATGCCGAAATTGCTGAAAATGTTATACCTGCTCAATTAAAGCTGCCCTGGCCTCATTGACCTCCTGCAAAAGTTCTGGCTCATCCGACTGGTCAAGAGGTTTGCTTTCAAACATTCGTCCATCATCATTTCTCATAGATTTTGGCTTCCATATCATCTTCTGGTTGGTGAGCAAGTCAACCACACCTGAGAAGTTTCTGCCACTGCCAACAGGAATCTACGAAACAGGATGACTCCATGAGACAACTGCATCACATGGTGACATACTCCCAGTAGGTTTTTACACTTACCTTCTTTGTAGTTTGTTTTTGATTGGGTCAGTACTGATTATACAGTCACTTAAAAACCTGCTTGTTACAATGTGTGTGCTGAGTCACGTTTCAGTAAACGTATAATCATAGCTTTATTTACCTGTATTCTTATCAGTCATTGCTAGTTTAGTACTGATTCTATTCAATTCAAAGTAATGTATTTAATGGCATGCAACAGTTGCTGTGTTTTTCTAAAAGGCCTACCTGCAGGAGGACTGGATTGGCTTTTAATTTCTGTTTTATGCTCTGAATGGAAAAACGTAGGCTGAGAGAGAAAAATGAAAGAAAGTTGCCAGTTACATTTTGCAAAAATAAGAAAGAAAACATGTCTATGGTCAGACTGTTTAGTCACTCACTTTGCTGCAGGCTTATCCATCTTATTCAGGAAACATAGACAGGGAACATGGTGCTTCTCTGCTTGTCTCCACACGGTTAGAGTCTGAGCCTGTTGGTGTTTTCAAGGCGACAGAAGCGACTGTATCAAGAGTGCATGCAATAACATGACACCACACATTTTTAAATAATAATAAAAAAAAAAAAAGTAGTTTAAAAGCAGTGGACTCACCTCAACACCGGCGGAAGCATCAAACACTGCAACAGCCCCATCAAGAACACGAAGTGCCCGCTCTACCTCGAGAGTGAAGTCAACATGTCCTGTAATCACACACAGTCATATTTGAGTGACTGCTTCTCCTCATTTCCATTTGGATTTTTTATTGTCACAAGGATGCTATTTCTACCTGGGGTGTCTATGAGGTTTATTCTATGAGTTTTCCAATCAAATGTGACTGCTGCCGACTGTATGGTGATGCCACGCTCCCTCTCTTGAGCCATAAAATCTGTGACTGTATCCCCGTCGTCCACGTCTGAAAGCAACAGAGTAGCAAAAATACATTCAAGAGACAGAAACAAACAGGAAATTAAGTTCATGGGTAACAAATCCTTAACTATGTCCACATCTAGTTTTTACCATCCTACTCACCTCCTAGTGCTCTTGTATAGCCAGAGTAATAAAGCATCCTTTCTGTGGTTGTTGTCTTTCCTGCATCAATGTGGGCCATAATGCCGATGTTTCGGATCCTGCAAACACAGTGGACAAAGTTAACACGGAGCCCAGAAGACAGCTGAATCTAAACAGAATTTCAAAGAACTGACTGCAGTATGAAATTACTTACTTGGATATATCAGGGTTGACCACAGCTCGCAATGATTTGACATCATCTAGGACAGCGAACATGCCAGCAAAACATATGAATTATAATGATGTGAAAAGGAAAAATAATCCATAAACCATCTGTAAAACTTAAACCAGACGGAACTGGAATCTTCTAGTTTTCTGTTGCTTGATGAATCAATTAATCAACTAATGAACGAATGTGCATCAGCATTGGTAATCATAACCAGTGGTGGAATGTAACTACGTACAATGACTACTGTACTTAAATATAAAATGATGGTATCCTTTACTTAAGCAACTTCATAGTTCTGCTCAAATACATCTCAGAGGCAAACATTGTACCTTTTACTCCACATTTGACAGCAATAGGTACTAGTTCATGTTACTTATAAAATAACAATTTTTCATACCCATATCATCCAGTGAAAGCCATGCATCCCCACATTTGGTTGCTTTGAATGTTTGTGATGAACTAATGAAGTATGAAGTATTCCTCTATGGCTTGAGAAAATTCTCCTATATCTTAAGCTAAATAAACTATTAAAAAGCCTCTTGGATCAGCTGGAAAATACATCGTCACAAAGTTGAAAACGGGGTTGTTTTTCTGACACTATGAAAAGTTGACTTTTTAGAGATACAGAAACATATGATGATCTCAGAATATGATGCATTGCTGTAGATTAAACTACCCAACAGTATATAAAGAAGTTAAAATTAGCACAACCTTAAACATATACAGGTACAGCAGTAAAATGCAACATACACATGCATGCAGCAGGATTATTGATTCAGAAACATCATATATAATACTAAAACACTGACAGGGAAATGCAGTGTTTTACTTTGAAAGTAAAGGATCTGAAAACTTTTTCAACACTGGTTAAAAAAAAAGGACCTAGTTATGAATTAGAAGTACCTGGAAGAAAGCTGTAGTGTCGTTTTACATGACAGCTCATTCTGCATCTGCAGCACTGGAGTCCAGCAGTTAATAAATACCTTCCCTGTGAATGACAGTGACGCTGATATGAAGTCCACGTGATATTAAGAAAATGTATCACTGACAGCAGTTATGTTTTGCTAGTTATATCTTACCGACATCATCATGCTTAATATCCGTCAGGCTCTAACGTGTATCTTTAATGTTTGCTTATCTTCCAAGCTTTTTCCTTAGTCTTAACTTCAGACGAACCATTGTTAAGCAGTCAAAAGAAGACAGAGCAATGTCAGCCAGCTTGCAATGGTTACACCATAACAATACAAAACATAAAACGAGGGAAACGCATTCTATCCCAGACTAAAGCAATACAATGTCCTAGAAAACAACAATATCTGCTGTTAAATGTCACGCCTTCCTACAGTGCGACTACAAAATACACCCCTAGAAACAAGCGTCTGTGTTTTTATATTTCTGGCCACGAGTGAGTCCGTCAATATATACAATTGTAAACGTTAAATATGCGTACATAAAGTTATGCATCACTTATTTGCACAAATACTTCTTCTTTTTAAACCATGTATTTTGTCTTTTGTCGGTTCAGTGTCACGTAAGCTTTTGGTTCACTAAGCCGTTCACATTTAACCGTTGGGTCAGGATGACGTACTTCCTCTAAGTATTGGCTTCGGGGGAAACAACATCGAAACGACCCCAGCCTCTAGCGAAAAACGCCAAATATTCTGCGTCTTTACCAACCGTTACCACCAGTGACGTCTTCCCCGTAAAACTTCACTCCTTAAACACAAAATGGTAAGAAAACAAGCGTTTTCAAATTGCATTACATGACTTTTATCACGCGTTTTAACAGATTAGCATGTTGTGCTAGCATTAGCTTAAGTTCACATGTGGCAGTGTGTCTGCTGCTTTCTCTGCCCTGGTGTTTGTTTATACTGTAACATCCATATGACCTAGCTAGCTGACACGAAAAGCAGTGAAATAACAGGCGTATGAGCATGAAAGATCCTTATCCAGTGTAACGTTATATCTAATTGATGATGGAATAGGTCGTAATGTGTTGCATGTAATTAATGAAATCTAACGTTAGGTCAAGTCTACAGCGATAATGTTACTCTAGCTGAGTTGTTTTAGTACGCGTTGGCATTTATATTTCCACGCGACTAAACGAGGAATGGATTGATTCCGGACTGAAATGAACATGTAACAGTTATTCATTATTATTATTATTATTGATACATTGACCAGTTATCTACTAGGGCTGGGCGATATGGAGAAAATCATATATCACGATTTTCTTGACCAAATATCTCGATATCGATATTGCGGCGATATTCTAGTGTTGACAATTGGTGCTTTAACAAAATATCTTCACACTTAGATTTTAGATAAATAATCATCCGTAATGTGGACATAATGTCTAAGTGGGGAAAAGACAAATAATAGAACAGCTAGAACAGTCTGGTAAGATCAGAAAAGTACATCACTTTACTGTAATGCAGCCTTTAAAAGCAGTTAAAGACAACACTTATGTCATATCACGATATTACGATATCCAAAATCTCAGACGATATCTAGTCTCATATCACGATATCGATATAATATAGATATATCGCCCAGCCCTATTATCTACTTATTAAGTTGTAGATTGATTTTTATTATATGGAAATGTGCCAGTTTGAATAATAAAAGCAGCTAAAAAAATGAATGCAACATGCAAGGGCTTCAGTAGGAGTAATGTTAACAGTTTGTTACGTAACATGAATGCCAATGTAAAATTTGTAATGGATGGATGTCAGTTTCTCAAACTTCTACCAATAAGCAGGCTGTTTGGCCATATTGGTCCACATTAGAGATTCTATACTGCATGTAGTGTCCTGTACTGTAGTTAATTACTTCTGCTTATTGCTCCAAACCTGTGCATTTAATATACTTCATAATGAAGTTGAATTGAATTGCATGTTGTTGTTGTTGTTTTTTGCTTTTGTAGCCCCAGAACGAGCACATTGAGTTACATCGCAAGCGGCATGGCTACCGCCTTGACCACCATGAAAAGAAAAGGAAGAAGGAGAGCCGTGAGGCTCATGAGCGGTCCCACAAAGCCAGGAAGCTGATTGGGTTGAAGGCCAAACTGTACCACAAACAGAGACATGCAGAGAAGATTCAGATGAAGAAGACGTGAGTGTATATACAGAAAGTCTGTTTGTCTTTATAAATGCTGGCAAACAAACCATGAAAATTATGCCCAATAAAAAGCTAAACAATTTGAACTTTTCTTTGCAGCATCAAAATGCATGAACAGAGAAGGACAAAGCAGAAGAATGATGATAAGACCCCAGAGGGAGCAGTGCCAGCCTACCTGTTGGACAGAGAGGGACAGTCCCGTGCTAAGGTCCTCTCCAACATGATCAAACAGAAGAGGAAAGAAAAGGCTGTAAGTACCAGATGGAATCTACTCGCCAGCAGCTATTTATTTCGGTGGTTGTCTAGTAGCATGTCACAGTGAAGATTTCCTGCTTTTGTGCAAATGATATTTTTCATTTGTTAAATTTATGGTAATGGTATAGATGTGTGGAAATAATGTTATTGTTTTCTAATCACACAAGTGTAATGTTTTCTGTAGGGTAAATGGGAGGTGCCCCTGCCAAAGGTACGTGCCCAGGGAGAGACGGAGGTGCTCAAGGTCATCAAAACTGGAAAGAGACAAAAGAAAGCCTGGAAGAGAATGGTCACCAAAGTTTGCTTTGTTGGCGACGGCTTCACCCGTAAACCTCCCAAATATGAGCGTTTCATCAGACCCATGGTAAGATCGCAGTATAGTTTAAATCTAAATGTTTTTGTCCCATTCTACACCTCCAACTAATCTGCAACGCTGTTTCTTCACATGTATTCAGGCTTATTGTTGAATTTCTGTTTTGAATGAAGTGCCTGACTCCTAAGTGACGTCCTTCTCTTCATTCTACTTTAGGGTTTGCGTTTTAAGAAGGCTCATGTCACACATCCAGAGCTGAAGGCCACGTTCTGCCTTCCCATCCTGGGAGTGAAGAAGAACCCCTCCTCACCCCTCTACACCTCTCTGGGAGTCATCACTAAAGGAACAGTCGTAGAGGTCAATGTCAGCGAGCTGGGCTTGGTTACACAAGGAGGAAAGGTTGTGTGGGGTAAGTGCTCATCTGTGTGAACCATAAATCCATTGTGTTTACAGTAACGTGTCCTATTTTTGTAAATAATTCAGAAACCTCTGTAAACAATGAATCCAACTTCTATTTTCAGTTTAAAGCAGGGGTCTTCAACGTTTTTTAGGCCAGGGACCCCTCAGCTGAAATAGAGGCAGAGTAGGGACCCCCTACTGCATACGGATATTGTATACAATTTTGTTGCATATTAAACTGGGCCAAATAGATGAAAATAAATGGTTATTATTTATACATCATGTTTTAACATTAAACATACTATACATCTACTTTCATGGTTGAATGCACTTAATGGAAGTCGCTTTGGATAAAAGCATCAGCTAAATGTAATACATGTGGAAGGCACAGTTGATCCTTAAGCTTAACTGTATGACTACCATAGTGGCTACCTTACCTATAGTATGCTTATCTTTAATGTGTAAATATATATATATATATATATATATATTTTTTTTTTCACAAATAGGCCAGTTGCATGTTGGATTCATATTAATGTATATTTTCAGACATATTTTTAAAAAAATAAAAATAAAAAACACAATGTGGCGGCCCCCCTGCACTAACTCTGAGGACCCCCTATTGAAGATCCCTGGTTTAAAGGGTTAAACAATAACTTTACGAACGCAAATAGATATTGCTGTAGAAACCGGCCGATTGTATTCCTTAGCTGGGTAAAGTGTGCACATGCCATGTACAAGATGTTCATCAGATAACATCAAGAAAAAGGTGTTAAAGGAGTAGAATCATACTGTGATACATGTGTGTGATATAAATATATAATGTTTTAACTGAAATGTTTCTTTTACTTCCCAGGTAAATATGCCCAAGTGACAAATAACCCAGAGAACGATGGCTGCATTAATGCAGTCCTGCTGGTATAAGACTCTTGACCTTTATACAGACTGTGCCTGGTAACTCAGAATTTACTCGAGGAGCGTTTATTACAACAAAGAACACAAAGATGCGACGAGTGATGGGTTTCAAATCACGGGATTGTCAGGAACATCGCTGATGCTGCAATTGGCAACACAACAGTTTTTCTAACAGAAAAAGAAAAAGGGGTGATTACTGTGTTAAATGTGATATAAACTTGATATGACACCAGATCATTGTCGTCCTCTTCTGTGCTTACTTGTGAAATACTCCATATAATAAGAGAATAGTTAACCTAGCTTTTTGCCCCTGAAAACATAAATAAAGAAGGCTAAGAAAAGCAGGGCTAACAAAGTGAACCAGGATTAAAAGCCCCTATTATTATACTCCTTTTCAGCATCATATTTGTACTCTTGGGGTCTACTAGAATATATGCTTTGATGTTCAAAAAAGATGTTTGTATTACTGCCCATGCTGCAGTTCCTTTTGCATAATACACTATTTGAGCTCTTGGCCCGGCTTCCCGAAAAGCCTAGTCTGCTCTGATTGGTCAGCTGGCCCACTCTGTTGTGATTGGTCAGCTGGCCCACTCTGTTGTGATTGGTCAACCAAATTAAGTCCCTGGGTGGATTGTGCTTGCTCAGGCTGCACCTATTGAAAGCACACATGACAAACTTGGCTGGCATTCTTAATCAGTGACATCACTAATTGAGGATTTATTTAGGCAGTTAAGAAAAAGTGCTGTCTGGGAGAGAAAGCTGCATTTGGGGTGAAATGTGTTTATTTTATTTTTTCTATTACATACACAAAACTATAACAAACTAAAAGATGGGAAACCCCCCGTCCCCGTCCCCCTCCCCCAAAAAAAAAAAAAAAAAAAAATATATATATATATATATATATATATATATATATATAGGGGCTCTTTAAACTGTTTGCTGCAATGTCAGTCTTTTCATATAAATCTTTTCTAACAAGCTTTTTCCTCTTCCTTCCTGTTTCCTGCACTACCCTGTTGTTTGAGGGAGAAATGGGCAGAAAGCAGCTTACAATACGTTTGTAGCTTCTAATAACACAGGACATCTGGAGCAGCAAGATAAATGTCATCGATGGAACAAAACCAAACAGACTACAGATTTGTGAAACAGGCCTTAGACCTGGGGCCAGGCTGGACACAAATCTGTGCGTTTGACTAATGATAAACCAATTTATCTGTGGGAAGTCCAATAGGTTGGCATCATTATTCCTGACCGTAGCTATAAACTACTCTAATTTATCCAACAACTTAGTGAATGAAATGCCCAAAAGAAACTAGAATATCTTAAAAAAAATTAGGGAGTCTACCTCGGGTGCACTACCCTTGCAATATTATAAATTAGAATGAATGCATTGCAATTTGAAAGCATTAACAAAACGGTAATGCCCATCGATCCTTATGCAAATGCAGGAGTTTGTGTCGAGACCTACTTTTATTTAAACTTTAAAAAAAAATTATTTAAACTTCAGCTTTATGCTTTTGCTGCTAACCCTTCATGGCAGAAGGACAGGTGTGCAACATCTCCCTGCATCTTCCAGGCATGTCACAGCTGTTTCTTTCTCTTCGTTGTTTTAGCCTGGGGCCTAGAGTTGCACTTTGCATAGTAGTATTTTGCAAGCTATTTGATTATTACACAACTCATTTCAGTCTTAGTTTTCAGCTGAAACGTCATTCACTTTAAGTAAATAGAGGAAAGAAAATCTAAGAATCATTTAAGCTTAAAGCACCGATATTATGCTCATTTTCAGGTTCATACTTGTATTTTGAGGTTGTACCAGAACAGGTTTACATGGTTTAATTAAAAAAAAAGACCATATTTTCGTTGTACTGCACATTACTGCAGATCCTCTTCTCACCCTGTGTGTCGGGCTCTCTGTTACAGAGTGAGACATCTCACTTCTATCCCATCTCTGTTGGGAGTCAAACATGTGCAGTAGCTAGGTAAGGACTACTAGCTAGAAGCTAGCGGTTAGCCACCTTGTTCTCAACAAGGGGGTAAGCGTCTCCTCACAACCCGTACCTCCTGTGGCGCCATTTTGATGCTAATAAGCACTCACCCCCCGTTAGCATTCCATTGACTGCCATTCATTTTTACGTCACTTTGACAGTGAATAACTTTACATCTGAAGCGTTTAAAGACTATTTGTCCATTGATTATTTCTAAAGAAACACAACAATGTATAAAAGGCTCCATTACCTTGTACCTCACGTTATGGCTACGTAGCGGACGTTTTTGTAAAAATAGGCTAACGATTGTGTCATAACCATGCGACTTACTGTCGCATAGTAGAGGAGAAGCTCGCAGGCAGTTTGGACTTACATTAGTATTCTTTGCTATTTAACAGTTTTATAATACCTACAGATACATTAGAAATAAAAACAGAGCAGCATAAATCAGATGTTAGCTCATGTTCAGGGTCAGCTTTTTCTCAACAAACCAGCTCATTCATTGTCACCATATGGTTCAAAGATCTTCAGCCTGATGGAAAGCATGCATCAGAAACAGTGACACTAAGAAAATGTCATATTTTATTTATGATTTGTTTGTCTGGTGTGTTTACAGCATAGAAGATTGCTAGTGTTGGCTTTCCATTCACACAATCAATGCTCTTTCACAGTGAGCAATTGTATAAAAAAACAAACATTTCATAACTTTTTTTTTTTTTTTTTAAACCTGACAGCAAACCATCAGAACATTTCCTTCCACAACAATGTTGTCCACAAATATGACTTTCTCCTCTTTAGTGACTAAATATAGTACAGAGCATTGTGTTTTGAAAGAAACCTTTTAGCTGAATTTTAAATCCAAGTAATTGAAAAATCAACCAATTGGTTACTTATATACAATATCATTAGAGATTTGTGTCCTGAACTGTCTGCATTTTTAAGAATTAAAAAAATCGTTTTGGTAAAATTTTGCTTAGCGAGAATTCTATCCTGCATACACAGTGTACAAATACCCTACAGAGTCCAGTCAGAGTGTGGATAATAGACTAAATTACATCTAGAAATACTTCACTATGGACACATCCATATCAATGACAGTGTATATTACTCATATATAACACAATCATGTTTCATATTAACCAAATTAGATATCAAAAGTGTGTGGCTGAACTGTATAGAAAACATATCTTGCTAATGTTGATTTCAATATGACATATAAACATTTTAGGCCAAATTTAACTGTTGATGAACTCATATGTACAGTGGACGTGTGTAAAATAACTCTGTAGAGCTAAAAAAAAGAAGAAAGAAAAACGTAAAATTAAAAAGAAATTAAGGCTGGTGTTTCCAGTAAGCCAAATGATGGAGTACACATTAAAAAAATAAACAAATACACAACAGAGAAATGCCATAGTTTTACAGACAGAAGGACACCCCGTTAAGTTATTAAGAAGCTCTCAGGAAAACAAAACCACCTTCTAGACTCTCACTGTCGTGTGACATAAAGTGGAGATCAAGCCCCCTTAATCACTTACAAAGGATAGCATTCCAGTCTTATTACTTTTTCATTCAACTGGCGCTGTTCTCTTTCATCAGCCTCCGCATTCAGTGTAAGCAATATGCAACATTGGAGAAGGCCTGCTGAGGTACTCCATGTGGCCACAAAGTCAGACAGAGAAACCTCCATAAAGACTTCCTCAGAGTTCAGTCAGCTTGACTTCCTCTCTTCAGTCATTTGGCTGAGAGCGTTTCTCTTTTTAAAAAAGTGCATAGTGGACAATAACGTCCGCATCCGAGTGTCCGTCAGATGCTGACATTATGTGTAGTAGTGCAACTTGTTCTCTATCGTCTTGCAGCCTTTGACAGAGAACACTCTCTCAGATTTGGGGAAATAGTTAACATCTCTGGCCACCTGGTCTGCCACGTTCTTATCTGGATTAAGTCCTTTGGCTTTCATCGCGGCCATGGCACACTGGACGACGTGCCGGTACTCCAGAGGCAGAAACGGGACAAAAAAGTCCACAAGGTTCTTGTCAATCAAACTTGTATGCCACAAGCCACCTATAGGAAGAGATGAACAGATACTCCCAGTTAGGGCTGGGCGATATGGAGAAAATCAAATATCACAATATTTTTGACCAAATACCTCAATGATATTGTAGTGTTGACTATTGGTGCTTTCACAAAATATTAACACAATGAGGATATAATGACTAAATGGGTAAAGGCAAATAATAGAACAGTTACAACAGTCTGGTAAGTTCAGAAAATGACATCACTTTACTGTAATGCAGCCTTTAAAACCAGGAAAAGACAACACTTATGCCATATCACGATATCCAAAATCTAAGACGATATCTAGTCTCCTATCACAATATCGATATAATATCGATATATCGCCCAGCTCTACTTCCAGTAGTGAGCGTAAATCGGATTTCTGACTGAGAATGACATACAAGTATCCAGCAAAACAAAAGAAATGTTGATTTCTTTTATACTCACTATTCTTGTTGTTGAATACTGAAAGAGAGAGCAACGTTTCCAGGTCTTTAAGCTCAATCTCTTCTCGATCCTGTGCTGCTCTCCAGAAATCTAAAGCGATCTGTGTGATGCTCTCCCCTCCAGCATTACTAGGAGGAAGATCAGATACGGGAAACATATTAGAATTTGCCTCTAATTGCAACAGCAAATGATTGCATTTCCAACCTGATATCATGACTTTGCATAAACATACACGCCCACTTTCTTAAGCCAAGAGGCATGTTATCTGTACGCATTTGGAGCTGCTACCACCGCGACCCGATACCGGATAAGCGGACGAGGATGGATTTTGAGCTATCTGCGTGTATGTCTACGCTGTATACATCACACGTAAACATACACGCCACTTTCTAAAGCCAAGCGGCGTGTTATCTGCATGCATTTTGACTGCCATTTACAGCAGACGGGTTAGGTTTAGGAAAGAAGAACCGGTTGGGTTTAGGAAAAGAACAACAAGGTTGGATTTAGTAAAAGAAGAAAGCGACGGTTGAGTTTAGGAAACGTGACACGCGGGTTGGGTTTAGGGAAAGAAGAACATGACACGCGGGACACGATCCCCGCTCTCCTGGGTGAAAGTCCTGTGTTTGACCCATCCTCCACCCCGGCCAACCTCCCTATGCGGATTTTCATACTACTCACTACGGCGTAAATTCACATGCAATCGCAAGGTAATGTAAGTCAACGGAGGCCACATAGCGTTGGTAAACACGCTAAAAAATTGGCGTGTCATACATACGCCACTTCATGAGATCAGTCTAGCATTTCTGTGTCTTCAAGTGAGTCACAGAAACATTGAAAGTTTTGAACACAAAAGACTTTCTATATTTCACTGCGCGCTTGAGTTTTCGTCACGGAAATACTAGCTTTTAGCCCCAAACCCCCAACGCACCAAATATAACTCAAAGGCTGCAAAGTCTTTCAAAACATTTCTCCATTGAACAACCTATAGCTCAGAGCACATGAGCAGAGTGGAGCGGTGAGAATCTCCGCTCATCGCTCACGGAACTGTTCACCCCTCCGCTCCCCCGCTCAAAGCTACATCAGGCCGCTCCACTCATTATCGCTCAGCGCAGTTTGCTTCGCGCTCCACTCAAATCGCCCCCCCGCTCCCTCCAAAAAAGGAAAAAAAATCTACATGTATATCACGTTTTCTTGTACCACATTATCACCGTTAGTTTTTTTAATAGCATACCTGTATGACTTCTCGTTTTCTTTTTTGAAGTACTTCTTGAACTCCATTATTGAGCCGAGTTTTGAATGAAAATAGTCCATTGATGACAGTGCAAGACAGATGGATTCTGGGTCAGGCTTGACTGAGCATGCTTCAGACTCGTGGTGTGAGCGGAGCGAAATTGGAGCGGGGAAATAGAGCGACGCTCCGTCCTTTTAGAAATGCCGCTCTGCGCTCTGTCTAAGACCCGCCCGCTCCACTCCGCTCACATGCTCTGCTATAGATAGATTCATGTCAAACGCACAGAACTTCGCATTATCAAGATTCTGCTAGAATTACATTTAATATCACTACATTTAAAATTTAAGACAGCTAGCTAGACTATCTGTCCAATCTGAGTTTTCTGTTGCACGACTAAAACAACTTCTGAACGTACACACGTTCCAAACAAGTTCCTTCCCGAGGCTGTTTTGCAGCGGTACCATGGCTCCGTCCGGCGCCTACGCAGCCCAAGACGATTGTATTGGAAGAGCACGTTTATCTCCCATCACGGAATGCTGTGTGGACTAGCCAGACCTTCCTCCGCTGTACTGTGGAGGAGGGTCTGACAATGCAAGACTAGACTCAGGGGAATGCTTTCTGCCTTTTTTTTTTTTTTTTACCTGAGGAAGATGAAGATGGCTTTCCGATAAGAAATTCCATCCAGCCTGTCGTAGTAGTCCAGGTACGGCTTTATGCTGTCAATCAAGCCAGGCTGCATCTTGTCCATCTCATCAAAGATAAACATGGAGCGCTCACAGTTGCTGACGTTGCCTTTGATCCACTGCTGCAGCTGAGACTGAAGAGAAACAGTAACATGTTCAAATAAAAAGCTCTAACAAGTAACAAGTAATGGCACTGGGTTTCTAATGAATGTACGGATTCTACCTGATCCGGATTTGTCAGCTTACCTTGTAGGTATCCAATTTACTTGAATGTGGGAAGTGAAGTTCAGATGTGAAAACATGAACGAAGCTGCTGTCCATGCCCTCTTTGTAAATGTTGTCAGCAATCAGCTTGCTAACAAAGTTCTTCCCTGTGCCGGTGTGTCCATGCAGAGAGAGCACCAGGGGCTTCTTCGGGTTGTCGTTACTCATGAATCCAGTCAAAGCTTTAAGGATGATGCGCGACCCAATGTGCTGTCCGAACAGTTTGCTTTCCAGGTCAACCTCGAGACCTAAAGAGAGCACAACAGGATGAGTGGCCGCAAACACCTGACTGAAACACCTATCTCAGCATCTTCCTTAGGAAATTGGGTTACACTTAACTTGAAGGTATCTACATAAGAGTGACGTGACACTGTCATGAACGTGTCATAAACAAGCCATAAACGTTTATGACATAGCGCTTCTGTCAGCAAGTGTCATTCGGTTTTTGTCATGACAAGTTAGGGTTAGGGTTAGAGTTAGGGATCACGTGACATGTCACTCTTATGTAGATACCTTCAAGTAAAGTGGTACCGGAAATCGTTTAGCCGAGGTGGTAAGCCATTAAAATCTCGTCTTATCTCACGTCATGGTACATTTCTATTGTACTTTATTTTAATTTATGTACCTGTTATTGTTTATTTCTGTTACTTTCTCTACTTATCTGTATTTATTTCTGCTGTAACAACAGTTTCCCGGCTGGGGATCAATAACAATGCATCTTATATGTCTGTAGCGTCGCTGTCTTGTGAGAACAGCGTATCCTCTAAAGGTCAACGTTTAATGATCTCTGAAAAACAGCCCTGTTTTCAGCATTGTGGCAATGCAATTTTTCCAGTTAACCCAATTGGAGTTTTTAAATGTCAGACAAATGCAGTGAAAAAAGTACAATATTTGCCTCTAAAATGTAGTGGATTAGAAGTATAAAGTTGCATAAAATTGAAATACACAAGTGCAGTAGGCTGCACGTTTTAGAGTTGCAGAAAGATAGATAGAAGATATCTAAAAGATAGAATTATAATTAAAAAACTGTTCTTGAGTAAATGTAGTTGGTTTCTTTCCACTACTGTGCTGAGTTGGCCTTCGTTTTCAGATGAGGTGTCCCACCGCAATAAAACTGAATGGCTGTATCTGACTGAAATCCTAAACTTAAACGGTGCCTGAACGGGCTGATGTTGAGGACATTTCAGAATATTTTACTCCGATTTCGGGTTAGTGGATAAACAACACTCAAGCCATGGCACCTTCACTTCATGTCTAGACTGCACGGTCACCTAAATAATTAGAGCAGGTATTTCCCCCTATTAGTTTCATTAAATATACCCTCTATACACATCTAAATGCTCACCTGTTGCATTGAAGGCGATCCATTTCGGATCGCAACTTTCGTGTAAATAATTGTAGAGCGTCCGCCCCAGAGCCGCACCGATACCTAGAACCACTGTTGTTGTGATCGGCTCAAACGTGTTAACCAGCACACTGGCTGACGAAAAAACGAGCAACGACAAATATAAGTGTGCCGCTTTCATTGTCGAAACCACTTAATTGCTGACATCAGTCCTTGTTGTGTGTTAAAACAACCATAACACCACGGTACAAACCGCGCTAAACAGCAGGCTCTAACAAACTAGCTAGCGTTAGCTTCTTTACAACAGGGAACTTCCTCACACGTCATAAACACGCGACAAACACGGCAAGCTTTGTTGGCTGTCTGCGTTCAACCACAACACCAGAAATGTTTGACATTTTTGAAAAGGCTAAACAGACACATTAAACGTATAGCAGTTTGCTACAAAGGTCGTGGCTAATGTGTTAGCTAGCTGGATACCCATGTGTTACCTGTCTTGTTGAAAGAAATCCACTCGGGTCGACAGCACTCGTTGAAATAATAGAAAATGTTCTGGTAGCTGGCTAAGAACCCGGTGAGAGCCGCGGCCATGCCTACCGCTATGCTGGTGCTGATGGGCTCGATCGCCTCGGTCATACCGGAGCAGACAAGCATCCACAGCAGCAGGACGTGTCGCTTCTCCGGGTTCATTTTTATGGAATCACTATTTCATCAAACTCGGCTAAAAAGAAAATTAAAAAAGTCAGCGTGCCCGTGAGCGCTACAAATTGTTTGCCAGACTGCTGGCAGTGGAGGCGCTGTGGTTGTCATGCACACAGTGAGCTGACATGACGTCAGAGTCCAAAGGTGACGTTCACCTGATGATAAATGCCACTTTTATTTCAAGAAATGTTAATTGATTTAATTTGATGATAAATCTCATGAACCTGCATGGAAAAGTAATATCTATGGCTACACAAATCAAAATTTGCCAAGTCCACCCCATACTTAAGTTTTTTGATAGATTCTTTTTTATTTAGCCTAATGATCTAGCCTATAACATATTAAGAAAAGTGTATTTACCATTCATCATTATAGCATCAATATTATTTGGTTATCTATTTAGTTTAAACTTTTCAATGCTGCCTATTTTTATTATTTCTTACGTTTTCTTCATCTCCTGTTTTTTTTGTCTGGCATCTAGGCTACCCTTTTGAGGTTATTTAAAATCTATGATGTTTGACTTTGTATCATATTCTTAATAATAATAATAATAATAATAATAATAATAATAATAAAGAGGATAGATACCCCTATGATACCCATATTTTTAATTTTAACATAATCACAACATCCAAGACCTATCTATCTATCTATCATATATTTTCATAATCATATGCTGTTATGCTGATCTCACCATTGGTCCAACAACCACCACATTTATTATAAAATGACTACACCTACACATAAACACTGGACCAATCCCTGCCCTGGTCAAACATGGACACCCACCCACCAGCTAAACAAACTACAGGTAGATTGTACATTTAAAGGGGTAATTATTCCAGTCCAATGTAAGGATATTTATTTACAATATTGACTAACTAATAAGTGTTTTCTTTGATTAAAAAAAGTGCACATAATAATCATATGCATCCATCAGATGTTAGCATTAGGTGTAGATGTGATGTCTTGAACATATCATATTGCAGCCACTGACAGAGAACACTCTCTCAGATTTAGGGAAATACAACAAATCTTTGGCCACTTTGTCTGCCACCTTCTGGTCTGGATGAAGTCCTGTGGCTTTTCAGAGGCAGGAACGGGACGAAGAAGTCCACCAGGTTTTTGGTAATCAAACCTGAATGCCACAAGCCATCTATAGGACGAAGATTAAGAGATACCAGCAGTAGTGGGCAAATAAATCAAAGTAGAAGAATGGAATCTTTGTCTGTGTGACAAAAAAAGTCTACTCACTATTGTTGCTGTTGAATGCTGATGAAGAGAGCGCTGTTTCCAGATCGTTTAGCTCGATTTCTTCTCGATCTCGTCCTGCTTCCAAAATCTAAAGCTGTCTGTGTGATGCTGTCCCCTCTAGCATTGCTAGAACGAAGATCAGAAACACATTAGAATTAGCCTTATTGGTATCACATTTACATTCATCATCTATTAAACAATACATAATGTTGCTGCAGGGTTTTTAAGCATTGATTTAATTATTTAATGACAGTGTTGTGGATACAATAGAATAACATACCCAAAGTACAATGAAATAAGATTTTTTTTTTTTAAACAGGACAATAAACAAATGAAAATTAAACCCTTGGGCTGACATTAATAAAATATGTTTCTATCTAGCAACAGCAGCATTTTAATGCAGTTCTGTGTCCTTATCAAGTAAATCTCAGAACATTGAAAGTGATGTTTAATAATGCAAAATGTGCTCTGCAGTGTATTGATGTCTGTATTACACTGTACTGTTTCTATGTCACTCCTCTATTGGATTTTCATCATGGAGGCTTTCTGCCTCAACACATCAAGTGTAGTGGTGAAAGACGAACGTATAAGCAACTCCACAAGGCAATAGAAAAAATGTCTTGATTAGCAGTAACCATGTAAATCAGCCAAAAAACAAGTTGCAAACAGCTGCCTCCAAATTTTTTCCCAATGCAACATTTTTGTGAAGACTATAAAAACCACATATTTATCTCTATAGGCTCCTCAGGCACCAGAGTGTTTATAACCCAAACACATCTCTGCTAACGTTACCTTTGTGGGGTAAAATAATGTCCCCGGAACTTAATATAAACCCTCCCAGCGGTCGAAATACAAAGAGTTTCTCAAAACGTTCCTAGTCCCTGGGGGAAAGTCGTTTGATACAGGCCTCTAGTCACTATCACTACATTTAGATAATCTACTTATAAAATACTTCATGCCAGTCCTTTATGACAGCATTACAATTTGTAAAATTGTGAAAACATCTCTCCCCCCCTGTTTACATAAACATTTTAATTCCTCAGAATCTTGTCACTATTGTGTTTTTTACTTTTCATCCCCAGGGCTCGTTTTACACCTATTGCCATTTCTAGCTACTGGGAGACCATAGGCAGGCTGGGGGAACTCATATTAATGTTAAAAAACCTTATTAAGTGGAATTTTCATGCCATGGGACCTTTAAGCTATGCCACTAACTATCCTCTAGACCGCAGTACAGTAATAACCCCTGTCCACAATGTCATGAGTCTATTGCCTGTTTTCCCCGTCAACTTCTCTTTTCTTTGACCATTTCACTCTTTCATCCTCAGATTGCTCCCAGTGTCAGGTTGCATTGACATTTTGTTAAGGGTGTTGATTAAATTGCATGTATGTATGTATAGTATGTGGGCTCTAGACTGTACATTAAAGTAGATAATTACAGATGTGTGTCCCTTAAGTTGGTTTGAAACTAACTCTATATACACAGCACAGCTGTCTTCACATTTACATGCCTCACACACTCATCCATTCAGTCACAACTTTCACTCGGAGTGTAGATCTTCTCCCACAGATTCTTGACATTGTCCATCACTTTTGTGAAGGGATTAAACGTGTTCACCAGGACAATGGCCGAAGAAATAACGTGTAACAAGAAATATATTTGTACTACTTTCATCATTAAATACTCTCAATTCCAGAAGTTAGCCGTTTTCATCTTGTAAAACAATCCAAACACGGTAAGACCTCACTGACTCAGCAGACTGATAGCTTTTTAATAATGATAACTTCCTCAAGGTGAACTGGTTGAGCAACTTTTGATGAGCTGTCAACCTGTCTCTACTGTATGGTAACATAAGTTGCCAAACAAGCCTCAGAGGCCTCAGAAGCACCAGTTCACTGTGTGGTTTTTGGCATTTGTAACTTTGTTTATATATATGGGAATATATATTAAAGCACAATATTAACTAGTACAATAAGGACTTTAAGGTAAGTGCGGATTAGGTTGGCTTATAACGAGTGGGGTAGGAACGGAAGATAATAGGTGCCCACCATCTCATTTTCAACATGGTCAAAATCACACTTGCCAGTAGAGGGCAGTTGCACACTGCATATGGGGGTTTCTATGTGGACAAAATAAATTAATTTAGACTTTAACAAAAGGATTATATCATTCCTCTTTCTTGATAATCGTGATCCTCATTTTTTGTTAATAACTACAGTTTACATGTGTAAGAGATGAAAAAAAGGCATATCTTGTTGGTTGCATCAAGCTATATGGTACCGGTGGCAGTCATGTGATCATATTTTCATAGTTTTCGGGACTGTGCAAGAGACTTATACAGTGTCTCTATAGTCCCCTATTAAAACACAGTGATGTTTACAGTTATGCCAAGAAATGCATGAAGAAGGTAATTTAGCATCACATGTTACATGGGTGTCAGGGTCATTTTGGATACAGATAATGTTTCCAAATAAATACAGGACAATCTAAGTTATTAATCTAAGTAGTTAATGTAAACATTATTAAGCCTTTACTTACTTTACTAACTAAACTTACCAGTATATCACTTCTTTCATATGAATGTGCCCTCAAAGTTCTCTACCAACTAAAACAAATGCAAAAGCAAATTAATGAAAATAAATAAAAAAAAACACACAAGACAAACCACCACTTATGCCTTAAATACTATAAAGAGGTCATAAATTAGTTATGTAGTGTAACAAGTTAGCAAAATCATTTTTGCAAAAATCTAGCCTAAAAAAGCTGCAACCAAGTTGTTAAGATGCTATGATTTAAAGCTACGAACAGGAAACTGTTCCCAAAGGGAAAGCTGAAATAATAAAAGCACCATCCTTCTCTAAACCATTTCTTTGTCAGTTTCCCTGCTATTGTCTTGGCAGGACTGCAATACCAACACCTCCGTGATGTAGTCTACGTGATACACAGGTATACGCAGTATACCCACTAAGGAAGATCCAGGATTTCCATATACCCACTTAAAAATGCCCAATGACACGCAACAACATACTTATAGTTTTGATATATTTTGAATTGTCACCTGTGTTTTTCTTCTTCGCATAGGCTAAATAAAGGTATTTCCACCATAATTGGTGCATAAAAGTGTATCCGAATACAGGAAATGAAGTCGTTGATGCTCAAAAATTCCCTGGGGGAGGACACCCCCTCCCCCCACCACCAAAAGGCAGATTCTGACCAATATATACAGTGCAGTATACCCACTACAATACATTAGACTACACCACTGCAACACCTGCATTGTCCTCCTCAAGCCTCCATCAATTTAACAGCATTCTGAAAGCAATGCATACTTTTGGATCAGTTTTGTGAAAGGAATGCACCTAAGGAGCCAAATATGAACCAACATGAACACTGAATGGGTTAAGTAAGGTTGAGTTTGTGACTTTAATGAAAAATAATGCCCTCTCTTTAGCCCAATTTTCATTGCAGCATTAGAGTACGTGATAGGTTCGATCACTATTAAAGACCTCTATAGAAAGTAAAACATACAGTGAAGTTGTGCGTGTGCATATATACATATCAGACCCTTAGGTCCCACTGAACCAGAGGTTTTAAGTCCACTAGAAGCATAAGGGAACATTGTATTGTTTGACATTTCTAATTCAGTACTGGCCAACAATTACTCTTGACCTGGTTATATTTGGGAAATTTGCCTTCTTAGAGAGCTTGTGCTGTGTCAGGAAAAGCCCACTGAGACAATGTATGTGATATCGGGCTAAACAGCATAATCTTGACATGATTTCATATATTTGAAATGCCAGACTCAAAATCTTCTGTAGTTATTTTGACAATGTGAGGTAATGCACTCTTTTTGCTTTGTGTCATAAGGTCATCCTCTCTGGGAACCCTTTTATTTCATGACTATGTTTTTACCACATAATCATATGCTTTCTTACAATAGACAAGCCTGAGACAGAGAGGCTTTATAGATACCAAATGTTTCCTCCAGTACCTCACCCTCTTTGCAGCCTCTGCAGCCCCTGGCTCTCATAGCTTTTGGCACACTTTGAGGATAGGATTTGGATGGTGACATGGTAACTGAGAACAGTTTTGAAGCTAATCTTACAGCTGGCTATGAAGTCAATACATGGACATAATAAAATGTTGATTAAGAGACAGAGCAAAAGCAAAAAGGTCAGCTTTGTTGTGGGAAAACATTGGATACTGTAAAATGATAAATTACAGACTCTTATAAGTAGTTACTGCTATTTTAAAGGTGTCACCCATATTCTAAAGTGCTCATATTATGCTCATTTTCAGGTTCATAATTGTATTTACAGGTTGTACCAGAATAGCTTTACGTGATTTAATTTTCAGAAAATACCATATATTTGTTATACTACACATTGCTGCAGCTCCTCTTTTCACCCTGTGTGTTGAGCTCTCTGTTTTAGCTACAGAGTGAGACATCTCACTTCTGTTCCATCTTTGTTGGGAGTCGCACATGCGCAGTAAGTACTGCTAGCTAGTCAGTTGCAGAGTATGAGAGCGTGCCATGCTAGCAGCTAGGTGAGCATTATAACGTGTGTTACATAGTGATGCAAGTTCATCATGGAAGTAAAGGCTGGACTACAATAGAGCTGTTTGGAGCAGTTTGTGAACAGTGTTTTCTGTTGGAGATGGTAAGTCCCTTTGGGGAGGACTTTGGGCTTTTTCACTTCGTAAACCTATAACATGCACAAAAAGATATACAACACAAATAAAGCCAAAAAGCATAATATGAGCACTTCAAACAAACTCAGTAAGTGAAGTAAAGAGCAGTGATAAATTCCCATCCAGCTCTAGATACGTCTCCCTCCATAGCACTCGGACTCCCAGTCTCCGTGGCGCTAACTCCTGATCAGGATGGTGGTCGTAAATCTGCCAACGCAGACTGTCTCCTGAGGCACAAGGCAAACAAAGGACCTTCGTTTTCTGCTGCTGCTGGCGTTTTTCCTTCCTCTCCACCAGCCTGTCATTGTGGCCGCGTGTCCTTCCTGGTGTGGACGAGGTTAGATATGTGTTCCTTGTGTTCCAGGATCAGGGCTCTTCCTCAAGTTCCTCAGGGTGGCTCTTCGGGAAGGGAAAAGGCACAGCGAGGGGACCGTGACTCCTGACGAAGCCCAGACTCCCCCATGGGCCGAGATAACTCTGAGGGAAAGGAGGGATTTGAGCTTCCTTCGATAATTCTGTGAAAGCTGTGAAAAAAAGGCTTGAAAGCAGCCCTACACCCGCTCTGTTGTCCCTGCTTGAAGCACTTTCCTGTGTTATCTGTTAGAATCTGCGCAAGCACTTTCTGAAACACCAGATATCTTGTTTTTTTTCCAAGAAATTTTACGGAGTAACAAACTTTTAAATGAGGTTCTATGCACTATGCCTTTCATGACTTTACATGACTGGCTTAAAAAAAGGCTTGCTTCCAAGCAAGTCTTTGGGTTAGTCTTTGGTCATTAAATTAAAGTGCTGGACAAATTACTTCTACTTAACTCTAGGGCCTGAAAAGTCTGGGCATCTTCTCAATGATCATCAAGTGGGGAAAAATAACTTTGCCTGCAGAGTAAAAATGTCTATTCACTGTGGATGTTGGAAAATAATTTGATGTCTTAAGATGTTTAAGGTGGGAAAATTGTATCATGTGCCTGAGTGGAGGTCTTTTATTCCCACTAATTTCTTCAGTGCTGTTTCATTCAGTGGTTAAAGAATTGGAGAGGGCACTTGTGGAGGAGTTAGAGCATTAAAGGGGGAAACTGAGGGGGCAGGTCAACCTCTAATCTCACTATAAACAGAGGGCACTGCCACCACACACTGACCCCCACTCCCCCTCTGTTCACCTCATCTAACCCTTGCCTTAACCCCCACCCTGTGGCAGCTCGGACTGGATTGCCACTTAAAAGAATCAAACCAGAGCCAAAGCACATTCTGTGAAGTAAACAATGAGAGAATCTGCCATGAGAAGATTAGGAGGAGTTCAGAGACTTGATTGGTAGGATAGATAGATAAAAGTTAGATATATAGCAATGAATGCCATGTGTTAAAATATAACAGACAGGAGTGTGCAGTGCAGTTACTTGTTTGTTTTTGAATTGTTATACCCCTTAACAGCACCAGGTGGGGCTCACTGCTTTTGTCTTTTAACGGGTTATTCCTTTTACAGTCATGTCTTTTGGGCAGTGCAGACTGCTGAACACACAAATAACTAAATTACAGTAACCACTGGGGTAATGGAATTTACAAGAAAAATAGACACAATACTTGGGCGCCGAAAAATACTGAATCATGTACAGTGATCATTCAAAAAGCATGTTTGAATTCATTTTCTAATAAAATGAGACTCTGTCAGCACCCCTCCCACTCCGATTTCCTGTCTTTAACACTGTTAGTTTTCCCACCAAAATGCATCAGACTAAATTGTATTTAGAGTGTTATGTGATGCAACAGTTCAATGGTAATCTTCCTTTGGCTCTTGTTGCCATGCAATATAAGAAGTAAGACCAGACATGCTCATGGGCAACAGTATGAATGGTGAATGTGTCAGTCACTGAGTTGATCTTTCTTGCCTTTTTAAAGCTGTTCTTATCGACTGTTTTTCATATCAACAATGGATCAAATAGCCAGTGGTGGAAAGTAACATTTATTCAAGTACTGTCCTTTTGCATTTTTTAAATACTTGTAATTTACTTGAGTATTTCCATTTCAGGGAAATATGAACTATTGTTTATTTATTTTTTACATGTTTTAACAGTTAGGCCTGCTAGTAACTTTTCAGATTTAATGAAAAAACAACACATGATAAATATAATATAAAATACAAGACATTGTCTAGTTGGAGCCCCTTGTCACGTTGTATGTTTTTCAATGAGTTGTTAGCAGTTCCACCGAAGACATCTAAACCTCTCAGAGGATTTTTTAAAAATTACACAAACAGGTCAAATTGTCCAACATTTCACAAAGTAGGGCAACGATTAGAGGAAACATCCCTTTGGAGGGGGCCCGATCCCTAAGTTGGGAAACACTATACTACTGAACTGTATATAAATGAAAAACTAGCACCACCTCAACCAGCTACAATAGTAAATTGCCATTTACGCTTCGATGCAGCAGTATTAACAATTTAATGTCATAATAATAATAATATATCACTCACAGGGGCCATTTGGCCCCCTCATTACGCCCCTGGTCCTTAAAGGAAGTGATCACACCAGCTGTGGTCTCGCTTTGCCAGACTTTCCTCCACAGCGCTGCGAAGGAGGGTCTGGCTAGTCCACACAGCATTCTGGGATGGGAGAAAAACTTGCACTGGTTTATTGGCATTTCTTTAAACCAATCACAATCGTCATGGGCGGCGCTAAGCACCAGACAGAGCCACGGTGCCGCTGCAAAATAGCCTCGGGAAGGAACTTGTTTTAGTTGAACGTATACGTTCAAAAGTTGTTTTAGTCGTGCAACAGAAAACTAAGATTGGTCCCGCTGTCTGGATTTACCCTGCAGAGATCTGAGGAGCAGTTAAACACACTCCTCATAAATCGACCGGAGTTTAAAATTCCACCTACCTTACCTTCGAACTTGGCCTTCATTCTCAGTTACACATCTGTAAAGTTTCGTGACTGCATCTTGTACAGTTGTGATGCTATCGAGATGACAAAATCTGGCCACAGACAGACAGATGGAAATATAAACAACTAGGGAAATACTCAAAACAGCTTCGAAAAAACGAAAAAAACAACAGTTAATGCAGGTTTAAGAAATTGTGTTTTATGCAAAGTCAGAGTGACTGAATATACTAGAGAGGTTACCCATTGTCATAAAAGTGTTCAACACTTTTAATCTGCTATCTGAAATGAATAGTGGTCACTGAAGGATCTTGTTGTGCGTACCACTAAATCCTCACTACAGGGTAGACCCGTTAACCTAATCTAAAATATGGCACAAATCACCCAAAACACTGGAGAAAATACATCTTCACCAAGAGAATTGAAACCAACTATGTGTGTGTTTGTGTCTTTCCTCAGTTTTGTTATTTCGTCCTTTATGGACTGTGGCCTAGGTGAGAGAAGGAGTCCATTAAACAGGCCAAGAAACAGCTCAGAGAGGAAGGAAGAGTGCATTTGACACAGATAACAGGGAACACCTGCTCTCAGAGCTGTACTACTGTACTACCAGCATGAAAAGTAATTCAAAAACAGCGTGTTCAAATGAGCGAGATGTGTTTTGGCTGCCAAATAATGTCAAGGCAATGCTCGCCCTCCAAGGGGTTTCCTGCTGCACCCCGAAGAAAGCGGAACGCTCCACAGCAAAAACAGGGAACACAGCATTCCCAGCATGCAACAGGACAATACAGAGCGACAAAGCGCTTACTGGAGCTCTACTTGAAGACAGAGAGAGAATAATTTCTACAGCACAATCACTGCCGTCATCCAACAAACATGCTGTCCCTATTGTGTCAGCAGCCCCTGCAGTCCACTATGTAAACATCCCCTCTGTACCCCATCATGACTATATTCAGACCTTGAGCAGGAAGTGATTTCATATCCAACATCCGCCTCAGCCTTCCTCCTCTCTCAGGTGGTGAACGTTTCCCGCAGCTGACCTCCAGACTAAGGGGGGGGAGCGGGCAGGGCCAAAGTTAGACTTAGATAATGTTCTTGAAACCTCAATATAATGTTTTTCACAGTGCTTTCTTGCAGATTGATTCTTTATATCCTGAAAACATGTATACGTGTGACCTGTGACAAGCTGAGCTACAGTGTGTTACATGGACATTTAATTTTGTTTCCACCGTGTGCTATTTTCCACTTTTAC
Organism: Zingel zingel; assembly: GCA_023566125.1. Lineage (NCBI taxonomy): Eukaryota > Metazoa > Chordata > Actinopteri > Perciformes > Percidae > Zingel > Zingel zingel. The sequence goes on along the minus strand of CM042329.1, from coordinate 26,778,556 downwards.
CTGTAGGGGCTGTACTCGACATTCACAACATCAAAATAGCAGTAAACAAATATTTGCTATGTAAAGATATAGTGAAGTAATGGTGCCTCAGGGGGAGATTAAAGTCACACTCCCTCTACACAGAGGGAGTGTGACACGTGTGTGTTATAATCCAAACCTCTCTGTTCTTTCTTTTGGTAGCCAGTCCGGCCTCGCCTGCATGTGAGTGCACGTGAGTCCCTCCCATTGGTGGTGCTAATGCAGTGCTAGCCGCCACCATGTGGAGGCAATCCCAGCCTAGACTGAATTATTTTCAGTATTTCGAGTACAGCACCTTTTTTTTTTTTTTTTTTTTTAAATTGCATTCTGGCTATTATTAATTTATTTTACACTACTACTATTTTAACCCTTTGCAGCACTGTTACTTATCATCAAGGTGCCAAACTTCCTCCTGCTGCAGGCTGCAGGCATGATGGAGAAAGACAGCAGCAACACAACTCTGAATGGCGCTTTTTATTTTCCAAAACTCCCGGACGGCTCGTAGACAAGTCGAAAGCCATATGCACATTGTGTAAAGCCGAATTAAAATATCACCGAAGCACGTCAAGCTTGAGCTACCACTTACCGTGCTAAGCATAGTAGTACAGTTAACGTTGATGCTAGCCGCTAGCATGCTACCCACTCAGGCAAAGCAGTATTTTGGAGAGTGCTACTTGCCGACCTGTGGATGAAACCAAATCCAAAAATATTACTACAGCTCTTGCGAAATAGGTGGCAACTAACTGCAGACCTGTCAGCATCGTAGATGACTCGGGTCTTAAAGACGTACTACGGTTGGCATGTTCTGACCTGTCTCATTGCCGTCGAGGGGGACAGCAGCCCCACACACAGCCTGTATGACACGGAGAAGGCAGCCACACTGGAACAGCTGCAAGGTGCTGCAAACGCTGTCTCATTAACCAGCGATCACTGGACGTCAGTGAATAATCAAAATTATTTAGGAGTTACTAAACACTATATTGACTCTGGTAAGGATAGGGATTTTTAGTTTTTTAGTTAGGTACTTGGAGGAATTGTGCAATAATGACAGATTCACACATTTTTCTTTTGTTTACAGTAAATAAATAATTACAAATCTTAAAATCAAGTTCATAAAGTACCTTTCTTTGCATTCATTTGATTCCCAATCAAGATACACTGGCAAGAATTGCTTTCGATTGTTAATATGTACTTAAAAACTGTTCTGAAATGCAAAATAATAGAACTTTAATCATGTGATAAAATATGCGATTAATTGCGATTAAAAAATTAATCGTTTGACAGCCCTAATATATATATATATATATATATATATATATATATATATGTGTGTGTGTGTGTTTTATAGCTACAATATATATTACAATTAATTTAAAAATTAATCGTTTGACAGCCCTAATATATATATATATATATATATATATATATATATATATATATATATATATATATATATATATATATATATATATATATATGTGTGTGTGTTTTATAGCTACAATATATATTACAATGTGAAACAATGTGAAAGGGATCGCTTGTAGTGCTGAACCTAAAGAGAATTATCACCTGAATCTGCAGTTTGGCAGATTTGTTGTAACAGTATGAATAATGTAAATGTCTCTTGGTGTTAAAGTCGTTTTAGAATATTAACCTTGAACCAACTAGCATAATATCCACAGTGGACCTTTCTTATTGGCAAACACATTCAACTCCACTGTAGACAGAAATATGAATTTGAGCCAAAGAACCTGCAGTGAACTAATAAGCTGACGAACAGGACCGACATGCTTGGCTGACAATCTTATGGAGGGAGCTACAGTATAAGGTTCAAGCTGGGTCAAAGCCAAAACACATTAATGGTACTGCAATAGAACATACTCACATACTCACCCACATGGACAACTGTGTTAACACTCATTGTACACACACTTTGTACAAGATTTGTAACCTCTGTAACTTTAATTTGAAGAAAACAGTACAACAATACTTTTGGGACTTTGTGGAAGAAAATGAATCACTCTTCTGCTTCAAGATTGAGAGACCAAGCTCAAAAACAAGCCTTAAGTCGGTGAGAACTAATCTAGTCCGTTTGTGAAAGCCCTTAAGGTGAACAGTGGTATAATTTATTGTTTTAAAATGCCTAAAAACATGACAAATTTGACTTAAAATTCATGGGCAATGACCACGATGAAAGAAAAATACTATGAAGAAATGCATTACAAGCATATAAAACGTGATTATTGGCTAGTTGTAAGGCTTGGAAATGTAATAGAGATTATAAATGTGTTTGATTTCTTTGAATGACTCTAGTCTGTAAGGCGCCGTAAAGGTCGCATGAGCAAAATTTATTTACGAGGACGGCAAAGAGTGTTTGAAGGTGACAGCGGAGACAAAAAGGCTGTCTTATCAAGAATAGGAGCAGTGAAAGGACAGGGACAAACCAGCCAAACACACCTGTAGGGACCTTCAAGGTAACTGGCTCATTCAGTCTTTGTATGCTTGTGTGTGTGTTTGTGAGAGTGTCCTTGTGGTCTAAAAGCTAAACAAATACACAGAATCGGGGTCAGAGATTCTTCAAACAGGTGTCTTGAGGGCAAGAGATGAGTCTCTGCTGTTAAAAAATGGCCACAAAAATGAAGAAAGATAACTTACAATTCAAACAAACCAGGTAATCACCAGAATGTGTGATTATATTGTTACGTAACTTCTAACAATGTTAATTAAGCAGAACTACAACTGGATCAGACGCAGGAGTAACTTCTAACAATGTGAATTAAGCAGAACTACAACTGGACCAGACGCAGGAGTGAAGTAACTATCTGCCATCTGTGAATCCCTGCTGTGAGAGGGGCTTGGGAACAACCTGCCACAGACAGAGAAGTGAAGGATGAAGTGAGGGGAACCCAAAATAAATGAAAGGAGGAAGCAACAGCAGGTGGGGGTGAGAAAACAAACAAACACAAGGCTTGTTTTACACCCACCTGCTCCACCGGCTGTCCTTTATCAGCTACTGACAGAACAGAGCAGAGTTTAACAACTGGAAAGTGGACAACATAATTATCACTAAAAAGAGCTGGTGAACATAGTGGAGCATATAGCAGCTAAAAAGCAAAATATGTCCTGCAGAAATTGGTGGAGACCAAAACAGAGCTGAAAGAAGAGTTATTATTACACATTATTATTAGGATTATTTCTGATAACCAAATTAATGTTCAAATCAATAAATGGTGTTCCATTGTTGTCTTACATTAGATCAAACTTTTTATATGTGTAAAACAAAAACGTAATATTACATGTTGTGCAATATTTACTTCTGAAATGTGGTACACACAGTACATTAAAGTAGTTGTCCACCACTGGAGCATAATAATAGCTTTTAACATGTAATCATAACTTCTTGACTTATTATCATTACAAATATTAATTATAGTCAGAACTTTATTTTATAATATTATTCAAAATGTTTTAATACCCAAGCAGCTGCGGTGTAAATTAGACTATTCTTAATTATGCACATTCACATTTTAGAACCATTTTATCTTTTCTGCTGTTAGAGTTAATATCTATAGTATAGTCCTTTTTAATGGTTAATAAATAATGTATTAATACTAAATAGATCTGTAAAAATGCATTTATAAGAACTTACTTTGGGTTGCCACATTGCAACCCATCCAACTGTTTTATCCTCCTCCAGCACAAATAGTTTATAAAAAAAAGAAAGCAAGAAATATTACATCAAGTACCAGAACCAAAGAGGATTTTCAGGTGGAGGAACTGTCTCAAACAGATAAGTACTCTCAGCACACACACACACACACACACACACACACACACACACACACACACACACACACACACACACACACACACACACACACACACACACACACACACAAAGCTGTGAAGATGCACTGAGGGATTCGATAGGTACCAAAGGCTCAGCTGTGAGATAAGAGTTAATTGCTTTAAGTTTTCTGACGAAGACGGAGAGCGAGAGGTCGCTAAAGCCATCTGCAACCTTTATACCTCGCAACTCTGGGAATCCTTTACATTTACTCTCCTTTTGCTCACACACACACACACACACACACACACACACACACACACACACACACACACACACACACACACACACACACACACGCAGTGCAGAGAGAAGGAGTCAAAAACACAGACTGCTGATTGAACTGTGAAAGTGGCAGTCGAGGGTCCGAGAAATCCTAAATTTGTTATTAGATCCTTTAACATGCCAAATATGGCTAAGGTCAATCTCTGGCTAGGATAACAGAAACATATATATTTTTTTTTTATGTATCACTGGGCAGTGGTGAAAGAAATACTCAGATCTTTTACTTAAGTGAAAGTAGCAACACAGTGCAGAAATACTCTGTTATAAGTAAAAGACCTGCATTCACAACTACAAATGTATTGGCATCAAAATATACTTAATACTAATAGTAAAAGTTATCATTATGCAAATTGGCCCATTTCAGAATAATATATATTACTGGATTAAAATAAATTATGTTTTAATGTGTTTATCACTTTAATGGTGCAGCTGGTGAATGTCGAGCTCATTCTAATTACTTAACATAATGCTGGGTAGTAATCTATATTAATACATTTAAATGTATTAGTGAACTATATTTTGTATTCATAATCTGATTATGTAAAGTAACAACTAATCATCAAACAAATGTAGTGGAGTAAAAAGTACAATATTTCCCTCCGAGATGTAATGGAGTATGTAAGTATAAAAAAGTACCCAAGTACCTCAAAGTTGTACGTAAGTACAGTACTTGAGTAAATGGACTTAGTTACTTCCCACCACTGTTAGAGTGGGGAAGGTTATGGTTTAGTTCAGTGGAGTGTGACGGCGACATCCACAATCATGTTAGGCCCTCTTTTGTGGCCCGGTAGCCTCTGATGGCGTCTTTTCATGTGAGAGACGGTTCATTAATCAAGCTGATAAATCCCTGAGCACAGACTGACAGGCTCTCTGGGAAGACGGATGGGCCTGCAGAGACTTGTTAAAAAGGGTGGAACCTTACCGTGCTCCTTTGGCTAGGAGCAGACCGGGTAGGCGCTCTGGAGGTCATCGTACCACACATTGGCGGCCTTTAAATCTTACCACCAGTCAAAAAACGCAACAGGCATTCATATAGTTTCTGAGAGGGGAAACCTGAACTCACATTAATGTGTGTACATACATGATTGAACTGAGGGGGGTTTTCCCTGTATGGGATTTCAGCACTTCATTACGTTTTTCATTGAGGGTTTTGCTGCTTGCGAGATGTGTTTTTTAGTGTATGCATTACATGCTGGGAAATGGTGCAGATGGTGCCAATGACAGAGACCCAAGAGGATGATTAAGAGGCGGCAAGGCAGAAACACGAATATTTGCATCCGTGGAGCAGGAAACCCAGTCATGGGGCTTGTTTTGTGTCCTTGAATGCAACCTAATCCGGACCCAGTGTGGTCGAGGAAGAACTGAATTTATTTTTCTTGAGTTATTTTCAAAAATAAACTGGCGGCAGGGTTGACGAGCCTGTGGTGAATTATAGACTAGAGTGTGGTGCATATCATCTCTCTTTCACTACACATACACAATTCTTTGTGCAAAGGTTTCTCCCCTGCAGAAACCACAACAGAAGGTATCTATTTTGCACCTTTCCGCTGTTAGCAGAACAGCTACAGATCACCGGGCAGTGTTACTGCCAAAACAGACCACCTTCTTTGCTTAACTGCTCTCTTACATCACAGATTTCCAATTCCACTGCTCTCCTGTACAGCGTGGTTTTGAACCTTTTTTATCCCCATCTCAGTCCACCCTTCCCTCCTGTTCATCTCCTCATCTATCAGCCCGCACTAGACTCATATATTATTGTAACGTTAACGCAGGGAAGCACCCGTCAGCCGGAAGATCTGCTTCTGGAGATTGAGCCAGTAACTAAATGGCACTTCCTGTCTTCCACCCCTTACTCCCCTTCTAATGTTGCCTATAGAACCATTACATCAACATTAAAAGCCTCATGATTTAGCCTTGCTAAATGATATCTATCCATTCAAACTGTAGATTACAGCCGTATGCTTAGATAAAAAAATTAAAGTAAAAAAAACAAACATGTCATTCATGCTGTAGCAAATGTATTATGCAGTCAACCAACTGTACAGTGGCTGGGATGGAAGAAATACTGATATTTTCCGTAATGGAAACAGCCAAGTTTAGCATATTTTACTAAAAGAAGTGGTTTCCATGATGAACATTTCTCACATTGAAATGAATTGTGACAAAATAAACAGACGAGGGGAAAGTACAGACCTTGCGAACAGCAAACCCAACGTGAGACCCCCTCGTTCAGCTCTGCCAAATACATTTTGCTAGCTGCCATTGCCTACCACAGTCCCTGCGGCAGAATGCCATATGAATCAGAGGTCACAGGTCACAGCAGGTTTGCATTGAATCAAGCGCAAAATACACGCCGACACATGTTACAGATGTATCCTCCACTTCTCACTGCCGATGCATCTACATTTAAGTCAAGGGATCGAGGAGAAATTTAAGTTTGGGCCAAACAGGGCGGATAATCACAACCAGGCTGGCTTTGGCTGAGTGAAGTCTCAGACAATGAGGATCAAAGAAGAGCAACAATTGGAAGATGTTGCTCGCTTGATGTTAAATGGCAGGGTTAACCTAACTGATGTGCGTGGAAAAAAGGTTGGAGCAGCAAATCTCGCCCGATTTTCTTAGCGTTGGTCAGGGTGGGGCCGAACGGAGAGGCAAGGGGTGAGCAAGTGTGCAGGATTGAGATAAATTCAGAGGGGAGTTGAGAGGAAGTGCTCTCACATCACTTCCTCTCTTTGTTTTAGCCGCTATTTTCAAGGCTTGGAATGTAGTTCCTGTCAAGAAGTGAAGGAATTCAAAACAAGTTCATTAACCTCTGCGCTGAGGTGGAAAAAAACTCTGTGTGTGTGTGTGTGTGTGTGTGTGTGTGTGTGTGAGAATGAATGAGTTTGTTGAAAGGGCATCGCAAGAATGCATGTTTTACTCTCTGTGGCATTTTAGATACATGCTCTGTCGTCAGACTGAGGCAGCCCAATCACATGCAAATGGTTTCTTAACAACTGTGTGTTGTATTCTGTATGTGTCCCAGAGTCTGTGGGAGAATGACAAACTCAAGCACCACACCCTCCTCACATCCTGTGGCAGGCCTGTCCTTGTGTGTCTCAGCCCTGCAGTCCCACACTCACATAAACGCTGACCCTTAAAAAGAAGAATGTGTGTACATGTGTAATTGTGTATGTACATGTGTGCGTTAGGGTTGCATAGGTCTGTGCAGTGCAATAAAGTATTATCAAGGTCATATGTACTGTAACATGTATGAGTCACATATGTGTTCACTTGTGCCCCTTAAACTAAACCTAATTTGGCTACAAACTGCTAGCACGTCCATTGTAGCTGGTGAAGACAGGATGTCAGTCATGCATGTATGTCTACAGGCTTTTATAAGTAAGTGGGTACATCTCTCTGGGGACATCTAAACGATGCCCAGTTCTCTGCAGACAGACATCCGGAAATCCACCATTTTTCTCCAAAAAGACCTCTGTCCCACTAATGACTCTCTAGGAAACTGCAGTCAGCAGCAGAGGGATTTGAAGTGGAATACAGCAAACTTTTTCCAAATCCAGTCTGACGTGCTCTACATTAATTCCCACCCACTTTTGGCTTGTTACCCCGTTAATACAAAATGATGTGTACTTGTGTAAATGTACACCTTCTTCATGTAAATTAGTCACTAAAATAATAGTTTAACAGACATTTTGGGATATTCACTCTCTTGCCGATATCAATACCACTCATGTCTGTGGGCTAAACATGAAGCTACAGCCAGGATGGTTAAAATACTGGTTGGTGGTTGGCTTAGTTTTTGCATGGATTAAACATACAATATATAATATGTTAATTAGTGAGCTTTAGAGGTTTGAACAGAGCCAGCCAAGCTGTCTCCCTTTGCTTTTAGTTTTTATGCAAAGATAAGCTAATTGGCTGCTTGCTAATGGCCTTTTCAGACCAAACTCAAATATCAATAAATAAATAAATATGAATAAATTCGAACCCAACTATTCTTCATGTATGTCCATGTATGTCCAAAATAAACACACTGTATGATAAACACAACTCTGTTCAGTTCTGTTATGAATGATGAAATCCAGTGCAATGAAGCTCACCCACAGGAAATGCAACCGCAGCATTGTAGCTTTTCTACACAGTATTGCACACTTGGAATAAAAAGCCCGTCTCCAGTGTGCAGAATTGAACAATCGTTGATTGTGTGATTAACTTTTCGGTGGAATGTATTGAACGCAAATATTCGTGTCATCCTTGGTGTAGTCAATATCGACAACGTTTCAGGTTCGGATTGTTCAGGTGTTGCAGGAAATTCCACCTGATGTCTTTCATTTCGGCCGGATGTACTTAACATTCTTTGTGTTGGCATTCTAAACCCCGGTCAATTTATGAGGACTATGGTTAACTATGGTTTACAGAGTAAATCCAGACAGCTAGCTTGACATCTGTCGAACACTTTCCACCAAAACAAGTTCCTTCCCGAGGCTATTTCGCAAAGGCAACGTTGCTCCGTCCGGCGCTTAGCACCGCCCAAGACTATTGTGATTGGTTTAAAGAAATGCCAATAATCCAGAGCACGTTTTTCTCCCATCCAGGAATGCTGTGTGGACTAGCCAGACCCTCCTCCGCAGCGCTGTTAAGGAAGGTCTGGCAATGCGAGACTATCCTTGGTGTGAAAGGTTTCGTCAGCGAATATTCCAGATTTTGTATTCATATTTTTTTTGTTACATCTCAGGTATGACAAGGCCTTTAAGCTTAATATTACAGACATGAGAGTTGCATCAATTCTCTCTTCTAACTCTAATCATAGAAAGCGTATTTTCAAAAATGTCCAACAATTTCTTTACGACACAAAATGACACCGTAAATATAATAATAAACACAGGCATGTTGTGAGCCACAGCATGTGGCTGCTTGTAGTCTGGCATTAAAGGTTTATACTAAAAATCTTTTATGACAGAGGAACCGACTTTAACCTAACAATTGTTTTGCTGATGGCTTGTTTGGCTTCTTACACGCGAGTTCAGCCAGTCTTTCCTTGTTTAATCACCCTTCCCTTGCTGTGCTTACTTTTCCTCCATGCTTGTCTCCTCAGTGCCATCAGTACTGTTGATCTATAGTCTGTTGATGGGGCAATGCCACTCGCACTTTGTGGGCACATTAGGGCCCCACTGCTAATGTCTTTGACATAGTTATGAGTGCGCCCTGCCTCATAAAGCCTATGTGCAGCAGCGTGCAGTAGCTGTAACCCCCATCTGAGAGAGGCCCATTTGTCAGGCTGTGTTTATTGAAGCATTTTGCTGCTATGCATGCTGGTCAAGAAGGTCGTGACTTCTATTTTCATGCTCTCTCATTAGAATGATTGACACCATGAGGGGAAAATAAAAAAAACTATGGATATGTTTTGCCATCTGTGGAGATACAGTATCTGATGCCCTTTGGGTTACCCCTCAGTCCAACAAGCACACTTACAGAAACACTGAACAAACTGTCAGTTTTGATTTGCCTTGATTTGATCTCCATAACTACAGTTAATAATCACATTTCTACTAAATGGATATCAGGGACAGTGGAGCTTTGAATCTCATATAAAACTGTAGACAGACAGGAGATCAAATAGCCCTACTGTTGAGACTGTTGCACAAGATTCCCGGGGTTCAGCTGTGGTTTGGCATAAATCTCTGAATCTCTGTCTGATAGACCATAACGGCTTCTCAGCCATCTGTGCTTAGTTAGTGAGCTAGATACCTTTTTAATGAACCCATCATTAAAACCTTAGAAGAAACTAACGGCATTAGGCTGGTATTCCCTGCTTGTGGCCCACTGATGGTTCCTCTAAATACAACAATTCAAACAGTACTGTACTTCATTATACAGCTTCACTCTCCACACAAGCCGTGGTAGTCCACGCTAAGTCCACGCAAAGGCAAAAATCACAAACATCAATGATAATCAAGTCATAACCTGACAGAAAGAGCAGGGTGCGTTCTCTTACACACTCACAGAGCTGGATTCTTATAAACCTCTCATCATCACAAGAAGTCATGCTGCTCTTCTGACAGACACTCTCGTACGTGTTTCATTAAATGTCTTTTTTCTCAAACTACACGGACATCTGAGAGGGAGCAGAAAAAGATCTGCTGAAGGGACAGTGTTAAAGCCAAGTAGGAGACAATACCGTTTTAAGATTATTACTTTAAAAGGAATTTCAATGCAATAATGTTGTAATGTGTAAAAAAATAACTTTTTTTTTTAAACAGTTTTTAATATTTATTCTCCAATTACAAAGACAATTTAGACTTATTCAAATTTAGACATTCAGCAAATATCCATTTATCTATATTTATTTCAATCTGGACCAAAGTGGTTGACTGACCGATCGACATTAGCATATCCAGATCAATGCTGCTATGTGGCTAAAAATTCTGTTTTGCAAATGTGAACATTTGCTGCCTTGGAAGATTATAACGGGGATGTTTCACTATCTTCTGATATTTAATTGAATAAACAATTAGCCGAGAAATGAAAAAAAAAACAATTGATGGAATAATCAATTAAATAACCGTAGTTTGAATCCCTAATTCAAATTTTGCAGAGACTTTTGTAAAAACAAAAAAAGATAAATATGAATAAAGCATGCTTGTACATCGCTGTTTTATTGGCAAGTTATTACAAAGTTGAGTCTTACTTCTTGGGAGGAAGCTATAGATGTGTTGGGTGGTCTTGGTCTTAATGGACCAGTACTCTCCCAGAGGACAGCTCTGGAACAGATGGCTGCCCAGCTGAACAAAAAACCTTCCGGCTCTCTGCTCCACCCTGATGCCACTCAGTCCCTTTTGATGTAGTATCCGTGTATTCAGCAGTGTGGACAAAAGAGCTGCACCAGATTGGGATGCATCAACAATCTATAACATTGACTGGCTGGTCTTCTTATGTGGCTGCAGGAAGAGCATCACTTATTGACAGACAAGTTTACAGGTCAGTTTACCAAGAATGCACTGTTGAGGATGGAGGGAATCCATCAGTGGTTAAAAGGGCTGTATAGGGATAAATGAGCAGTAAAGAGTTCTTATTTCGTATCTCTTATCCAGTGAAATATCTCTATATCTACTGCATGAATTGGCACAAAATGTGGCCTCAACATTCAGATACAGGTAGCTTTATTTATCCCCGAAGGGCAATTCAGTTTCTACAGTCCAGCGAAACGTATAGCCTACACACATTCATACTTCCAGACATCAATGAAAGAGGGAGCACAATAAAAAGGCATATGACAAAGTGTAAGATCCAGAAGTATACAACAAGAAAAATATTTGAAATAAGAACTGAATAAAGATGATAAAGTACGATAAAGAGAGACAAAATAAAATAAAAAAATTCGATAAAGTGCTGAGTGTACTGCACATAGCCTACATAACAAATTACCATTCATGGTTTCAAGATGGTGTATCCTAATGACATTAGTAATCCAGACTCTTCCTACAGAACGAGTAAGTTGAACCCTTTTAAAAATCTTAATCAGCACAGCACTTTTACGTCATACATATTCAATTAGATGTTAACAGAGTTCATATTTATGAAAAATACATTTGTTTCATGTCTTTTTAACCAGTCTTGAGATGAATAAAGTTCTCATGCTAGTATCACTTCCATGTTTAAGTCTATTTCTGCAAAAGTTGGATACTAATCCACAGAGCAGATCTAAGGATACCGCTCATGCAAACAACACATAAAACAGTAGAATGCCAAATACTGCTGCTGACAAACCATAATAAAAGTTGGCAACACTATGACGAATTTCATAGCCAAACAATATTATATTACTCTATATGTAAAAGCGTTCATTGCTGTGACATTTCAGCGGCTAGGCAATAAATATTTGTGCGGGAACAGAACATTAAATCATTGTGGAACAGGCTGCAGAAAATATTTCAGGATTAGTGTGGCAGCTCAACACTCTCGCGGCCTCAAAGAACAAATCTTGGGAGACGTTGGACCACAGTGGACACGGCCACTGTTCCAAACATTAGCCTCAGAGAAAGAGAATTTGATTACTATGATAAATAAGCCAATCAGACTCACATGTGTTTCTGAGACGCAGAGTTTGAAGGAATGTGGACAAACTGCCTAATCTCTCTACACTGTTGATGACAGACTGACAAGGAGAGCTGGCAGCAGGAAGACGGAAATACGGTATGGAGAGGCCATTTAAAGGGACATTACAACATGTACTCACATTAAATAAGCACATAGGACAACATTAGTCAGGGTTATTTTTTGGTTGGGAATTCCACAGCATCAGTTTTGAATTATGTATTTTGAAGTGGCTGAAGTGGAGCACAGGAAGTGCCAGGACCACCAGCACAAAGTATTTTCAATTCCAGGAGGACTTTGGATGAGAGGATTGCCTTGGCTTTGTCTGATGCTGAGGGGGACAGGGGACTGATGGTATTGGTGGCAGGACTTGGACAACAGGATGTCCTGTTTGGCTGCTCAGCATGGACATCCTACAGAACTGAGACACATTCTACACCTCTGGTCTCGTTCCTTGTGAATCAGCAAAGTTGAGCAGATCTGACACAATAGTAATTTCGCATTTCAACTTAATGAATGAATGAATATGAATTCCAAAAATGAAGCAACTGAGGGGAAATGTGGTAACGTTGCTGTACAACTGCAGGGAGTCTCCATATCGCCATACCCATCTCTGCCTGTTCTACAGTAAACCACAAACACAATCACACAACATTAAGCCTGGCTTCACTTCTAGGCGGCAACGCATGTTATAACCATATTAAAGTATTGGATCTCTGAAAGCTGCAGTTATGTAAAACATTATTCATTCTGCTGACTTACACTCTGCCATTAGTGGTGATGACTTCATCTTGACCGTAAAACACTGGCACACAACACTGATTCAAACTCAAAGAAGGAGACAAAGAGAAAAAAAAACAACTTCTACAACTTTCAGTGGAGGGAAATGACCATTTACAGACGCCACCTCGATCTTAAATGCAGATGCTTATGGTTTTGTCAGAAAGGGCAGTTCATTAGTCCCTGAGATTGTAATCTCAAAACCTGATCTGTTTGCCAGATCCCTGCTTGTGTGGCAAGTGTGCACACAAGAATGGGTGTCCCTGTCGGGAACTCCTGCTGTCCTCAGATCAAAAAGTTTCTTTACCAAATTTTCAAAAGAAATAACGTGGATGGCTCCCTACAACGCTCTTCGCAAGTTTTATTCAATTTTAGAGCATTTGGAGAAAAAAAATGTATAAAAGAACGTTGAAAAAAGTGATTAAAATGTTGGAAAAAGCTTAAAAAACGTGGGGGAAAAAAAACACAAAAATGTCAAAAGGTGCATTCAAAATTAAAAACTTTGAGAAAAGTGACAAAAAAATTTGAAAAAAGTGACAAAAACCTCCATGGAAAAGCAATAAAAGTGTTGAAAAAGACCAAAACGTTAAAAAAAAGTTTACATTTTTACCCAGAGAAACAAAAAATTGCACGTTCAATTGGAAGACAACACAAGCGTTAATCTTTTTAGTCGTTTTTTTTCTTCTAGGTGCAACAACAACTTTGGTAAAGTTCCTATTGTTGCAAGCGACCCCTCCCCCGGGTTTCCCATCAACCCAATCTTTGGCTCTCATTGGCTGTAGCTCCCCGACAGCTCCAGATACTTAGCCTGCTAGATATCTGGAATGTGTCTGCGAGGTATCAGCGAGCCTCTTGGCTCTCGTTTTTGAAGAGTCTACACATCGCGCTTGAGCGCCAATTTGCAAGCGCCGAGCCAACGTTGATTTGCCTCCGATCTGGGGCTTCTGTCGGGGCTTCCAACTTATGCGGTGCGCTACTGACTGAAGAACATCATATCGTATATCCTACAAACACTGATACAAGGAATTGTTTTTCCTTCTTTTTTTTAACAAGCCCACATAAAGTTAGCCATTACTTGTTTAGCAATTTAAATTGTGTGTCCCTTTAGTTTACAACAAACAATTTGGGATGAGCCATCGTGCTATTTAGTTTGTGTTCCACTTGGAAAATTTTGATTTATTCAAAGCACAACTTGGAGTCACTAAGTAACATATGCAGAGATGGGGCTAATCAACGGCGAACAACATCGGCATCCCTAGCTTGTTAAAGCTTTACTGTGTAACTTTTTGATATTAATGAACGTCCGTTACATTCAAGCCATTGCCAAATGAGGTGCTACAAAGCAAGACTATCAGCTCCACAGAACTCTCTCTGTATAGGGTAGGGGGAGGGTGCGGCGCGCGGTCACGGAAGGCTTGTATCATGTGGACGTGCCGACAGTGTTGTTCTCATTAGTTAGAATTCCTCATGGGGGAGACAGAAACTACCCACTATAGCTTTAACAGCCTTTGTGGAATTAAATGGAAATCACTAAGTATTTAGAGTGTGTTGCCCCCCTCCCAGACGTTGCACCAAACAAATTACTGTACAAGTAATTACATTGTCAGTTGATAACAAACATTTACACCCACTGGTGGGGGTGCTATTTTTGTAAAATAGTTTTTGTAATATTTCTGAAGTATATACTGATTTAATTGAATTTGAATTTCAGTTCAACTTTAAGTTGGTTTGTATTATGTGCCATATATTACTTGTTTTGTAAAGTATATATTGTATTGTTATCTGTCTACTCTGTATATGACACTTGTCGAATGTCTGTCCCGATAAAGGGATCCCTCCACTTTTGCTCTTCCTCTGTTTTTTTCCATTTGTTTTCTCCTTAAGGTTTTTTTGGAGGAGTTTGTCCTTTATGGATAGCAATGGTCTAAGGATAGAGAGCATCATATGTTGTACAGATTGTGAAGTGGTTTTGGGCTATACTGTATAAATACAGTAAAATGTACTTGACATGACTATACATTATACAGAGGGGTGACAATTTAAAGGAAAAACTAGAATGGAAAACATAAAACAATGCAGATGCTTCCTCTCACTCCGGGCATGTGGGCTCACAGAGTGGTTTGATGAATACGACAATGATGCAAATCCCTCGATTAGAGCTAAAAAAAAGACTTGTACCAAGGAGCAGTGAAGGCTAATGGTTAAACCAACACATTCAATATTGTTTTTTTTTCTTTATATTCTACTCTCCTGCCAGAGGAATAAACCAGACCAGAGTGAAGTGCTCTTATCCCGAAGATTGGTATGTCTGTGAGCTGAAGTGATCAATCAAAGCGTCTCTCACATACACACACACACACACACACACACACACACACACACACACACACACACACACACACACACACACACACACACACACACACACACACACACACACACACACACACACACACACACACACACCAACAACAAAAGCCCTCCTTCCTGTACACAGACTATTGTACATGGAGAAATTAAAATCTGTATTATGTCCTTTCCCTCTCACATTTATTGGAAAGGTTTGGCTGTTACTCGCCTTCTATGCATTCATACAGATGTATCTCTTCCACACCAATCTACATACTTGAAATCTATGTTAAAATGTATTGCACGTACTCCAAATTTTTACTTTTTTAGTTATTGTTGGGCATAGCTGCCCTCTTGTTCATGCCCCATCCAGGGTCAACGCTACAACCCTTTAGCAAAAAAAATTCAAGCCCTCTTTGACGCAGATCCGTTTCCTGTCAAAGTGAAATTTTTATTGTTCCAAGGGAGCAGCCTCCAGAATCTCGCTCCCGCAGTCTTTTCCTGTTTCCTCTCAAAAAGGAAGTGCTGCTTTGCTTCAGTTTCCTCCCCCTCCCGCATCTTCTCTGGGACAAATCTGGAACACAGACTGCAAAACTTTGCTTGTGTCGGCCAAGTCTTGATTTCAAAGAATGAAAAGAGTTCCTTAAAAAGAAATACCCTCCCACTTCGGTCTCTCTTACACAAGCTTACACACACACACACACACACACACACACACACACACACACACACACACACACACACACACACACTTTGCATCCTATATTCTAATGCGCCCCCTCTGAGTGATCAGCCTTGATGGTATGTGGTCGAATCACCTGCGACCCCAAACTGAAGTGTTCCCATGGTGCCTCAGCACGTAGTCTATTTGTTATCGCAGAGAAAATACTTCTTTGTATGCAGGGAGGGTCAGATCATACATTTAGTTTTTATAGGCACTTAAATGAACACTGACCGAAGGCTTAAAGCTAAAAACTCTATTTAGTAATTTAATAATTAATAATAATTTAATAATTTAGTAATTTAGTAATTTCTTATAAATTTAAGGTAGAAGCAGTCCACGCTCTGTTCCATTTGAGTAGAGTGCTGGTTCATGTCCTCTGAAACACACACACACACACACACACACACACACACACACCTTGAGTGTGTGCACACGTGCATGCAGATTTAACCGTGTAAATATGTGGTCCGGTTTTGCACATGCTTAGAATGACAAATAAGTTCTGGTTGTCAGACCGATCTCAGTCATGCTCATCTTCAATGTCTGTCTTAATACATGATGTCATCTATTGTATTACTACCGAAAGGCTTACATTAGCTACTCCATCTGAAGCCAGGCACGACCACCCCATCCGAACAGACAAAACCCTTACAAGGCTTGGAGACATGAAAAAAGCGGGCCTCATAAGAGGTCATTTGATAGTTCAAATGTAGTACCAAGTACCCAACAAAGTCTAATGGACAGGCGCGTCAGATCATAAACTTCTGCAAAAAACCTAGCACACTGTGAGGGTCTGAGGACCAAATCGTGAATAAAGTGAGCAGGAATTCTGGGAGGACAATAGATTTCAAATTTGAGGTTTAAAGTACAGTTAAAGTACAAAGAACCACAAGGTTCATTTAGCAGCTGCTCTGTTCTCCACAACAGAATTAAATAGACCTTGTTGTAAGATTGTTTTCTCGATCCCAAAACTGCTTTAGATGATTTTTTTTTGGAAAAAGTACACAAGTAGAACCACATGAAGAAATAAATTGATTAAATCTGTCACAAGCTCATTTCAGGATCAACACAAACATTTTTAAAAGCTTGAGCATGTGTTTTACAAGTCACCAAACTGGCTCATATAGGCTACACATTACTATAGCGTGAATGAGTGACAAATACAGATTTACCATTCCTCCCATTGAACTACAACAGAAGCACACAAGCAGAAGGAGGAAAACGAAAACCTCTTTCTTATCTTATTTGGCTTTAACAAGCTGCAATTTGACAGATTTGATCTCACAGTGACCCTACCACTGTAAACATGATCGAGCCTATATGAGCTCCCATTGTGCCCTCAGCTGAAATAGCAGTTAAGTTGGGTGGTGTTATATTAACCTAAGTGTAATGTTCAGTACAAAATAACCTTCCAGTACTAATGATTCCTGCGTTTTTCTCTGGACTGCAAAGGCAGCAGAAGGCCATAAGGTGAGAAGGCCTACTTCAAGATGCCTGCACCACAATGGGAACACAAAAATGCTTCAAAATCAGATCCGCGAAGCGGTTTGAGCAGGATGGAGAGTGTTTGTGCAGGAGAGGGGTTTTATCAGCGCCAAACACTCACAGGAATTCCGGTTTGGGATTGTCCATCCAATTCCTGCGTTCCACAGGAAACTCTGCATAAAAAGCAACTGAAAAACGCCCGAAGACATTTCATTTGTGGCCGGTCGACTCACAGGGAGCACCTCGAATTAACCGCGAGGTTTTTATTTAAAAAAAAAACACCGAGCCGAGCTTTAAAAGAAACCGACAGCATGGAAGAGTCCTCTAATACGTTGGTGCGGCGGCTCGTGCCCATGGCCGCCGCTAAGCCCGCGCGCGCACACGCACCTGATGACCCCCTACTGCGAAGGTAAGGTTGTGTAGCTACACATTTTCAAAGGCCCGTGGTCTTGTACAACTGTGACTTCAAATTTTGTTTAGCATTAGCTTTCAATATACTTACACACAGAGAACACATTTACAGAAGGATACAAATGCAGACATAGGCTACAGCTAAACAACATGCTAAGCAAATATAACTTACATGCATACAAGAGCTGGACAACAATCTTTATAGCTATACGGGTCAGATTGTTACTGTAGCTACTGTAGGGTTACAGGTCGTGCAAAGTAATAGGCTAACTAATGCATGAATAACAGAGTTGGTTTTATGTGCATGTTATTGCACAGTGTCTGTTTGACTGTAACAGTGGAGCAGTACACTGTTTCACAGTGCCTGTCATTTTGAGGATATGTGACTTTTTCTTCTTAGAAAGCCATGCCCATTAGTGACTGCCATACTCTACCTCTAAAAACTGGTAAATTGCTAATAAAATATAAGGTCCATGGCTCGTGATGATTTCTTAAAAAGAAGCAATGGCCATGTAGAATAGGCTGTCTACATTAGTAGTCTAGAGCATGACACAAATACAGTAATACTTATTTTTCTTCTTCTTTTTGGCTTAATATTATCTTTATTCATTATTATAGGCTAGTCAAATATTGAACAAATTGACTTCACCTAGCTTCAGTGGAAAGGGATCTGCATACTAGTCTTGGCAGAATGTATTAAAAGAAGAAAAAACACAATTAAAGCTCCTAATTGCTATTATTTCTAATTAAAATTTGAAGTTTTTTTTGCACACACAAATATAAATGTTAAATATAACAATTTTATTATTTTTAAATATTAACCTAATTCATGTAGAAAATAGTCATTTGCAAAAGACACTAGGTTGAATGATTTGGGATTTACTAAGACTAAAAAGCCTGACCCCAATCAACATTTTGTTTTTCTTTATAACTTCCTATACCCTACTGGCTCCCGGTTTCTTCACTTCTCCTTTGACAGTGAATTATAGGATAATTTCACAATAATAAAAAAAAAAATCTGTTTTAAAACAAAAGTCAGGTGCACATGAACAATGAAACTGGTTGTGCTTGCTGTAATAATTTCTCTTGTCCACACAGGCCATTATGAGATCCGTTGGTAATGCGCACAAGTGATTGGCGACAGCATCCACAGTCCTTACTTATTCCTTATTATGTTTATCTATTGTAGTCTTTTTAGTACAACATTCCCACTTTATGTTATAATGCTTCCACTGAAACGTATCAAGGAAACACTGTCTTATGTAATTAGTGGGAGTTGATAACTGAAAACACAAAAAACTTACTGGGAAATAATTAATACCCACAACTCCACAAACTCAGACTGCTGAAGCCTCAGGTTTTGTCACTCACATTGGAATCATGTTAGGAAGAGATGGCCAGCAGGGGTAATAATGTCAGCACCCAAAATCTGTTTCAATGCTGATATTAGTAGCATACCTGAATATTGTTTTAAGACAGATTTGAAAAATTGTGAACCGACCCTTTAATTATACCAGCTGCCGCCATAAAACCCTTCATACTGCAGGGTCTCTCTATCCGCCAGTTACAAACTAAACAGCTTGGGAGAAGTGTATCAGTAGTGTTATGAATGAAAAAGTTCAATAAAGTTTTCATAACTTTATGGAAAAAATACATTCAAATATAAACATTTCAGACACCTACTCAAAATAATTATCCAGAGAAACAATAACATGACTTTCAAAAACTAAAAAAATAGTATTAATAACAAAAAACAAAGTATGAAGAGGGGTTGATGATTAAACAATATAAATAATACAATATAGAGACAAAACAAAATACACTATTCTCCTAAAAGATCATTACTCTTTTTAGTGTCTTAACCCTTGTGTTGTCTTCCCTTCAACCTTGAAAAAAAAACATTTTTTCTGACATTTGTGACGCCTTTTTTCACAATTTGTTTTTGCTTTTTCCAATGTTTAAAATTTTGAAATTTTTCTTCTACACATTTTCAGCGCTTATTTCCACGTCCCATATTTCCTGATATAAAACAAAAATTTAAAATGGGTCAATGTGACCCGAGGTCAACACAAGGGTGTAATATAAGTGTAAGTTTGAGAGACTTATTATTATATTCCTTAAAATCACATGAAAAGAAGTGAAATTGGGAGTAACATTTGTTCTTTTGCACTCATGCAAGTACAATTTTCCAGATAAAACCTATAAGTTAGCAATCTATGTAATGTTAAGTTTATGAAAAAGTCTATGTAGTCCCATATTAACCCGTGCATTGACGTCACACACGGGTCCCCGCAGTGCAGGCAGTCTGAGCACCGGGACACCCAGCTAGAGGAGTGGGAGGAGGTCCTACCATCACCCCCCATGCTCCCTGACAGTCTGAGCTGCAGGAGAAACCTCACTAGTATGCCGAGTTTCATCACTGGACTTTTTAACAACTCACTAGCGGAATGAAGGCGTAACGGGACTACATTTGTTCAAGCCGCGGGCGTTTCTCCACTTTCTGCAGTTTAGGACTGTCTTTTTGTGGTGGATTTTTAAAAATTTTTTTTTTAGAAAAGCTGATTGTACATTTGCACGGTTTGTGATTATTTCTGTATCCATGCATGCGCCCTTGGTAGGCTATTGGCTGGCTTGCTTGAGCACCTCCTCTTGTTGTTCATTGTTGGTTTTCTGTGCGTTTATTTCCCAATATGTGGCGTCATCCGTTTAATGCGTGAGCGTGCGACTCTGCGTGCGTGTATCTGAGAGTTCTAGAGATGGTGCTCTGAGTGAAGGATGTAGCTCTTCAATCAGTGATCCGCGGATCTGTACAGTGCTGTAAAATAGCGCCCTCTCGTGGCGAATGTAAGAAAGGCGTCCGGTCCAGTTTACTCCTTAATGTGTCAGTCAGTAGGCCAGAACGTATTACGGTTTGTAAATAACATGATGCAGATATTATGCACCCTATTACAGGCATTATTTGTATATTCATGAATGGTATTGTATTCAAAGGGCAGCTTTTTGCAAAACCAAAATGAGATCTATTCTGAATAATTTAATGTTTAATGTAAGTCTTGCATCCATAATTTAGCTATCTGCCATTTCATTTATGCAGAGTGGGTTGCATATTCTTTGTGTAGAATGTTGGTAATGTACTTTATGCATCCCAAAGAAAGAATGATTAAAACAAAATAATTGAATAGCCTATATCTTAACAAGCTATTATCCAAATCCAATCATATCTTCTCTACCACACCCCAAGTAGTAAAAACTTTTTGGACAAACGTTTCTACTTTGCAGCACCTTCCTCATCTGTAATGTAATGATGCTGTACTGCCACGCATGTGCACATGTTGTCTTCAAAGTGGTCCCCTACTGCGCTTAAAGTCAGACCCGCTGCTCTGATTTGTGAATGAACACAGGTTTTAGATGTTCGTGTCCTGTCTCTGGGCGTGAAGCCAGCGGGGGATCAGAGAGACATGCAAGCTGTCAACTGAGTCTTAGCCCCCCCCCCCAGTATAACTGAAGACTTCTGCAGGATACGGTCCCGTAACCTACGATCTCAGCTGGTTGGCTTTAAAGCCCCGTTAGAGACTTCCCATGGGTTTAGTGTCTGGTCTGTGCCTGTAGAATAGGATCGTAGCAGGAAGGAACAGGTCCAAGCTGACTGTCATGCACTCTGGAACTGCTTCACCATTCTTTAATCCTGTACAGTATGTAATAATCCAAAAAGGGTGTGAAGAGATGAGTGAACATTTCTGTGAAGGGAGAGTTCTTAGTCCCTTTGCTCTGGATTTTGTGTTATAGTCTCACGAGTCCGTGCAGGTCGGAGAGAGTTCAACCTACTTTGTCCACAAGAACTCAGGACTGTATATATACAGTACATAGTGTAATATATAGATTCCTACTTTCTGTGTGCTAGCAACAAGTGATTTACTGTTGGAGTTCCTAACCCTTCACTTTAAAGCACAAACATCACATAGCTTGAGTCTTTACTGCTTGTCATAAAAGAGCGTTTTAGACGTACTACCCAAACATCACCCCCCTCGACTGCACTCTGTTTTATGATCTCGAAAATCACTCCGCACCGGGAAACACACTCAGTCTATGAGAAAAATAATAAAAATAAACATTTGATGATGTAAAACGTTTGAAAATTTGAAAGTGAAAATTACAACTTATCAAACAAAGTGCTCTATCTCTGTTTTAATGATTATCTCCAATGTCCTCGCTTTGCAGGTAGCTGGAGTCATCCAGGAGGAAAACGTACACGTCCAGCGTGAGGAGACTTTGGCTGCGATCTGCGACCCCTCCCTCCCTCCCTCTTCATCCTCCTCTCTTCCTCCCTCCCTCCCTCTTCATCCTCCTCTCTTCCTCCCTCCTTCCGACTGGCACAGAGAAGAGTGTAAGAGACCGAGCAAGGGAACGTGGGAAAGAAGAAGACAATGTACCAAACGCTGCTTCTCTCCTCCTCCCTCTTCATCCTTCATGTGATGGGCACTCCGCAGTTCTTCGCTCACCACGGGTAACAGCTCACTTAATACTCTTCCTGTGTTTATTATGGCCTGCCATTTGATCAGTGTGGTCCTTATAGCTACAGATGTCCACTTTAGCTTCAGTTTGTTTGAGTAGCATTTTCACCCACTGTGAATGTATACAAATTGGCCAAATGACATTTAAACATTAAGAATGCACTCTCTCAGGGACCAAAGCTCCACCCTTATGTCCCAGACTGATATGATTATAATCATAATTACATCATCTTGTCATTTTCAGTTTATTTGCAAAAAGACCAAAATAAACCAAACGCCAAACCAAAGGGTCAAGTAGAGCCAAAGAGGTCAGAGATCAACTCTTAGCTCTGACACATTCAGGAGTGATTACACTGGTCAGTCAGGAGCAGTTAGGCTGTACGCCAACTTGTGGTGACAAACAGAAACCTTGAGGAGTTTTTCAAGCTTTCTGAATGAGATGGGAGCCACTTAGTGCCTAAATATCTCTGTGGAAAAGACGTATATGCATTTAAAACCAGCTCAGATTCTTTTTAAAGCCAATAAGCTCCATTTCAAGTTTTTAACATTGGATCTCATTTCTCCCTTTCACAGGAGGAGGGTGTGTGGCCGAGATCTCCGTCACAGCATTGCCATGGCAACAGAGTCATACGTCCAGCCGGTGCACAAGCCCTTCATCACTCTGTGTCAGGGGCATCGCCTCTGCAGCACATACAAGTGAGACTCCGTCTGCTGGCACAACACACACTCCTCAACAAATAACAACACGATCAGATGTCTTCAGCTTCTGTTGTGGCGTACCCCAGCTGAGCCCCCACAGTCCAGCCTGTACACGAGGACTCGGGTCAGAGCCAGTGTCAAGACAGCGTTGGAATTAAGCCATCACAAGATTTACTTTATTTCATAAAGGGGTAAACAATGCTTGACATGTTTAGGAAGGGAAATGGTTAGAAGTGCAGTCATAAATAGAGCTAGACTTTCTCCCACACACACACACACACACACACACACATAAATACATGTTTTACACAGAACTGGGTCATGGTGGCACATATTTGGGGGGGGGACTCTAAATATCGAGTATTTTTTGTAACTACGGGAAATGAACCGCCTGCCCTAGAGAGACCGCGGCCGTGTTTATTTTGGACTGCGTCTCCCTTCATACTTGCGCGCTCTCAATCTCTCCAGCTCTGATGCATTCTAGTCTCCCCCCCCCCCCCCCTTACATACCCTCCATTTTAATCTTCTTCTTTTTTTTAACTCTTTCCTCACCACCAAATTTCACTTTAGGATTTTTTATTTTCTTTTGCTCATTATGTGGGCAGGCCTCAGCCAGTTACAGGCCTTCTAATCCTGTAAGTAAATCCTTACTTAAATGGTTTAATCCTCTCTCGTTGTTTGTTTTAGTTTAGTTTGCCTCAGTTTATCACCTGGTATCTCTCCTTGCGAAACCGACCATACCAGAGTCTCATAATTTCGACTTTGCATCTCTTCTCCTGCCCCCTCGCTCCCTCCCTCCATCCCTGTGTCATCTCTGACACACTCTTGGAAGTCAGTGGTCCGTGGTTTCTGTATCCAACCAAATACCCATTCCCTCATCAGCGTTCTTTCGGTCTGACAGAACATGAAAAGATACTAGACCGGCTCAAACATACACATGAGGGCAATGACAGCATTATGAATAACCAGGAATCCCTAACCATGGGTGTCCGCCTTTTGTCTCCACAGGACGGTGTACTCAGTGGCGTACCGGCAAGTGAGCAGAGCAGCACCTCCTTCGCATTTCTACTCAGAGTGCTGCCCGGGCTGGCGGAGATTTCACTCTCACAACTGCAACCAAGGTAACCTGGAGGGACATGTGATGGGTTTATGTGTAGCTTCGTACCTGTGCTACCTGCATCTGCTGACTGAAAAATATCTTTTAAAATGTTAAAGTGCTCATATTATGCTCATTTTCAGGTTCATAACTGTATTTAGAGGTTATATAAGAATAGGTTTACATGGTTTAATTTTCAAAAAAACACCATATTTTTGTTGTACTGCACATTGCTGCAGCTCCTCTTGTCACCCTGTGTGTTGAGCTCTCTGTTTTAGCTACAGAGTGAGACCTTCACTTCTGTTCCATCTTTGTTGGGAGTCGCACATGTGCAGTAGCTAGGTAAGGACTACTAGCCAGTCAGAAGCAGAGTATGAGGGCGTGCCACGCTAGCAGCTAGGCGAGCATTATAACGTGTGTTACAAAGTGACGCACGTTTGTCACAGAAGTAAAGGCTGGACTACAATAGAGCTGTTTGGAGCAGTTTGTGAACAGTGTTTTCTGTTGGAGATGGTAAGTCCCTTTGGGGTGGACTTTGGGCTTTTTCACTTTGTAAACCTATAACGAGCACAAAAAAGATATATAACACAATAAAGGAAAGGGAAAAAGCCAAAAAGCATAATATGAGCACTTTAAAGGAAACATGCATATTCACTTTCTCGCTGAGAGTAACAACTCATGCTTGTACGTTTCATTATAAAAGCTACAACCAGGAGACAGTTAGCTTAGCTTAGCTAAGACTGGAAGCAGGGGGCAACAGCTAGCCTAGCAATATCTAACGATAAAAGAAAGATTGTATTTAAAAGGCAGTAAGAAAACCAAAAGTGTAAGAAGAACAAGACAAGTCGTGGTTTCATGGGTGGCTACTGTATGTGCTGGACTATTTCTTGGCCGGGTGCAACCATGCAACCATGCAACCACAACACGAAGTCACTGCCAAGAAATAGTCCAGCACTCCCCATAAAACAACAAGTTTCTGTTTACACTTTAGTTTCTGTACGGCTTAAACAAATAGAAATATAGCATGGACATTTAGGGTTGCTGGTAGGCTGATTTTGGACAGCCAGCCTAGCTGTTTCCCCCTGCCTTCAGTCTCTGTGCTATACTAAGCTAACCATCATCTGACTATAGCTTCATGTTTAGCATACACACATAAGAGTGCTTTCGATATTCTCATCTAACTCTTGTCAAAAAAAAGCAAATATGGCATATAGCGTATTTCCCAAAATGTTGAATCATTCCTTTAAATGTCTCTTACAGCTGTGTGTGGACAACCGTGTGGGAATGGAGGTACCTGCTTGAGACCCAACCAGTGTGCTTGCCTTCTAGGCTGGACGGGGCACCAATGCCAAACAGGTAAACTCAAACACACACACACACACACACACACACACACACACACACACACACACACACACAAGTCTCTGTGGGCATATTCACACACGTACCCCTTTCTTTGTTTCTTGTCAGATGTGGATGAGTGTAGCGAGCAGCAGCCGTGCACCCAGGAATGCGTGAACACAGCTGGCAGCTATCGATGTGCGTGCAGAGACGGCTTCAGGCTTACAGGAGATGGCCGTTCCTGTCAAAGCCTTCCTCCTCCTCCTCCTCCTCCTACTTCTCCTCCTCCTCCTCCTACCCAGGCAACAGTGGGTGGTCACATTGATGCGGGTAAATGAGCAGCATAGGAGAGTGTGCGTGCGTGCGCCCTGTAGTATCATTTTGTGTTTTCTTACAGCAGCAAAGTGTGTGGAGCACAGAAGAAAAGAAACAATAGCCAGCTTCGCGGTCCATTATTACTTTTGGTACGCGCTATGCCACTCTCAACTCGTACCGTGAGTAATAATGCACTGCGACTGGTGCCGACGCCAGACAGATGTCCTGTGGTCTGGCCCCGTGCGGTGAGAATGGGACCCGTCGGTCTTTGAAAATGACTCAGTTGACTCCTAGGAGTCCTGTGAGTAAAGCAAACATCTGACTGTAATAGAGCTCCCATGCTAATACAGACATATTTGTATCCCGCACACTCCATTTAAGTCCCTGAAAAATGTTGCAATGTTGTCTCTTACCATGAAAAAGTCGATTTTCGTTTGTGTGTGCTTCCTGTATCTTAGCAACAAAATAATAACCCCCCCTCCCTCCATGTCTACAAATGTAGTAGTTGACCCCAGGACATTCCTTTCTGTTTTGTGTCAGCGTTATTGCTTTTTTCAGGGAATTTATGCAACATGAAACCTTAAAGAAGACTTACCTTTTCCAGATTTCTCCCAAATCTTCCTATCTTTTGGGCTTTTTGTGAGTCACCAAACTGTAAACCTAAAGGGGATACTGTCTCATGTGCTTATCAGACAATGAAATATCTCTCATGTAAATGTGAGATTGCCAATTTTTCTCAGGCTCCGCTCCAAACTCCCAAACTATTTATCAGTGTTTCTGTAGAAAAGAGAACTCAAAATATGGAACTGCTCAGCTAAAATGAGACGGTTCACTCCCACGACTCCACGCAAGAGTCCTGCTAGTATTGCAGAGTCAGCAAAGAGACTTCAGAAACTCCTGAAGGGGGGGTGAGAAGTCAAAATATGACAGATCTTTTTACTTTGTGGAAGCGACGGATGGGTTATTTATGGGAGCGTGTTCAGTTTTCCCGCTCAGCTCTCGGATCCAAAAATGCAGGGCCAGCGAAGATTTAGATTTACTTCAGAGATTGCATTCCATTATCTGCTCATATGCACACGTCAGAGGGATGTTGATGGAGATCACAAAACATAAACCCAAGTTTAAATGCTCATACGTTCCACCATCGCTCAGACTCTGCCAAGCTGCTGTGGAGGAGTGTTGGACCACGTTTGTGTCTCTCCATCTTCCTTTTTTTTTCCCGTCCGTCTTTCTTTCTCACTGTGCTCTTGGCCAACACTTGTATTCTCATTCCAGCTCCATCAACCCTGTCTGCTGGGGGTCATCGCCTACCCCCCTCTTTTTCCTCCTCCTCCACCTCACCCTGTTTCTGAACTCATTCTTGTCTCAGTAATGGACCACATCTGGGAGAGATTGAGCCGCTCGAGCTCTGTCTGCCAAAGCGCAGCCAGAAATCAGGGGTCCCTTATTTTGCATCCCGATCTGGGTCCCGCGTGCTCCAGGGACATTCCCCTTTTGGATGGAGCCGGGCAGACACTTCCCCGCAACCGATGCATGTTTACAGGAGGGATGAATGAGCACTCGTCTATTTCTGGTGACCTCTCTTTCAGCTTGTGTATCGGCTTTATTTTTTATTTTTTTATTTTTTTTCCGCCGTTCCCATATTCACAATTCCCTCCTGTGCTCTAAAATCCCCCGGCCTCCCTGCAGGTCTGCAGCCCTCTTCCTGGTTTGTAGTTCAGAGACGTTGCAGTGGCCATGAATCATTCAAGGAGAGGGATTGATGAGGGCAGGATGCTCGAAGGAATTGTCTGAGATATAAATTTTAGATCTGAGAGCGAGTGAGGATTAAACACGCTTTGCTCACGCCTTAGATCCACGCCCCTTACCCTTCTCTCCTGCCCCATCTCTCGTAATTTCCAAAGCGGCAGTCAGCGTCCTCCTGATGTACATTGTCTGTGTTTGTATGGTTTCTGCAGGTGGAGGTTTCAGCCAGGGGGAGAATGTGACGGAGGAGGTACAGAGCCTGAAGAACAGAGTAGAGCTCCTGGAAAAGGTACACCATCCAACACATGTTCAAACACATACAAATACAAGCCACATACTCTCTGATGCCTCCCAGCCCTGCTCACCAGGAACACCTCTGGTCCTTGTATGATATAAAATCCTAGCTGCTATTTAATCCCTGAACAAAAGATTCTTTGAAATGCCAGACCTACACAATGGCTTTTAAGATGTTATGTTTGTAGTTTTTTTTTAGAATCCTGCCTCTGTTTAGTGAAACAAGCAGAAAGAGTAAATGAAGATTAGCAGTTCAAGTTTAATTATGCTATTATTCTTTTTACTAGGTGAGTAATAGTAGTCCTTTTCTGGAGGATTTTTTTTTTTGTTCACCTCAGTTTTCCTCCGTTTTCGCCCTCTGTGCAGAAGCTGCAGTTGGTGTTGGCCCCCTTCTTCCCGCTATCGCTGGACGAGGGCTGGTCGGACAAAACCACCTTACTGTCCCACTCCTTCCAGCAGCTAGACCGCATCGACTCCCTTAGCGAGCAGATTGGCTTTCTGGAGGAGCGAATCGGCACATGTGAGTCACCTTTGATTGTTCATAGTTAAAAGCACTTAAAGGAGGGGAGGGGGAAGGGGGACAACATTGAGTTGAACACCGCTGGAACTCTGCGTCCCAGGAAAGCAGGAACAGTTTTTTTTAACTTCTTCAAAAAGACCATGCAAAAGTCCAAAAGTAACAATTGTTCATAATGTAATAAAATAAAATGTATTAATAAAAATCTAATAACATAATAAAATCTTGTGCCGGTAACACAATAACCTTTTTGGCTAAGTAAGTTCGCTGATATAATCAAAGCAGAACGAACAATAAGTCAAACGATACATTTGCTCTTAAATCATAACCTAATTAAAGAGAAGATAACAAGACTACAAGTCTACAGCCGCGCTAGCAGCTCTGTGAGGCTGTATTTGAACCACAGCGGTGGTGCTTTGAGCTGAATGCTAACATCAGCATGTGCCACAAATATCCTCCTGGTGGTGTGAGAAGAAAATTTCAGGCAATCACCAAAGTTGGTAGCATTCATCATCTGGGAACCTTAAATGTAAAAAATGGCCCAAAATGTTATAGTAATCCATCCAATAGTTGCAAAGCCATTTCAGTCTAGACCTAAATAGTCTCCTGACCCAACAGACCGACATTGCCATCCCTACAGCCACAAGCTCTTTACTGCTGCAGTGCAACTGGACATGCACATGAGACAATGTTTTACATTTTAATAAAAAAAAAAAAAAAAAAGTGCAATATATTAACATTTTATGATTATTTGCTTTAATTACCTCTGTCAAACTTCCAACTCCCTGTGAAGGTGCTGACTGGAGCACAAACCTGCAGTTTCTTGTACATGCCCAGTTGTGGCCACAGAGAGATTGTCAGTGACTGAGGGCGTGGCCTTTTGACACGCGGTCCAATGCTTTAAAGCTATAGTGTGTAGTTTCTGCCTCCCCCATGAGGAATTCTAAGTAATGACAACAAAACTGTCGGCGTGTCCACAAGCCTTCCGTGATTTCGCACAGACCCCACCCCTCCCCCACGCAGTTGCTAGTAGCCAAAGAGGACACGGAGGATTAAAAAAAAACATGGACTCTTTAGAAGAGGTAATTATCTTCACTTGAGCTTCTGCGCGGGAAAGTCGCCGGACGCCACAATCTTCTGAACATAGCCATACTGAGAAATACAGAGAGTTGTGTGGAGCTGATAGTCTTAATTAGCTTTGTATCAACTCATTTGGCAATGGCTTGAATGTAACGGACGTTCATTAATATCAAAAAGTTACGCACTAAAGCTTTAATAGTGACTGCTTGTTCCAGTGAAAATGATGAATACTACGCAGCATGTACAGTGTAAAGAACAGAGAAGATGTCTATCAAACCAAGCTTGTGTTTATGATTTTATTATTCATGTCTTTAAAATCAGGTTACAATTTTAAAGCACATCAATGTAATTATACCTGTATAAACTTGTTTTTTTTTTAATTTAATGGCAAATAGCCAGTACACTGTAGTAACTCTTTCCTCTCCCCTGTAGGTTCTTGCCAGGAGAATTAGCCACCAGACATTACCCCACAACATTTCCAGACATCTCCCATGAAGTTAATGACACAAACCTGCCAGACTGGACGCACCAAGATGGCCGTTTGTAAGAAAGCGGGGTGGCAGAAAGCAGAAACAGCCTTGGTGACGCAATCGACGCACAAAATCGTCATCTGTGATTTTAACTATTTCTCAACAGCTTCATTTACTTTTCATGTTTAATCACTGTCAAATATCTTGATTTTGTAACAACTGTGGCAGGGTTAGTTTCAGCATTACATCATCCCTGTAACATCTGAATCGAACCACCTGAGAGTCAAGGGTCAAAATTGGCCACTTTGTTGCATGTTTGTTTTGCATCAGTGCAGCTGTGGGACATCTGTATTTATCTATTTAAATTATTAGTTACATCTAGTTATTTCTCAGTGCTCCAATAGACATTTTTTTTTTACCTAGTTTTGTAACATTTTGTAATAAAAAGTCTTAATCAAAAACACCATGTGTGCTCACTTATATAAAAGGATTACTGAATAATATAATGCAAATACACGGTCCTGTATACACTGCAGATTTAAGATTGGACAAACTGTTTTAAGCTAACGTAACACTGGCTTTCTCCTGCTGGCCTCTCCTATCTATGTACTTTATTTAGTGGTGAAGCAAGGTATTCAGATCCTTTACTTAAGAAAATACTAAATTACAAGTAAAAGCCCTGCATTTTAAAATGTTAAAGTGCTCATTTTCACACACACACACACACACACACACACACACACACACACACACACACACACACACACACACACACACACACACACACACACACACACACACACACACACACACACACACACACACACACACACACACACACACACACACACACACACACACACACACACACACACACACACACACACACACACACACACACACACACACACGAAAATTAAAGAATACTTGAAGTCCTTTTTCATTTTTCCACCCAAACTCAGCATGAAAAGTGCTTTATTAAGGTTCAGAATACTTAGAATATTTCATCTTACAGTATCTTTGTTCGTAAACAACTGCCATAAAAACAACCAGCAGAGTTGTTGCAGAGCCTGTTCGCCACAACGTCAAGCTTATGACACAAAGCTTACAAATCACACATTTGTATTACAAAATAACGAAGAAATGAACAGGAACTAAATGGATAAAACACTCCCGTTAGCAAAATGTATATGGTATAGTTCATATTTTGGAAAATATAAATTTGGTAGAGTACTTTCATGACATTCAAACCACTTGCTGCAAAGGTCAAATCTGCCCTTACAAATAAAAATGTTAATATATTCAAACTAAGAAAACAAAAAGACCAATTAGTTTTAATAGGGGGCTATATTCTATACTGGCCTTTTACATGAATGAAATCCTGACCATCACATGTACTTAAAGCTGAGAGCCCAGCAGGTATCACTGAAACTACCAATGAACAGGAAGTACCTAAGTATTGATAAATCCATTCACAAGATGATCTCCTCAGGTTTGCGTGCACAAGCCAATCTAAATTCAACATTTAAATGGTCAAAACAATTTCCTTGTGCGACACCA
This sequence comes from Zingel zingel, assembly GCA_023566125.1. Taxonomy (NCBI): domain Eukaryota; kingdom Metazoa; phylum Chordata; class Actinopteri; order Perciformes; family Percidae; genus Zingel; species Zingel zingel. The sequence continues at coordinate 26,746,934 of CM042329.1, read as the reverse complement.
ACTGTATGCAAGACAACATCCAACGTTAATGCAATATAAACAGGACAATAAGATGCAATTAGTAGTACACAAATATCCTGAATGCTGAAATACATTCTCAGATGGTATTTGATGGGCAAAAGCGGCAAAATAAGTGATTTTGCAGTGTAAAGGCAGTGAGCAATGTAAAATGTAAGACCTGGATGTAAACCTAAACAGTTCAGTCGGTTCTATGCGGTTAGAAGTCATTGTCAGAATATATTACACAACATAAATTAAGCATACGCAAACTATCCGAACAATGAAAAGGTGCAACAACAAAAAACAATCAAACTTAAGGCAAAAACTTTTGAAATAATCTAAAATTCTTCTATGGAGGTTAAGTGAATCACAATTAAAACAATGTTATTCACTTTTTATACTGATAAAGAAAGAAAACAACAACAAAAAAACAGGGACAACCCTTAAAGATTTAAGTATGCCAGTTTTGTTTGTAATTAGTGAATCTTCAAGTTAATCAGAACAAATAAAATCAGACCAGGTCAAAAAGCGCTTGAGATCGAAAATCATTTCACAATTCTTCACAAGTTTTACCCTTTTTCCTGCAACAGCAGCTACCTTATATCATTGGTAAAGTGAAATCAGTCAGTGGAGGACTGATTAAGCAGGTCATAGTGAGATAATAATAGTCTTACTTTGGAAACTTCCCAAAAAACACTTAGTCATGGCACAGCAGGAAGCTTGCACTTTGGAACAGAAATGCTAAAAAAAAGAAGAAGAAAAGAAACAGTTTGACATTGTACAATATGAAATCATCTTTTGACACATCTTAAATAGGTTCACTTGTGAGTTCCTTTCCAAGGAGCAAAAATCACTTCTAACAAAAAAAATAAAAAGGTTATCTGATGTAGAAATAAATAGAAAGCAAAAATACATTGAGAAGACACTTGCTCAATGCTGCACGCAGGTTATTTCAAATCTTTTGGACAGACGGACTGAATGAATGAATGTACAATGATACACCCACAATGCACAACATTGAAAACTGATCTGTCCAACTAAGTCCAGTAATTCAGTACAGATGGGGGTGCTATTGTTATTAAAACGCTGTGTCTTGTAATCCTGAACTCCTTGCTTTCTGACATCATGAAGTATGTCATGGAGCTATTGGTCATTGAGTTGAAAAGCCAATATGAATATAAAGTTGAATTCACAGCGACAGAACTTAAGTCCATAGTCGACCGGTGTCAACCTCTCACCTCCACACACTCCAAAACTCACGGAGACCCCGCTCTTTTTGTCTTTAGGCAAGAGACTGGAATGCAGAAACGGGGGGGGGGGATTGGGAGAACACATGAGAAGGAAGGAGATGGGGTGCGTGTGTGTCTGTGTGTGTATGCGTGGGCAAGAGCATCCAAGGTGAACTAAAATAAAGTCATTTATAAACAGAAAAAAAAAAAAAAGAAAATGCAGAGGAGTATCTGCTGAACAGAAGGCAGGTGGAGAAAAAAAGGCCAAAAACAAACAGTAGAAAATGGTGATAAAGTAAGACAAAAAAAAAAAAAAGACAAAAAAAGCCAGGCTTTCAAAGCCAGAGAGCAAAGCAAAGATGAAGGTGGACAGAGCCATCCAAAAAGGCATGCAAAAAGAAGAGCACACATCTATACTGTTTTCGGCTTGCCGTCCGTCACTCCGCTCACGGCGTGCAGAGCAGCGCTGCTGCTGCTGCTGCTGCTGACACAGTGAGGGTCGGGACTGACTGTGCTGTGTGGTCAGGCCAGAGGCAGACTGGACCGGGCGTCAACTAGACAAGAGATTTCATGACCGAAGAGACCGATGTCATGTTGTTTCGTGGCCAGGTAATGGGACAACCTGGGGAGATCTGGGGGAGGGATGGGTCTCAGACAGGGACATAGAGGAGAAGAAAAAAAAAAAAAAAAAAAGAGAGGCGCGAGCATGGTAAATGTTTCAGTGCCGCGACGGCCCGTTGCTCTGGGTTACGGAGTCGGAGATAGAATGGAAGGCGGCGCGCATCACGTTGAAGGATTTGTCAGAGAGGGATGAAATATCATCTGACGTCATGCCCTTTGTGTCGATCTTTGGAAGGATCTTCAATCGGATGGTCCCTACGGAGGCAACAAAAAAAAAAAAAAAAAAAAAAAAAAAAACTTCACTGTCAGAAGTCTCATGCAACATCAAGTAGCCCTCTGCATAGAGATACTGAGGACTGCTTGCAAGTGAAAAAAAAAATAATCGAGGACAATCAAGCTGAGTTACCCGAGTTGAACTGCTTTTCTTTCCTTAGGTAGAAGTTGCTGTATGAGGAGAAAACGATGGGTATGATGGGGACCTGAAAAAGAAGAGAGGAAAGAAGAAAAGATCAAAACAGACTATCCCAATACATCAACATCACGTCTTCATTTTCATGTTAAAGCTTTAGTGCGTAGTTTCTGTCTCCCCCATGAGGAATTCTGAGTAATGACAACAACACTGTCGGCGCGTCCACACGATACAAGCCTTCCGTGATTGCGCACGTGCCCCCACTCCTCCTCCACGCAGTTGCTAGTATGCAAGGAAGACACGGAGGATTAAAAAAAAAAACATGCTGGACTCTTCAGAAGAGGTAATTATCACACCACACACACACACACACACACACACACACACACACATCTAAAAGAATCAGACTTCTAAAATGTACATGCAGACAAAGTTGTGGAAGCGCTGCTGGGTCTTTCATGTATTCAGCTACAGGTGCTCTTTGAATATTACCGGTGCACTGTGTTTATATCTTATGCAAAGGGCTCATTGCATCCAACATTTGTAAAAATGCATGTTTCCTTCAAAAATAATCCAAGGCACTCCGTAGGTCTTGTACAAAACTTAAAATGCCTTTATTAATTGTCTGCAGAAAATGACCCTGATGAAAACATGTGGATCAAAATGTGTTGGTCATTTTAAGTTTTGCACAAGACCTACAGAATGCCTCGGATTCTTTTTGAAGGAGACATGAATTTTTACAAATTTTGGAGTTCAGATCAGTTTCTACTCAGCATTGAGCCCTCCTAATCTTTACTTTGGAAGCTTTTCTTTCTCTTAAGCCAAGGCCAAAGATGAGAAACAAACAGACAGAAATACTTGACTGAACCAACATCACATTCCCACATACACAGACACACAAACTCCATCTCCTCCACTAATAGAGGCCGAGTTGCATCTATCGAGGCCCCGAGTGGCCCCTTCAATGGGACTGGCTGAGCCAAACGTGGCTCCCCCTGGGGGCTGTCCTGCTTCCACTCAATCTGGCCGGCTGGGTACAAATGGAAAAAAGGTTACGCTATAACTCAGCAGAAGCAAACACAGAGATAGAAATAGTCCATGTCCACACGTGAAAAGTCTCAAGTGTGAAGCAAAGCCAACAGGGGGAAAACCAAAACACACATTGTATTCTCCAGACCCCAAATGAAGTTATTCCACCACCTCGCGCCAACACGCACAACAATTCTAAATTAAGTAACACGCAAACACTATTTGTATAACATAAGTACGTATGAGCAGACTCAAACAATAGAAAATGTGTTTGCTAATAAGGAGCAGCAGGGCTTTATTTGTGTAGCATCTCAGCCTCGGTGCATATCTGAGCCAAACTGATATTAATCTTTAGCAGCCAGTAACACAAAAAAGGGCTCACCAACACACACCACAACATGTTTGCCTGAAGCTAACCAGGTTGTGGTTCAACAATGCTTTTTTAATTCATCCCACCTGTCGGACCCCTGAGTGTGTGCTACGAAACATCAACTCAAGAATAGAGACCTCCCACCTACATGCATGAAGAGATAGAGCTCATAAATCACACACAGCTGAGCTGCCAATTACTCTGGAGTCATTCTGTGAGAGTTACATCATGCACAACCAAGACCGAATCAGGAATGTCACAATGAAAGTGCTCAGGCACACCAAACTATTGTGACCATTTCAAAGCATTCCTTGCTCCGTTTGTATATTGATATGGTTAAATCATAATGTTGCCTTGTGCCATATAAGGTTTCTAGCTCCCCCATGTGTCTAGAATCAGGACATTGCTAACCCCACTCACTTTTAGGAGACAAATGTTGGCAGAAGTCTCCTGTAAGACAGCCAGTATCATCACAGCTCTTTTGGCCAGCATAGTTAAGTGAATGAACAGGACGAGGGTGTACATTACAGTACATGACATGTTGACTTAATTTACGTGTGTGTGTGTGTGTGTGTGTGTGTGTGTGTGTGTGTGTGTATATATATATATATATATATATATATATATATATATATATATATAAAAAATAGGGCTGTTAAAACTAACACAATAATAAAGAGTTAACGCGATAACGATTTAACGCAAATTCCTTTAAACCCAACTAAACTGTTCTGTTATTTGCATGTACTGTCGATGTGAATTGAGTTACCACAGGAGTATGTCAAGCCTTTAATACCACTTAACCCTTGTGTTGACTTTGGGTCACATTGACCCGTTTAAAATTTTAGTTTTATATCAGAAAATATGGGACGTGGAAATAAGCGCTGAAAATGTGTAGAAGAAAAATGTAAACATTTTAAACGTTGGAAAAAGCAAAAACATAAAAAAAAAGCGTAAAAAAAACCAACCTTTTTTTCAAGGTTGAAGGGAAGACAACACAAGGGTTAAGCATTACAAACATATACAAAATGTTTGATTAATCGCAAGTTAACTATGGATCATTACTCGTGATAAAAAATTTTAAAGTTGAAATATTATATAGCATTTTCAGGTTCATACTTTTATTTTGTGTTTGTACTAGAACATGCTTTAACGTTCAAAAAAATACTTTATTTTTCTCATACGGCCCATGGCTGCTGCACTAGCCAAGATTAGAGATTTCCCTGGCATTAGCACGCAGCTACTATAAGTTAGATAGCAGTGCACAGTAATAGAATATAGCAGCACTTTTTTTTTACCGTAAAAAATGGATGGCTCAGTTGGTAGAGCGGGCGCCCATGTATAGAGGCTTACTCCTCGACGCAGCAGGCCCAGGTTCGACTCCGACCTGTGGCCCTTTGCTGCATGTCATTCCCTCTCTCTCTCCCCTTTCATTTCTTCAGCCGTCCTGTCAATAAAAAGGCCTAAAAATGGCCAAAAACTTATCTTAAAAAAAAAAAAAAAAAAAAAAAAGATTTACAAAATAAAAATCGCAGCTAAAAGGCTTCTGAACCAAGTATTACATAACCGGACATGTTTCAACAGTGATGTGACCCAAAATTAGGAGTGTTAAAATGAATCACTGCATTAATGCGTCGGGATGCAGACCTGGACGATTCTGCATCGATGCAGTGACAGAACATAATCGATTATTGCCTACTGATGTTGCTTGTTGATTTTCCGGTCACATTTTTTTGTATTTGCTTTTTGTCTGTTGTCTGCTGTGTTCAGACTCCGTTACATTCAGGAAGTGTCTTTTTTAAAAGCAGATCCTATAAAAAGGGGAGTTTATGTTATATATATCTCTGACTGCTTGACTTTCTTGATGAAAACCATGTGTGGCAATATATAATATTATTAAGAAGGTGACGCATCGTGATATTTAATCGATTTGAGTCGTTGACAGGATAATCGTACAATGTTAACACCGCAGTAGCTTAAACAAAAAAATAAAATAAATAAAAACATACACACACACACTGCAGTCCTGCCTGCCTGGAGCAGATGACCAATCAGAGAAGGCTGAGCCGAGAGTAGAAAAAACCAGAGCGTTCAGAACAGTGGGAAATCAGAATGTTTTAGCTCACTGGGATTCCTATGAAATACGTATACCTCATTATGTGAAGCTCTGGCCACGTTTAACATGAAAATCTGACATTATAACATTATAGATAAGACAGAAAATACGGAAAAGCTTAACAGTTCACCTCTCATCGATTGACAGCCCTAATATAGGATATAGACATGATAGCTGGCACTTGCTCTACTCAGTACAAAGACAACCCAAAAGAAAGTGAATTTCCAATGGAGATAAGAGGAAGACTACTCACTTGTGCCTGCACCGCTAGGTGGAAAGCTCCTTTTTTGAAGGGCAGCAGGCCACCTCTCTGGTTTCGCGTTCCCTCTGGGAACACCCACAGACGGATCTGTGGATGTCAAAAGGCCAGGGGTGGGAAAGAAAAACAGCCATTAATTAATAATCATCCCATGTCATCTCTCAATGTGTCAAAAACCAGAAGCTTGTAAACAGATTAGGTGCAGAAAGAAAAACAAAAAGTAAAATGAATGACATAAAAGCATGACGTACTAGTTCTTTGGGGATGTAAGCACTCTAAACCATTTTGATCATCACTATCTCCCTTCTATACATCACTGATTAAAGTGCATACCGTGTTGACAAGAGTCACATTACCTGGTCGTCCAACATGGTTTTGGCAGCGTCAGCCATGACATTTTTGGCGTCGTTGGTCTTCTTGCGGTTGATAAAGACAATGCCACCCAGCCAGCAAACAAGACCTACTGTGCCGGCGTAGATCAACTCCTTCTTGGCAATCATGGTGCAGCGGTCCGGTAAGATTTCCATCAGGCCTGAGAAACAGAGGAAACATGGAATACAGTATTTCATTTTGAACAATGTGACACAATGTGTCCTAAATTAGAACCACTAATGTCAAATACTCTGATAACAACAATGTGTTCCAACACATTATAAACAAGTATTTACTTCAAAATCAAAATCTGTAGTTTTGTTCACATGAGCAGTAAAAGTCTTTCCGATATTTGAGAAATAAGACATTTGCATAGAAGACGTTGACTAATCTGTCATTATGTAGCCACTATCCTAATAGCTGGTTTGCGTCACCATTGACCATTAAGCCTGAATGATATCATTGGTTAGTTTTTAATACATTTAAAAGTATTTGAAAAGCACTGAAAATTTGAAGAGGATCAAAAAATGCATGGTAAAACTGAGACGTTGAAGTATGGCGTCTCTAATGGCGTTTTTCCATTTCATGGCACCTGCTTGACTCGCCTAGACTCTATTCGCCTTTTTTGGTTTTCCATTATGAAAAAAAAAAAAAAAAAAAAAAGGACCTTGTACCTGCTAGCAAGTACTTTTTTTAGTATCACCTCCGTCGAGGTTCCAAGCGATACCAAAAGGTGACGTGAAAACCTGCAGACTACTGATTGGTCAGAGAGAATCGTCACTAATCACTGCGTCATCATTGCTAGCGACAGAGGGGGGCGGGGGGGGGGGGGGGGGGGGTGATGGGTGTCCTAAACAAACCTGCCATTTTTAAAGAGTTTAGCCAGCTGTGTTTTTTTGCTGCCTCCAGCTTCTTTTGAAACTAAATTTGTCTTCTGGCTGTGACAACAGCCACATGCCGAGAATCACATACAACACACCTTTCGACGTTCTGTGTATGTGTGTGTCGCGTTAGGTCACAGCAGTTTCCTGCGGCGTCGCTATGACGACCAGTCACACTCGCCTCACGCATGAGATGGTACTAAATCTGCAATGGAAAATGGAGGACGGGGCACCACGGCCGAGTCAAGTAGAGCTGGTACTAGCAGTGGGTAAGCGCCATTAGTGGGTGTCTTAAAAAAATAAATAAATAGTCTAACACATATAATATGTTTCCTCTATGGCCAAAACCTGGATTTCATCAAGCGTAAAGTCTGCTGATGTCATCCATGTAATGTTGGAAAATAAATCTCACTTTGATTTTAGTTATCTCCAAGAAGAGCGCTTACAAGTTTGATCAACCTTTGTGCAAAGGCAGCTGGGGCAGAAGATAAGAGCAGTGCCACGTCATGGCATGTCAACTTTATTTATATAGCACCCTTCATACAATGTAAGCTCAATGTGCTTCACACAAAACAATTATGAACTAAATAAAATAAGACATGAGAACTTATTTGAATAAATCTAAAAAAATTATCTGCCCACCGACACACATACCCAAAGAGAAAGAGAGGGAGGGATAGAGGTAGAGAGACAGACAGGCAAAGATATTGAGGCAAGCTAGCCATAGGACTGAGAGAACAGGGAGGTCTTCAGCTTGCTATTAAAAGACGACACAGTTGTGGTCAGGGCTTTAAATTGACACTCACTAACCCGCCAAATGGCAAGACATTTTTTTACTTTGGCTGGTATAACATTGTAAAGTTAGGAGCCAATTTGGCCGATGATGAATGAAGCGAAGCGAAGCCGTTTGAATCGGCAGGCTGCAGAAACGATCCGACGAGTCAGTGTTTACAGATTGGTCTGCTTTCCGGCAAGACATTTAGGCGGTTTGGCGTGCGTTTGGCATGGAAACACACGGAACTGCGCGAAACAAACCAGAGGAGCTGAAATTATGTAGTTAAGTTAGTTAGGGGAGAGAAAAAAAAAAAAAAAAGTGGAGATATTTTTCGAGAGTAAAGTTAATGTAAAAAGTATAAATTTTATCTACCAACCATCAACCCAAACACATATTTTTAAAGAAACATGGATGCTTAAGGTATTCAGCGGCACTTATCGGTTTCATTTTCCCTGGAGAAAAAAAACTGGCTAGTGGAAATTGATTGGCTGCTAACTTTAAAAGATCTACTAGCCATGTTGGCTGGTGATTAAACAAGTTAATTTAAAGCCCTGGTTGTAGTACATCTTATATCGTCAGGTAGTTTGTGCAAGAGAATGGGTCCATAATTACCAGATGTATTACTGATCATGAGTACTAGGCCATTAAATGAGTGAGCACTATTTTGAAATCAATTCTGTATTTTATGGAGGCCAGTGAAATGATGAAAGTACAGGAGTAATATGTTCATTTTGTTTTTTCCCCAGGGAGTACTCAGGCTGCATCATTTTTAATCAGCTGGAGCCGACCCGCAGTCTTTTGAGTAGATGAATTGAGTGAACCATATTTTTCAGCGCCTGTGTTAAACACGCACACAATATTTATATAAAAAAAAAAAAAAAAAAAAAAAAAAAAAAAAGGAAGTCAAAGTGTGTGAAATAAAAAGGATGGCAAACAGCAGAGTAAGTAGATGAGTCTATGCTGAGGTGAGAAAAACAGAGCCGACAGAAGCAAATTCACACCTGAAAGAGTGCTGGAAACAGAGCTGTGGAGGTCTCATCACATCAGCTCTAGGATGAGCAGCTATTAATGGCTGGGTGGAGCAGTTGGCATGGTAACTTGGACGCCAAATCAGACTCATGCGGAGTTTTCTCAGCACTAATTAAATGCCTAGTTCTCCCCCTGCTGTCACCACCCTGGCGCTGAGCCTGCCCTCATCACTCACCGGCACTGAAAAACTCTCTCTCCCAGGCACTGATGGAGAGAAACCATACCTCTGCTAAATAAGTGTCCTCAAGAACATAAGACATGACCACACATGCCCATGCAAAATCATAGACAGATCAGATTGAAACAAGAATCAAAATCTTTCTACAACGTGCTCTTACTCTGTCTACGCCAATTTGAAATGGTATGCAGTAAATTTAAACCAGCTTTTATCTCAGACTGGGTGATGTGAGGACAACAAAGCTGGTATCATCTTACATTGGTGCCCAGGTTTTAGCAGGACTATTGCCTAACCTACACTGCAATCTGGAGATGATGATGAGGTCTTCAGTAGTCTGATTGTTAGTTCGGAGTCTGTCTGGTGGTCGATCCAAACCAGACTGTGATTATGTGATTAACGGCCAATGTAAACAGAATCCGGCCGTGTCACATTCCTGCTCCACCGCGGCTGTCAGAGACAATCCTGCCCTCTGCAATCTCAAACTGTGTTTTAATGCAGCCAAGTTCTCATTTACACATTTTCCTTTTTCTGTTGTCAGACAACGGAACCAGTATGAAATTGAATCAGTGGCTATTTTAGACTCTTTTGATCTCAGCCCCCCTAAAAATAATAATAAAACATTTTTTTTCAAGTTGGAGTCTGCAAACTTGTCTGTTAGTGACAGAGGCAAAACAATTACAAGTTCAAAGAAACAGGTTAATTATCCTGTGTCGCTGTCGCCGATGCTATGCACCTGGAACCCAGTCAAGGATGAGGTTTTACACCTCATCATCATTTCATTTGATTCTGGTAGTCCATAAAAAAGGGACTTTTGTAGTTTTTCACATGTTCAATATTTTGCATTTATCCTCTGTTATAATAATAAATACATACTGTATATTCATTGTTATCCAGTGAAAAAACTGATTTAGCAAGGTGGGTTAACACTTTTGCAAGGCATTTTAGCCCCTGCTGCTCATAAATAGTGTTGACCAGCAGTCATTACCAAGCTGCTGAGTTACAGATAAAAATCATTATGTTATGATCATGATATCATCAGATAAAAATCATTTATAAAAAAAAAAAAAAAAAAAAAAAAAAACAACAAACAACTGTGACATTGGCTACATTGACATTTAAAATGTGTGATGACAGAGAAATTTTGAGGCAACAAAAAGGTCTTCATATTAATTACAGCCCAAAAATCTCAGCTACCACATCTAAAAAGAACTGCAAACACGTATTCATGCTTGCAAAAAGATAAAAAAAAATGTCGGCAAAAAAAACTGACATCACTGAGGCTGCTGAACAACAGACGCTCGGCTTCTGAAACGTTTCCTTGTCGGCTGTGTGGCAGATGACACTTCCACACTACTAAGCCGGAGTGCACCCGGGACTCGACGCATCCAGATGCTGTGCACATTTACAGTATGTGCAGAGAACAGACGGAAGGTTGAACTGCCTCAAGGCATGGTTTTCTGTGTCACTTTGTCAGTGAGCTCATCCAGGTCAGCAGTCGGCGCTCTCAAAGCAGGCACGTCATGAGGGTCCACCAAGTCTACATGCAAATTTCCGTGCAGATCGGATCAAAGTATTGATTTGCATACATAAAAAGGTAGTAGATAGATAGATTTTTATTGATCCCAAAAAATGGGAAATAACGGTGTTGCAGCAGCAAAATATCAGACACAGCACACATACAGAGTATACATTAAATAATAGGAAACAATATACATGATAATAGAACACTACACGAGCAACATTTAAAATATATAAAATTTGGAAATGTTTCAATAGATAAACTTAATGTGCAAGTTGGGAAGTAAAAATGTACAACCCACCCAAAACATCCAGGGAGCTCTGGTGGTTGGAGATGATGACGTAGGGTCCCTCTGTCTGCAGATGCTCCCAACCACTCACATCAAATCGAAGGCCCAGGAAATACTTCACATGACGAACCAAGCCGCGGATAATCCTGGGGAGAAAAAGGTTAATTAAAAGGGCTGAATAAGTATAGATTACTGTTCAGTCCTGTGAGTGCAGCAGGCTACATGTTATTAACCAGAACCCTCGTATGTCAAAAGGTTGCAGGTAACAATGGAATGTATAAAGCCTGTTAAATACTAGGGTATTACAGTACATTGTAAGAATGCCAGCTCAAACTTTGAAAATGTGACCTAAATCATAAATGTCTTAAAAATATCTGGTAGATTTACACCATACTCCTCCAGTAAGAACAACGCTCCAATAAGCTTTGAGAAAGAATGTCCTACCATCTGCCTGTCTGCCTCTAACACTGAAAAAAAAAAATACACACAATCAAAGTTATGATGTCCCAATGTAATTTCATGCTGCCAATCTGGGGACTGATCAGATATGAATGATCAATACCTTTTAATACTATGTCTGAAAGTCCATAGTTCAGTGGCAAGGCAGGATTTGTTTGTTTTGTTCAATCCACTTTCAGTTAGGTAATTGCATACGTTATGCTTTTTTTTTTTTTTTTTTTTTTTTAAATATATATATATATATATATATATATATATATATATATATATATATATATATATATATATATATATATATATATATATATATATATATATATATATAATAAGCTGCTTGCTAGCCAATGTTAACACTTTCAAATTTTCCAAAAACCTAAAATAAAGAAATGATAACACTATGATATATACATCAAGGTTTAAACTAATTATCATTTTTATTATGGATTAATCTGCAGATTATTTTCTCAATTAATTGATCATTTGTTTTGTCAAAAAACATATTTTTTTAAATTTCAAACATGTCAAGATGATGCCTTCAATTGTCTTTTTGTATTGAACCAATAGCTTAAATTTCAAAGATATTTGGGTTTCTATCATATACTCCAAAGAAAAGCATCAAATCATCTCATTTGAGAGCATGGAATCAGTGAATATTTGACATTTTTGGTTGAGAGGAAAAAAAAAAAAAAAGGATATTTTTGTTATTGATTCATTGTTGCAGCTCTAACAGACTTACTTTTAAAATGGAACATACATATTGCGGCATTTGTTTATCTGTATGGGGCAATAGAGAGGCTAGAGCCTCCACATTCTTTCCATCTTATGAAGTTGTTATGGCTGATGATGTGTCAAGTATTAATCTTTGGGTGACATGGGTGTTTATTATGTGACTTTGGCACAATGAGTGACACTCTCAGATTACAGTCATTTGATTTAATGCCAATATCAAGTTACTCAATGAAGCTGCAAGAACTGTGTTCAGGTTAAATATTCCTCACCAACGTATGGCCTAAGGTTTATACTCTTCTGGTCGTGGTTTATCTTCAGGGACTTATAAAACTTGACCTTTGTAGAGAAACAAGATAACAGTTCAGAACTCGGTTGTGATTATAAACAAACAGGCTCAAGGGTGAGACGCGTGTCACAATCTGGTCATGCGAGTTTTACATACTTTTACTCCCATCAAATGAGATCCTTTCCCACCAAGTTCTGACATCTGTGGCATTTTCTCTTTGGCCCTTATAACACTTTCAAAAGCCTGCCTTGTCCTCAATCAATACACTTTCTCACCTCAAAACACACAGAGTACGGCTGCCAATTTCCAATCAATCTGAACTCTGGTGCTGATGTTCAAGGTTGAAAAGAGAGCCTTGGCATTTTGTATCCAAGCCAACTCCACATTACAATCAGCTACTTAGTGCTCCATTTCTTAGCCTTTATTTGATCCTCATTCAATCGGGACTAACCCGTTTTCCCTCTTGGAGCCAAAGGCAGCAGTATAGTAGTAACAACATTGTACAAAACTGCTGTGAGACTACTGTCCCACACAGTGCTATATCTGAAATATACTCACAAATTGGTAAGGGGTGACGAGAAACGTGGTGAACTCAAGCGAGCCCGGTTGTCCATGCTGGCCTCAGCACTAAAGACGCAACAAATGTTTGCAATTTGAAAATGTGAAGATTGGCTGGACACGCTCAACGTTGAAGTTACTAAGAACTCAAGCGATAATCCACAAAGCTGAGTGCAGAGCATGAAGGCTTAACTGTCCACTTGACATAAATGATTTTAGCACCCATACCCCATGAAACGTGACATTGCCTTATATTCTCCTTAAGCAGCAGCGAAATACAGATTCCATGACTGTGACTTCCTTATTAAACACATTATGTGAGAGTAGGGATGCTCGAAAGGCACAGTTCAGATGTGGGATCTCTTTAATATGAGAAAGCTCAACAAAAAGAAACTGAAATGTAGTGATCCTGAAATAAAAATGTGTGTGTGTGTGTGTGTGTGTGTGTGTGTGTGTGTGTGTGTGTGTGTGTGTGTGTGTGTGTGTGTGTGTGTGTGTGTGTGTGTGTGTGTGTGTGTGTGTCCCCATCTCTCTACACTGTCAAATAAAAGGCAAAAAGCCAAAGATGCAAATAAACTGAGCAAGTTTAGAAGTGATAAAATAAATACTGAAAACAAAAATATGTATAAATAAAAAAACTCAACCCAATCATCGAAATACCATATCATGATCATACAGCCACAACTCACCTTTCAAATCTGTACCTGCTTTTTAGAAGCAAGAATTTCCCTATGCAAAATTGGAACTGCAAACTTTGGATAACAAGCTAGCCATTTTTTTTTTCCTTCTGCGCAACACAACAAAACTCGCTTCCGTTACACCACCAAGTTACGGTAAATGACCTTCCCTCTTAGGTAGAACAGCAGCGTCATTTTCCATGTTCTGCCTCACCTTCTTCAAACAAATGAATCACATCCCCTCTCAAACTTCTCCCTCCTTTTATTGTCCGAATATGCACTCGTTTAAATGCCTTCTACCAATCTCCAGCTTTAGCGCACAATGCATGTCCAATTATCATTTCCAATATTCTGTCCCAAATAAAAGGGAACATGAAAGGCAACAAATCCCACCGCGATTAAAAATAAAACATTATAGTTTGTTTCGATGTGGCTGAAACAATGCCCCATGAAGGTGAAGCATTAGGGATGTAGGGACGCTCTGATTACTAATGACTTGATCAGCATACACCAATGGTAAATTATTATGATTCTTTTTATTTTAGATTTTTTTTTTGCCCTTTAATTCAGAGTGACAGTGGACAGGTAAGGTGGGATTCGAACCCGGCCGCTACAAAGGCCTCAGCCTACATGGGGCACACGCACTTACTGGGTCACCCTACCAATGGTACATTTTATGCAATATTATGGAAAATAAACAACCATAAGTCAATAATTTCACTGATCTATTACTACAAAAGAGCTAACAGCCATAACAAAGATGATACTCAAAGTGTCTGAATCAGCATTGCCCATTATAATGCAGTAAAGACAGGAGGGAAAAGTTGAACCAAGGAGAATGCTTTACAAAAATAGAAGTTTACAGACACTTAGACCTGGGTTTGAATTAGCCTGTAGTAAATAGTTTGGGATTTATTTATTTCTTGCAATGCCCAATCGAGCACATAGCTGAAAATGTGTTGACCGAAGACCCTACAACAACTCCACATCTTAGCTATGATGTTTTCATAACTGATAAGAATGATAATTAAAAAAAAAAAAAAAAAAAAGAAAGTCTGACCTTGTGAACACCATAGTTAGAAGCCTGAGGAAGTACTTTTTTTAGTAGTGGCATATTAAATAGCCACTCCTCTTTAAAGGATTTTCTTATTAGCTTTTGTATGATATATACTGTACGCAACCGGTAGGAATCGGCCCGGATTAGAACAAATTTTGGTTCCTCATTGCGGTTCCACTTAATGTGTTGCTCCGAAACGGACGTAAAAATATCACCTTTTCTCTGTAGTCTACCATTAGCTAGCTACCGTAAATGTAGGCTACTTTTAAAATGCCCTATTTTCCCTCTGGGCTTCACCAAAAGGGACATAAAAGCATCTTCGATGTCATTTTTCAGTTTTTCAAGAATCGGTCTAGGAATTGGAATCGTTTTAAAAGTACTGGTTCGGCATCGGAATCGTACAAATCCAAATGATACCCAACCCTACTCTTGCCAAGTTTAGTTTTTTTCACTATTTGTAAAATGGGCTGGGTAATGATGAACCAGCATAGAAAAGTGTCCCTAATTTTTGTGGTAATCTAATCAAGGCGATTTTAATTTACTATCCTTGTTCAAAAAAGGTCAAGCTCACCATGTCAATGGAAGACACGAGAAAGCTCATGAATCTATTACTTGCACTCATTACCTTGTGCCTCTAAGCTTGCCTTGCATATACATTATAGGCTACATTTAATTGGTGTACTATAGTAAAATAGCTAACCTTTCAACCAGAATACAGTCTTAAAAGGTTATCTTTTAACGCAGCAGTACTGCGATAGCACACTCAGTCTAGTGCAAAAGCCATTGATTATGCAATGACTCAGCCAGTGTTGCAGCAATTGTTCAAGGGGAATAAAATGGCCTCAGTTGGATTCTCTTTATCCAACATTCCTCTAAGCTTTTCCTCTGGTTCATTTCATTATCAGTCTTTAAATATGTTAATTTTCCTACAGAGCATAATGACATTTGGGTGATAGGTTATCTGCATAGGTTGAATACAACCTGACAACTCATGGATTCAAAGGTTAGCCTGCCCAGTTATCCCTAAACACATTATACCAACAAAGATACCAGTGCCAAAGCTAATTCAGGGGCCAAAGGTCAGAGATTTGTTCACAACAGGGACATGGTCATAGGATCACAATGACACAGAAGATGATTCATTCAATCAAAAAGGCAGGGAGTGATCAAATTACTGCTCAGTCAAACAGACCGCAAAACTGGTAGTCTCCCACGGATGTTAAAAACCATTACACAGTAAGAAACCTGAGCTTGAGCAATTGTGACTGAGGAAACTAAACCTCTGTTCTTTATCGGTTGACATAAGATCCTACCTGATGATTAATGTGGGAGCCATGGCCAAAAGTAGACATTCACATACTGTAAGTGACAGGTCAAACTGTGTCTGTAGAATGCACAGACACAAACAATAAATTGAAAACCAACAAGAGTGTTTCAGGCAATGCAAGCACAACATTAACAGTGACTTGAGTTCCATGGATGCTGTTTACTGACTGTACATGCAGAGGCCTGTTCTGGCCCACCAAAGTCTACTGTGTTACATTCAAGTCTTTCGAGTCAACTGTGAAGCAAGTAGTCAACCCCAGAATGCAGGCCTTTGTTTACCCGTCTGATAGCAAAATCCCTGTGACAGACTACTCTGTGCTTGATGACAGCGCTTTTTGTGCCAGAGCTGGCTAGTGTCTAAAATGTGAATCCAACAAACTCTATTCACTCCTTGTGCAAGGTCTGACCCTGATTCAGTCGCTTTGTCACAGTCAACAGGTCTAGATGACCTTTGACCTGACAGAATGGCTCACTGGTGCAACATGACACCACCGCCACAGCTAACATGACCGCAAAATGGTTATTCCTAGAGCAGTGAGGCAGTAAGGTCTGCTGTCATAACTGACAGGGCTGCTGTCAGTAGATCAAGGCCAAGTGAGGTTGCATTGCGGATGGGCCTCATAACTATGCAGTAACCCAAATCTAATCAGGGGGGAACTTGCCATCTGTCTCTTCAAAGTAATTACTTGAATGCAGTCACTTGTGTCCAGCAATCTATCCTCACAATCTAGTAGGTTTAACCACGACAACAAAAATGAAGGCGTATTACATTTCAATCTTAACAGGTATCAGTTGACCTGATCGGTGTGTGTGTGTCGGGTATACAATAACATATCTCCTCAAGTGGTAATGTTAAGGGGTCATCCCTAAATAGGCAATATCCTACAGTAGCGCCGAGATCAAAAAGTGACTGATGAAATGGCACTAATAGTACGCTGTATACTATAAGTCAATCCCTAAGTAATATGCTGCTCAGTACAGTGACATTAGCCAGTCCCCTGGCTATTTATCCCCTACATCCAGTCAGCCCCTAACAGAAACACATTTGAGTTCAATACACCGCAGCCACCACTACCACTAACGTTATAGTACTATAGCCTTTAAGAATGGAATAAACACCTCATTCATACACTTTCAACAAAAAGTGAACATTAAAAAGGTCCATAAAGATAGGATTTATTGCAGGGCTATGGTGCTGTATTGCTTATCTGCATATGTCTACTTTGAACAGGGCGGGCACACTGACATCAGTTGCATTTTTAACATTCTTGAACTGATTTAGAAAGCGTGATTTCCATCAAAAAGCTGCCATAAAAAACAGCTCCGATACCATAAGTAGCAAAACAATGAAAGCCTTGTGATCTTCAGTGGGCAGACTAACGTTAAGTGCTCACCCCGTGTAATTTGGCTAATCTCGGGCATTTTACTGGAGGGAAGATAAATTAGCAGACATTCTTACAGAAGATGTAATTACCGTTATCTGAGGCTAGTATTGTTTCACCCACATCGGAACAAGCCCCAACTTGCATCGCTAGCACTAAACATGGACGTAACGTTAAATGTTAATGTTAGCATTCATGTTTTCAGCTAGCGTTCACACGTTCCTTCTGCCAAGGTATCTAGGGGGCTAATGTTAGCATATGTATGATTAAAAATGCATCAAGTATTTTTTTTTTCATTTTAAATGTCAGACAAATTGGTATACTAGAAGCTCCCTGACGTTACATTCGCTTTATGTTAACATACCACCGCGCTACAATAAGACGGGTAACGTTGCTTTATCTTAATGTTTTATATAAACTACGGCTGCTGCTAGCCAGCTAGGAAGCTAACATCGGCTAGCTGTCAGACGGCACTACAAGCGACATTTATTATGCAAACAAACTCACCTCATGTTTTCAACGTCTCTGCCCCCGCTTTTCAGTATACACAGAGGAATCGCGAACAGCGCTAACACCATCATCCAGGCGACGTAAAAGCACTTTTTGAAATAAAAAACAAACGTGCTGCTGGTCCACAACAGGAGCGGAATCAGCAGCAGCGCTACCATCCATAGCCCATCCATAGCGATCCGCCAGAGAAAGTGACTGCCAGCTATAACACGCGGTTTCTGGATAAGGAAGCCTCTAAAACACTGGTCAGCCTACAGTGCAAGAAGGAAGGGAAGCACCGCGACCCTGACAACCATTACACAGTCAGAAGTAGACCTTTAAAGCACCCTGTCAATGGCAGTGCTTATCTCTGGCTCCCCAAAAATGAACATGTATCGCGTTGCTCATCTGTTGCTAAATGGCATCATGCATGGATGTATTATAAGGCATCATGAGGTGGAGTCAAGTCGTCATCGGTTGTAATTTTTTCCCATTTCCGGTTGCTGGACCACTCTGATGTCACAAGCTACTTTTTATTTTACTTTTTTTTTATTTTATTACATTTTTACTAATTACAGTCTACAGACCAACAGTTCTTTAAGTAAGCCTATGTTTATGTCATAGCCTGTATGAGATGAGATTAAATAAAATAACTGTTAAAGCATTACATAATATCAAATATACTACAAGAGATGTGACTGTGGATCTCTCCACAGTCACATCTCTTGTAGTATATAGTATATAGTATATAGTATATAGTTTATAGTTTTTGTCTGCTATAATAAGCACTCTTTCCACAGGGTTGTCCTTAGAACGAGACCAGTTTGACAGCCGATTAAAGCACGTTTAATTGGTTTAGCAGTGATAATCCAATCCTTAGCTATAATCTGACACTGTCCAGTAGCCCTGGCTATGAAGTTTCAGCCATGTTGAAGAGCTTTACTTGACATGATTTGGAAGATTAGGATCAATCAGTCATTAATCCTGATTTAATATGTGCAGTGATCCTAATCATCGGCAGACTCTAAACTTGACATAATTTTTTTTTAGATTAAAGCACATTTAGAATCATATGGCTTTTTTGTTTGTCTATATGGCCTGGAATACAGAAAGGTGGACAATACTTTGTACAGGATTACAATGATAACAATGGGAGAAAATACACATGGCTTTTCTTAAAGACTGGAAACAATGGCACTGCTGCACCATCATACTTTAGCACCATCATTGTACTTCTAAAATGCATTACATGAATACACTCATGCAGTTGAAACATACATAACACTGTCATACTGACCCATGTGAAACAGTGTGAAGGACTATTTAGGGGATGAACTGAGGAAGTGGATACATGAAACTCATTTTGTTCAAGCTACTGGTACACTTATGAATGATCAAGATGTACTCTTGTACTCAGGGAGGAATGTATGTTTTCCATTTTAAAAGGTGTTTTTAATCAAGTTAAAGGTTACATTGGTGGATCCTTAAAAGCTAAATGGCTTAATGGATTCACAGTTCAGACACTGTGGGCAATGTCCACAGCTTTGAGTTAGCTTCAAGTTGTGCTGACTGCAGGAGAGTCGGACTGATAAAAACTCTCCTGCACAAACTGTCCTTTCATCAGGGTCGGGTCAACATCAACTTGGGAAAGTTTGCCTTTGAACTGGTATGGCATGAGGTGGAGTGTAAGTCAACAAACTGGAGTATTTATAGTTCAGTATTTATTAGCCTGATACATTTACTATAAGAGAGGCTTGTAACAAAAATACAGATATATGTATATGTTTATATAAAGAGGCTCATGTTTCCAACCCATTAGATGTGTGTTTTCTTCCGATGACTTGTCATCCACAGTCCTGGGCAATCTTATCTCTTTCCAAACAGTGACTTTACTTTGTGGGTGGCACACTGTCAGGCCTAGCAAATTCAAAACATTTTAGCTTTTGATAAAAAAAGCTGAGGAACATTTGATAGATGGATGACGTTGTGCAGGTTGGGGCAAGCAGAGCTGCAGGCTGTTACACTGTAAGACCAATGTTTGGTTGGATTGGACAGTCTACACATTGCAGGTACCAGCAGAGGGTTTTTAGGTTGTTGAATGGAGTGGGACAAAGGTACCTTGCAATGCTTTCTTTTGTAGCCACTAACAACCAAAATGATGTTTTCTTTGGTCAATTTAGAGGCCAGAGTCCAATGGCTGTCAGGAAACTACTGCAACTTATTGTCAGAAATAAAATAAAAACCTCACATTTGCTTTATTGAATACAGATGGACACATTTTGATGTTAAAGCTACTGTTTTGCTGCTTTGTCTAGGAAAACAACATGGTTTGACTGTGCCCAATTTATGCAGGTGCACAGTAAGTCTCATGCACTGTTTACTTAGTAACACAAGTGTCGTGACAAGATGTGATGTATGTATGTTATGTGTGGTTGTGGTATATATGTACTTGTGCATTTGTTTATGTCTTCAGTCTATATTATGTACATCGTTATGTGAGTTTAACATTTCATTTTGAGAAGCAAACAAAAATTGTACATAAATATTAGCTTTTCTATGTGAATTCTGACAAATACAGTTGTCAGATTTATCCAAGTTGCCTTTCTTGTTATTATTCCACCACAAATGCTGGACACTATCAGCTGTCACGTTGTTTCACTTCTGTGTATTAGCACCAAAATACTACAAGCAAAAACTGAAGGCTTGGCAAAGTGATGAAATGAAGTAGATTAGAGATGACACGCTGCACTACATTTCTGATGTGGTCACCGATAGGCATGACAGGTTACAGAGCTACTTATATGTTTGTTTCAATTAGCAGGACTCAGTTGTTTTCCCCGCTTTGCTCTGTAGACTAAAGATTTAACTATAGTAGGTAGGAATACGCCACCTATATTAAACCCAGCGAAAGAGGAACAGCTCTGCATCCTGTCCCTGACTCATTTGAAACTTCTAAAGACCCATGAAGCAAGCAAGGTGAAAGGAGCCAGGGAGGGTACAGTGCTTATTGGGAAAACGGGCAGTCTATATGGAATGGAACCACTGTCGGGGGACAAGATATTGAGACTTTGGGGTCAAATCCAGTCTCTCTTGATTTAAACTCTTCCATCTGGAGATTAAAAAACCTAAGAGAAGTTTTGAGTACTCTGCAGCCTTTAATACGCAGGTTGGAAACTAATGAGAAACAGGGACGGGCACAGACATTTGGAGGGGCTATTCAGATTCAGATTCCTTTTATTATTGCTCTTACTCCCTGTCTGATTTGTTGCGTGACGGACTGCATGCTCTTCCTCACACTCTCTGAA
This sequence comes from Zingel zingel, assembly GCA_023566125.1. Classification (NCBI taxonomy): domain Eukaryota; kingdom Metazoa; phylum Chordata; class Actinopteri; order Perciformes; family Percidae; genus Zingel; species Zingel zingel. Next base: position 26,725,590 of record CM042329.1, on the reverse strand, counting down.
GCCTTGTGGTAAGGCCTCATCTTAAATAGAATGATTAGAATCAGAATTACATAACGTATACAGTATACTGTATTTTACGCTGCTAAAAATGCACTTAGACAACTTAACACTAGCCAGTTTGTTATCTTACTTCCTGGTTTTCTCCCATCATAACTACTACGGCCACTAGAGGGCAGCACCAGGTTGTAATTGCACAAACGATTGCACAAACGATTGCACAAACGATTGCACAAACGATTGCACAAACGACCACTGGGAAAGTTTCTCGGGGAAGGACAGTCTCTGAGCTTGGGTTTATCCCACATATTAAATACACAACTAAAATAGGTTTCTATCACCTCAAACATACAGCCAGAGTCCGCCCTATTCTCTCTCGGGCCAACACGGAGACGCTGATGCATGCTTTTATCACCAGTCACATTGACTACTGTAATGCCCTGCTTTCTGGTCTTCCCAAAAAGAGTATCTCCTCTCTCCAACTGTTACAGAACTCAGCTGCTCGTGTGCTGACGAAGACCAGAAGGCAGGCACACATTACGCTGGTTTTAAAATCATTGCATTGGCTCCCCGTGTGTGTCAGGATCGATTTTAAGGTTCTTTTACTGTTTTTTAAATCTCTTAATGGCCTTGGCCCTTCTTATCTTTCTGAACTGATTTTACCCTATGACGTCCTCCGGTACTGACTTTTGATTATCCCCAGAGTACGGACACGCACTCACGGAGAGGTGTCGTTCCAGTACTATGGCCTCCGTCTGTGGAACAGCCTGCCGGAGGACCTCAGGGCTGCAGAGAATGTTCAGATTTTTAAGAGCAGGCTCAAGACCCACCTTTTTAACTTAGCTTTTCCGTGCTCAGCCTCATGTTAGTTTTATTGTGTGTATGAGAGAGGGTGTGTGTGGATGTTGGTGGTGGGTGTGTGTCTGTGGATGTCTGGGATGCATTTATGTGATGGGGGGTGGAGGGGGCAATTGCTTTTGTGCTACATTTTACAAATATGAGAAGTACTGATTGATTGATTGATTAATATTAATCATCTCTCTTTCTGTGTTAAAGCTCACATGACACAAAGTGCAGTTACATGTTATGCTATTCTGTATATGTTAAGGGGTTTAACACTTTAAACTACTTTAAAATGTTTCGCTGAACAGCCTGCAGACTAAAACAAATTTAAATTGATAACAACTAATTACTTAAAAAAATAGAAATTTTGAAACTCGTAAGTTGAAATCGATGTTGAAAATGGGCAAATTGAAATCGATGTTGAATATTTGCAAGTTGAAATCAATGTTGGAAATTTCGCAAGTTGAAATTGGCGTAGGACACCACAAATGAAATCACATCCATCACCCCCTTGTGGCTTATCTTAGGCAGTGTTTGAACCCACATCCCTTGGGTGTCAGTCAACAGCATTCCCCACTGGACCATCTCCAGGACTGAGAAACAAGAAACATCACCTATGTCAACCTTCAGAGAAACAAAGTTAGTTTTTTCCTTCTCTTGCCCCTTAAACCTCTTAAACAGATTCTCCATTAAAAACATCTTAAATGTGCAGATCCTTCAAAAACCCATTTAACCCTTTTCAAGACATACGTGATAACCAATCAAAACCCTATAATACAGTGTAATACATATATCTATCCATTTAATACCTGAAACCTGCTTCACAGATGCCAACTGACTCTGTGAAGTTCAACCTTAAGGAAAATAGTGAGACGACCTATCAGAGCCCTCAGTTGGAAAAAAACTGTTCCACAGTCTGAAGGTTGTGAGTTCAAATCTTGCTTTTCTGTTTCATAAAGGATTTTATTATTGTGAAAAGCCTGTGTCTGAACTCATTGAAATGCCTCAGAGGAGAAAATCAGTCCCAACATGTTTCTGTCTTCTTTTAGGACGAAGAGTAAAAACATTCGATCAACTCACCAAACAGGAAGTGACTCAAAAATAAATTAATTAGAGGTAGCCTTTATTTCGTGCCTGCCCCGCATATTGTTTCTGTCAGAAAACATACTCAACTGTACTAATGATGGACTGCCACAACAACAAAAAAAGGAAATAAATAAATAAATAAAAACAAAGTTATTTAGGTTTTTTCTCCAGAGGGGTAACTCAGCCAGTAAGGGCAAATGGGCTGTTGCCTGGGCAACATTAGCCTGTACCTGTGCACGTCCCTGCTGAGAAATCTTGAGAAGAGTGACCAAGAACAACAACAGGGTTTGTTGGGATTGGACATCTGTGCGAGTTCAAGCTAAACATCCTGTTGAAGCACAAGAGGATTCACAAATGTACACAGTATCAGACAGCTTGGGCCAAAGGATGATGCTGAATTTTAAGTTGTTTCTTAGATGAATAAAGAGACTGAGCTGTCAACTGATCACCATCTGGTGATGTGTTGGATCAGAGGAAAAGAGGAGACTCGTGATCTCATCTGGTAAACCAAAAGCAGGTGGTAAAAGCTGTTGATATGACGTAAAGTATATATCACTCTCCTTTAAAAGTTGAGCAAGATGCTGGCTTAGCTCAGTTGGTAGAGCAGGCGCACGTATAGGTTGAGATTTCCACTTCTGAGCAAATTTGAAATTTTGTGCGTCAAACACAACAATTTTGTTGTGCCTTATCTGCATCAATTTATGGTGCAAATGTCTTCATTTCTGTAAAGGAAATTATGATAGGTTTCTGGGGGGGTTGCACTGGCCAGTTTTGATTATTGCGGGGGTTGTAACCCCCATCCCCCCTGTAAATTACGCTTATGTTAAGAAGTCAAAGAAGTCAGAAGTCGATGATTTGGTGCATGCAGTGTGGTGCCTGACATTAGAAAGCCCATGTACACCATCTGCTGGTAAAACTAGAGTTTTTATTTCAAATGATGAGTTATATTTTATGCAGTGGACTTTTCTATTAAAGCAGACCAACCTCTGTGAGTCTCCTTTTTTACCATTAATTGTAAAAAAAGGAGACTCACAGAGGTTGCATTGAGCCACAGCAGCTTGGTTCAGGACTGTTCACTTCAGTCTGTAATGGGCTCTTAACTAATATCCCATAATACTTATGTCCCTACCCTTTCAGTTTAATCTGGAAATTCAACAAAGGGGTACTCCCGCTAGGGGACACCTAGATGCTGCAACATGGTGTGAACCCAAACATTTAAAGGCACGTTTTATTGGGATGGACAGTGAAGACTGATGGCCAGGATGAAGAGGAAACCTAAGTCCTTATGGAACCATACATTCATGTTCTCGTTCCAGTTACAGACTGATTATGAGCTTTTCTGGGTGGAGGCAGTTGACAACAGGAACTTAAAAGTATTCTCCTTGGGTGCCCGGATAGCTCAGTTGGTAGAGCGGGACCCCATATGTAGAGGTTTACTACTCGACGCAGTGGGCCTGTGTTCGACTCAGACCTGTGGCCCTTTGCTGCATGTCATTCCCCCTCTTTCTCTCCTTTCATTTCTTCAGCTGTCCTGTCAATAATGGCCAAAAAATAATCTTTAAAAGTATTTGCCTCTATAATGATGTATATAACTTATGAGTTGTGAGACTTATGAGTTTTAGCACCATACAACCAGTTATCCCAATTTAAAATAAAAAGTACCTTAACTTAAAAACATAAGAATAGAACCTGCTATGACTCTAAAAATGATTGACAGCTCTTTTAATACATGAACTAATATTAGACAACCCTTATTTTTTAAGATTCTTTTTTGGGCATTTTTAGGCTTTTATTTGACAGGACAGCTGCAGACATGAAGGGGAGAGAGAGAGAGAGGGGGGGGGTATGACATGCAGCAAAGGGCCACAGGTCAGAGTCAAACCCAGGCCCGCTGCATCAAGGAGTAAACCTCTACGTATGGGTGCCCACTCTACCAACTGAGCTATCCGGGAACACCAAAATGCCTCATTAATGGTTTGTTTTTGTTGTTTAATTTCAGTAATAGTAAAATATGCCTATAATTTAAATCATAAACGCAACAAAAGACAATAAAATGCTTCCATTGTGAAATTAAAATCTTTAAGTATATATGCAATGTATACTGTCCAAAAAATGTAAATGAAAAATACAGAGTGAGCCTTTAATGAACATTATTGGTACTTGAACTTCTGACTCCTCTTGTTTTTTACATGCACTGCACAAGCATGTGCACTCCAGATGCTCTTCTCTGAAGAAAATGGCAGATAATTCCAACAGTTACATGTGTTCTGTGTCCTTAAGTATAACCATAATTAATACCATAGCTTTAATGGATTCAATGTAGTCAGTGTTAGACACATGATGTCTACCATTATTGGTTTATTGTATTGGTGTGGTGTACAAGAATGCTGGACATAGAATCATCTGTGAACTTCAATAAAAATGGACATTTAGCTGCCTCCAATTGATACATTTGGCTATATATCACACAAAAACTAGTCGACTGGATACCTTACCGTAAGATATTCCCTAACAATACTAATGCGTTTTTTAACCACATACCTACCAACGTGAACCTCATGAACCTGTTATATTCTCTAACTGTATTGGACTATTTAGTACAGCAGACATTTTCACTTATCACGGTGAAAAAAGCACAGGTAACTAATTAAAAGTGTCTAACAAGCCATGGACCCTGCTGGATCCAGCACTCCTGAAAATAATAACAACATAATTGAGGATATTTATTACACCTGTGTTAGACATGTAGAAATGTTGGCTATGTGCACAGTGTATTGACATTGCAGATGCACCAACAGTTACTGTGTGAACAGTTAACTTGGCAGTTGGTCAAGGCCACACCCCCACCCTCCAACTTGCCCCCCCCTCTCTCCTCCTCAATAGCATTTAAAGCTACAGACACAGAAATGGCACATCCTAAGTAAAGCTCATTGTGGGACTGGCTCTAGTGGCTGCAGTTCTTCACCAAGGCTGAATTTCGGGAAAGAGACTTCAGATACAGTATTAGGGGACCACTAAGGCCTATATAAAAGCATCCAAAAAGCAGCATGTCATAGGACCTTTAAAAACAAAAAGGCGAGTAGAGTCGAGCAGGTACCATGTAATGAAAAACGCCATTACTGCCCCCAGTGGTGTCTCTCAGTGTTGTACATTGCCAACCAATAGATGGCAGTGTTGCATTGACAATGAAATGGACGTGCCTTCACAATCTCTAGTTTAAACACAAATGTATTATTATCATAAAACTCGATGCTTATGTAATATTGCACATGATTAATTACAATGATCAAAATGACCATGCTAATAATTGCTGATATCTGTAGGTATCTGACTTGTCTTGCCACAAAATGTTTTGACTACCCTTGATAATTAGTATGATTATTTTTCTTTAATTTATTTTGTTTAATACAGTTATTTACCTGTTTATTTCGGTTGTATTATTTTTCTGAATGTCACAGTTGCTTTTAAATTTGGTCTATCAATACATTTGACTCGACAATAAAACATTTCATTTTATTTTCCTTTAATCAGGTAAGTCTTTCTTTCAAGAGAGACAATGTCCAAGATGGCAGCATACAAAAACCGTTACAACAATAAATACAAACAACATAAACAGACTAATGCAAATGGAAATAAATATTATCAATAGGAATGAGATAGAGTAACTATAAGTAGCGAGAGATAAAAAAAAAAAAGAAAGAAAGAAAGATGTGAATGCACAGATGAGTTGCAATCTTGGGATGAATTATGGGGGAAGTGGTGATGAGTGCCCCAAATTGATCCACAACTAGTTTCCCATATAGATATATAGCTGATATCTAGTGATAAAAAAGCATCCAGTGGTTCTGTTTCTGCAGACAAAGGTCACCAGTTGAGGGCCAAAGGTTTTGAATGAGACATTCAAGACCATCAACATGCTGTCTTTCATCAGCTGAGCAGCAAGGTGTCTGCCATTTTATCTCTTAATTCTTAGTGCATCAAATGTATTAAACTCGAGACCTTCAGCCCAACACTCTGTGCGCAAAGCTTGTGGCTGCTGCGGGTTCAAGTGTTCAGTAAATCTAGGGTGCTGTCAACGTCATGCATGATTAGGCTACTTTAGGTCTAATTACAGAGACAAAGACAGAAAGAGAAAGTAGGGTTGCCCACAACTTAGTATTAAACCATGCTGTGGGGTGTTCAATGAAACATCTGCCGAGGGTGGTGACCTTTTTGAACCCTATCCACCACCACCACCGCCTATACCACCCCATGTTCCCTCAGCATTCACATCAGTTCACACGCACAAGGAATAGTGAGTGGACACCGATATTTGTAAAGGCTTTATTGGACAACCCTGCAGTGGCACCCCCCACCAACTCTCTTTTTCTTCTTCTCTTGCCTGTGCGCGCGCAAGAGCAGCTGTCATTGGGTCGAAAGCGGGTGCTCGCGCGCTGCATATAGCGAGACTATCCTGTTTGAAGATTATGCTGCAGCTCTTGGCCATCTTGTAGCCTATCAGACAGCATGAGACGTTGATTAAAAAAAAAAACGAGCATAGGAGCACTTTTTTTTTTTTTACACAGAACACGGTCGTTGACAGGCGAATATAAAAAAAAGGCAAAACGTCTGCCACTGTATGTGGTAAAAACACCTCAAACGAGTTGTGGATTATTCAGAGGACATCGTAAACCATGAGCTGGGGGTCAGAGCTATGGGTGAGTCTCTTGTGCACTTGTATCTTTTGTTAACGGCTTTTTTTCTTTATCGAGCCTGTGTGAAATAGACGTGCGGGTGACGAGCCGCAGCGGCTCCATATTTTAGCCGCTAAAACGACGTTTAGTATGCGCTGCTTGCTTTTTGGAGTTTCAGCCTCTGTGACCATAGCCAGCTAATTTGTAGCGATAATCACAGAAGCTTATTTAGGCTATTTATTTATTTTTTTTTGCTTGCGTTACATGTCGTTGCCACATCCAGTGTAACACGGTGTAGTTGGCAAGGAGGGCATGGGTGAAAATCTGAGCTCGCTAACCATCCATTTTAGTTAACATTTGAGCATTTCAAACCACGCTTTGCACACATACACACCCCCTCACATTATAGCATAGCTTATTCCTGCGGTGCCAAGTTGTTGAGGTTGTTCACGTAGCAGTGACTTTTTTTGTAACGGTTTTATAAATATATGCAAATTATAATATGCAAAACGTGCATTTCACAGGCTGTATTATCACTGTCGGTAGAGGAAGTAACGTTTGATGAGTTCTCTTATTTATCTGCACAAAAAAAGAGTACTAAAGCGTTACAAACAGTGGTGAATAGCAACTTAAGCAGCCTAGCAATTAAATGCATATAAATAGCTTGCTAATATCTTATATTTAGTTATTTGTATTAAACACCAGGATGAGAAAAATGAGACATGGCTTTATGACAAGAATCTTGTAGCTATAATTTGAAATTGTATCCACAACCTTAAATCTGGGGGGCATGTAGGCTATCTACACACAGGGAATAATAGGTTAGTAGTCATAAATTGATTAGACTGAGTAGCAGAACCTCTAGAGTTGTATCCTTACACAATTGTCACAACATCAGGGGAACCTAAGATGACCTTATATCCTATGAATGTTTGATTTGGTTCATCAGGCATTCTTAACCATTGTGTTGTCTTCGTTTCAACCTTGAAAAAAACACTTTTTGTTTCTGACTTTTGTGACGCCTTTTTTCACAATTTGTTTTTGCTTTTTCCAATGTTTTACATTTTTTTATTTTTCTTCTACACATTTTCAGCGCTTATTTCTACATCCAATATTTTCTGATATAAAACAAAAATTTAAAACGGGCCAATGTGACCCGAGGTCAACACAAGGGTTATTGAGCAACATTAGAAGACAAAGTAGAAGCCCAGTGACCTTACTAGCCTACAATACATTCCTTTGCAATGATGTCACTTTTCACCGAAATTCACTTTTAAGGATTGCTTAACTTCTTACAACCAAGTAGTAGCCCTTATCAAGCCAGCCAGCCAGCCACTGTATCAGTGGTATTTCCCTATAATCAGACAAACTAGCTATGTTTCCATCCACTTGTCAATCAAATTATCTGAAGTTTGCTAAAAACATTCATGCGGATAAAGGTCTGGCTAGTCCATAACAGCATTCCGAGATGGGAGAAAAATGTGTCTCTGGTTTATTGGCATTTCTTTTAACCAATCACAATCGTCTTGGTCGGCCCTAAGCTCTGGACAAAGACACGGTGCTGCTGCAAAAGCGATAGCGACATATGAAGCTATAATAAGACAGCAACAACTCTATCAAAACAACGCTATGATGATGATGATATCATGTTATTGTCTTTGTCCTGCAATATGTCTTTGTCATGTGTTAAATGTTCTAACGCCAAGGACCAGGTTGGAAATAAGTGTTCACACTTTAACATGTTATCCTTTGGATTATATTGTCTGTCAAATCCAAAATAAATCAAATCAAATAAAAAAATGCAGATAAATATGGCATTTCCTCCCACTACAGCATGGAAATAACAAAGATTACAGGACTGTGTCAAACTATTTTTACGACTTGATAATAAGCAGCTGTGGTGAGAGGAATTCCTGTTGTTAAGGTTTTGTTTCAGTGGCTCTTGTTATTTATTTTGTTGTGGAAATGATCCACTGTCATTCTGCTGTCTGTGTGCTGACAAACTGCCTGGAAGAGGTGCTGGCATGTTGTTGCAAGATTCATTGCACATTTAGTTTAAATGGTGGTATGTTTTAGTGTGTGTGTGTGTGTGTGTCAGTGCAGACATGCATGTGCGTATGCTTACAGGTTACTACATGGAGTTTGCATTTGAATTTGCAGGAAGGGTCACATTTTATTCACTTTAAACTCACGATTTGTAGGCTGACAATTCTGCAAAACACCTGATCACAATACTGCAATGTGGAGCACTTTCCTTCTACGATAAAACTGCAGTCTAATGTCAATATTATGAGTTGGGCCCCAACAAAGGAGCCCAAAGATAGTTTTCCTTTCTAAGAAAAAAAGTAAGGGGGGTCACTACCCTGAATTCTCCAGTAATTTACCTGGTGCAAAGTTCACAGAGAAAAACACTAGTACTCCACATTCTTGCGTTTTCCCAGTGATGTTAGTGCATTTTTACTTTACTACTGCAATGCTTGACCGAGAAACACTGCTGCCCAGGTAGTCATGCAAAGCGAACATAGCCTGAACACATTTTACAGGCTTTCATGTGTACCTTCAGTCTTGAAAACATTTGATAGTTTTTTTAAACAGAGACCAAGCATTTGCAGAGAATACTGTATTACAACCAGATGCTTGTTTCTTTCTTCTTCCTTTAGCAGGCTGAATGGAATCCAGACACTTGTTCCTTTAATCTTAGTCCATGCAGTAGGGCAGCAGACAGAGCACAGCCATACTCTACAGGTGGCTGTTACCACTGGGGAAAATAAGCACACAGCTTATTTTCTTGTTGTCCCAAACCAGATCAAACAGCAAAACATACAGTAACACCAGCGCTGTTGCTGTGGCAACACTTTAATGCAGAGCAAGGGCAGGATGTTGCGGTTCAAGTTAGAAGTACTTTGTGGGGCTGCAACTAACGATATTTGCTTGATAAATTGATTTTGTCAATGAAATATCAAAAAATTGTGAAAAATGCTCATCACTTACAATTATCTAGAGTCTATGATGAGTAATTCAACTGATTTGTTTTAACCCTAACACTATCAGTGTGCGTTATATTTGGAATATTTTCACTGCCTGTCAGACAACCCTTTCTGACAGGGAAATGAGGCCAATATCTATGATATTTGTCAAAGCCACCAGACTCCATTGACAAAAACAGTAATTTTACCTCGCTGGGCACGGAAGTTGCTGTTCAACCGCTGCCTCGATCGGTTAGTTAGTGTTATTGTGTGACTTTGGTGAATCCGAACTAACTCTTTAATGTTAAGCAAAATAAATAGCCTATGCTAGCTGCTAGTGTAGGCTAACGTTATCCACCCAGCCCAGTGGGGGCCTGTTCTATTATTATTATTATTATTATTATTATTATTATTATTATTATTATTATTATTATATTTACATAATTATTTGTCAATAAAAATCAATTTGAATTGGAATTTGACTATAACTTTCATATTGCCATACCTAATGACCGTTTTATAAAAGCACTAGCTCACTTCAGTCTGTGATATGTTGTGATTATATCACAGCTTAGAGGCGTCCTGATGCGAAGCAACGGCCTGTCGTGGGCTATGTTTTAATTGTCCAACTAATAGTCCAAAACCCCAAGAACATAAGTTTAGAAGTTAAAAAAATTAGGTTAGATGGTGCAACATGACGGATGAAGGATGAGACACCACATGCACCGCACATGCATTTTATCATGCTCATCCTGTTCCTCGCTGTGAACAGCAAGATAAATTATGTTTCAGGAAGTTACAGTCGAGCAGGGTTTCTCAACCTCTCACTAACACAACTGCTTTGGTTGAGATATTGCAAATGGGCCTTGCTGTGATATAGGCCTACAGTACAACATTACTGGTTCATAAAGTGAGAAGCATAGAACTTTATTTCAATAGAGACCTGTTGGGGAGGTTATTACTGAAATGGCTATTGTTTAGGCTTTGTGCATCAGCATGAGTAAAGCACCACAGTCAGTTGATAGACTCCAAAATGCTGAATGCCTTTGGTCCAACATCATAGCACTGATTATAGTCTTCACCGTCCGCCTAAAGACAGACTCTGGGAATGTTTGCTGCCATGAAAATTATGACCATCACTGGCCCGTCCTTGTAGCATTACCAACAAAGTATACAACAACAACACCACAAGCGTTTCAAAAACATTGTTTGATTAATAGAGGAGACACACCAGCCTGATAATCGTCCGTCGGACCGTCTGGCGAGGTCGGTGACTCAAGTCTGTTCGGTGTGTTCCGTGCCGTCGTCCGTCGGAGGAGCCGTCGGCCTTCATTTGGGCCGACCCGACATGTTCAGTCGGAGAGAGGGCAGTCGGGACTCACCCGGAAATGGGGAGCGGATGAGCCTCTCAAAATCTGACGAAAATCTTTTAAACTGACCTTTGTTGATCTGAAATGAAGACAGATTCAGAAACTGCATGGCCTATTTCTCGCTTAAAATGTTTTCAGAAACACGTTTCAGTGAGCTATTTTAGTACAATATGAGATCGTATTCTGAACAAGCCGCCATGACAGTCTGGCTGTGAATTTCCAGAGAAAAAAGAACCACGTGACGCATTCGTCCAATCAGCTGCCGGTTTTCATTTTCTGGGAAATAATCGGACTGTTAATGGAAACAATACAGAGCAGCGCCGCCTGCTGCTATGGAGACGTATTACGTTTCGCGCACGCGCAGAGCGTACGCTCAAGTCGGCGTCTCTTCGTTGTGTTCTGAGGCACTTTTTGGACCTTGGGGACCCGACTGATCAGTCCGACTGCCTTTTCTGCCGACGGTCGGCCCGTCTGGTTGGTGTGTCAGGGCCTTTAGGAGACTCCTATGCTGCAGAGTCTAGCTCTTTGCGTTAAATAGTACTGAAATGTAATGGTAGATGGCAAAGTTTTGGTCAAAGTCTTAGGAAATGGTAGGTTGTTTTCTTTTTATACTAACAGAGAATTAAGTAAGTGGCTCAGCATCACATAAATGCATGCACAGTAAGGTCCCCAAATCCCTTCCAAAAGAGGCATTATGTAGAAAACGCAACAAAGGAACAAGGAAGTCAAAATGAGGTAAAACATGTGACTGTTTCTCATCGAAACAGGGGTCAGAAAAAGATATTAAATCATAAGCGACTGTCTAAATCAAGTTAGCTGTGCTTGTTGTAGAAAATTTGAAGAAAGGTACACTGCAACATCTTAGAAGTATTTGCTCTTGGGGCTTAGGTGTCAGAGCTAGAGCCGGCACTCTAAGCAGCAGAGGTTCTACTAACCAGGCCAACATTATATTACCAAGGGAGATCAAACAGACAGGTGACTAGATTAGCAGTACATAGTAGTTTAAAATGAAAAAAATAGGTCAAATATTCTCCTCTGGCTTTACGTTAAAAAAACACCTTTCCACCTCAAATGTTTCACTTCTCCAGTGGGGTTAGCTTGGGAACTGAAAGTAAGCTACTTTTCTCACAGTATGCAGAAGCCCACTCTTCATAATCTGTGGGATATAAAAGGATCGTGTCCTGTCACACAACTATTGATGAGGCAACATGAACAAGGCTGAAACTCTTTTGAAAGAGCAGCAGCTTAAGGTAGGTGGAACTGCACTGGTGTCATTAGCATTGGCTTTAAAATAGTAGGTGAATTGACCCATGTGTGGTCCTTGACTAAACCATGCTTTGCCAGTTACATTATTGAAATGGTGCGTTACTTTGTTTATCCAGTGTCAGTTGAGGCGTGAATATCTGTCTTGCCATTGGGGACAGCTTGACAGATGTTTGTCCAGCATTTTTAATTGTAGGCACACGCCTATCTGTAAGCCATCACCCCTCATGTAATTGAGAAGGGAAAGTGGTATTGTCTGGAGAGGCCTTTTTTAAATTGTTTTCTCTCATGTCATTAAGTGGTGCTCCAGACTTTGCCAAAGGGACACAGACTGAAACGTTCAATCAAAACCACATGGTCTTGTTTTGGGGGATTTCAGTCATGCATTCACAGCAGTGAGATATCAGGGTGGGTCTCCTGGTAGTGTTATTATGAGTCTGAAACAGCCTGGTGTTAGACTGAGATTTCCTCAGTGTTTTCTGCTTTTGTATTTCATCTTGTCTTAAGCCTGGTTCACACGGCAGGATAATTAGGCCGATTTTAGCCCCGATTCACCCCTTCCGACAATCTTAAGGATGCTCCGATTATCGTAAAATAATCTGATCAGATATTCCTGCCGTGTGTGGTGTGTTAAGACTGCTCTCGTCTGCTCGGAAGGACGTCGGGACCGCTCCGATCTCAAATCGGGGATATCCAACATGTTGGATTGTTTTGGCCTGATTTCTCCTTGTGTGTGGTGTCCCCCGGGGACAAATGAGCACGCAGCCTGTGGACTGTGGTGTGTAGCCAATCAGAAAGCGAGGTGAAGAGGCGGCGAGGAAAGCACCGGGAAACAAAATCAAAACAGCCGGCGGCATGGTGCACCAGAAAGTCCGGTCATGCTCGTGTTGTCTCCACTTCTTTGACCATCGCCTTTTCTTTTGATAACTTTTTTTTTTGGTTAAAAACAAACTACAACTATCGCCACTGCATCCTCTTCGTCCGCCATGATTGTTTACTCTGAAGTCACGTTTGATGTTGAGGGATTTTGCGAGATTTCCCGTCTGACCTGGGAATGCTCGGGAGTCAAATCGGTTTGTGTGTGATGTGTTGATTTTGGCGTGAGCTGCGCACCACACACTGTACGACCAAAACTGTTAGATCCGTGATTTTTTATCGCCGTGTGTGGGGTCTCTCAGGATTGGAATATCGGCCAACAATTTTAAAATTGTCCCGTGTGAACCAGGCTTTAGACTCCCCCAGGCTTTAGACTGAAACCTGAGCTAGTCTGTTTCCTTCTGTCAGTGGGCTGAAGTAAGGGGGGTGTCAGAGACTGAAACCTTTGGCAGACTACGACAGACATCCCTTCACCCCCCGCATTAAATCTTATACTTATAGCCACCCACCTGCTGACTCAGTGATACTACCCCGAGCCCATTTTCTCTTCAGCTCTTTCTTTGAACCTGCATGACAGTAAAATAGTGATGAATGGATCCACATCTGATCTGTAGGCCTCAGTCTGCACCCTGGGGAGCGAGAAGCAGAAAGAAAGGAGGACAGGGGGGGAGGGGTATTAAAATAGAGTAGGGTCACCTTGATATATGTAAGACATGCAGATGAATTTAAAAAAATAGGCATTCCCATTTTGTCCGAACCTTTTGGCAAACACACATACGTAGTTGTATCTTCAATTTCGTGTAACATATTTGTAAACCTGTACATCATGGCAATTAGTATTTCTGTTTACCTAAGCTGCATCCAGTTGATTATCCTTTGACATTTCTATTTAGAGCTGCAACAATTAGTAGCTTAATCGATTAATCAATTGTTTAATTAATAGACGACATGATATTAAAGTGATGGTTCGGAGTAATTTCACCCTAGGCTGCTTTGCACCAAAAACCTCGAGCCAAACAACCCCCCATAAGCTTTTTTCCCTTGTTATAACGTTGGTCGAGTTAGCGTTATCAGCTGGTTAGCTTAGTGCAGGCACTAATGGATCCACATTTGTATCTCGTAAATTACCCCACTAATAATGAATGATACCAAACTTCTACAGTAGTACAAATAGTTTATGTACTTATAAAATGAGGCATTAGAAAGTTTGTAACTACACCAGAAGCTTATTTAAATAACATTTGCCTGATGGACACTCCTCTCGGCTGCTACCGTGCGAGATCCTGCGAGATATCGCGAGATATCGCGTAGAGCACAACATCTATTGCTTTTAAACCTCAGCCGGGATATATATACAACTGTGTGGCATCTTGTCCTATCGCCTCACGCTGCAGTAGCTGCTTCTGCTGTTCACTCGCTTCTCGATTCTTCTTTACCAGTAGTCTCTTCTGGCAATAGATGTTGTGCTCTGTGCGTGATCTTGCGGGATCTCGCGCGGTAGCAGCCAAGAGGAGTATCCATCAGGCAAGTGTTATTTAAATATACTTCTGGTGTAGTTAAAAACTTTCTAATGCCTCGTTTTATAAGTACAGAAACTATTTGTACTACTGTAGAAGTTTGGTATCATTCTGGGCATTATTAGTGGGGTAATTTACGAGATACAAATGTGGATCCATTAGCGCCTGCACTAAGCTAACCAGCTGATAACGCTAACTCGACCAACGTTATAACAAGCGAAAAAAGCTTATGGGGGGTTGTTTGGCTCGAGGTCAAGGTGCAAAGCAGCCTAGGGTGAGATTACTCCGAACCATCACTTTAATCTGCAATTCTTTTTTTATAATTGATTTATCCTTGAAGTCATTTTTTAAGCTTGTAGCTTCTCGAATGGGAGAATTTTTTCTTGTCCTTACACTGTAGTAAATTGAATAATAATACAAAATTAGATATTTGTTGACATCTCGACGAAAATGTTGTTGTTGTGATTAACATTTTTCTTTTTCTTTTTTAAACAACATACAAAACATACAATTCTCAACATGAACATATCCCCCCCTCTCCATCACCACCAACCCAAACAAAAATCAAGAAAAGATGACACAGTAACTACAATATTTAAGACCATACAACAAAAATTATAACAAAATAAACAATAAACCATAAACCAAATAAACATATGTATAAATGAAATGCTTTATACACTAAACAATTAATTGAGATGTTCTGTCTTGGGCTTTTTCTAAACAATAGCTGTAGGCATTCCATTTCCTCAGAGCTGATAGCAGGGAGGGGTCTGAGCCAGTGTGTCATCTTGTCCATGAAAAGGTGACTCAATCCTTCCTACCACAGACTGTTGCAACCTCTAATCTGTAAAGTCAGCCTCTAATCACCGCTGTGACGGTGGAAATGATATTGCTGTTGGGTCTCAGTCACGTGAGCTCTGACATATTGTCACCTGAGCCTCATAGCCTTCCATGTTCTCCTAATTATTACTATATTGTACTACCGACTGTGTCATTTGTTCTTTAGGCTGTGACAGCATTGAGTTCCTCCCAACAGAGTAATGGACTTCCACGAGCACAGAGATTGCCTGCACTGTTTTACAACCTTTTGGGTGAAGGATGAACAAAGGGCTACAACCTCTTTTCCCTGCAAATTCTCCATTGAAACGATTCATGCTTTTAAGCCTAAGTGTACATCATTGTAAAAGTACAGTGTGTAGCTTATAAACAAGTAGTGGAAGAGTGATAGCGTGTGCATTAGGGCTGCACGATATGAGGAAAATATGTGCTATGCGACAATGTTGTTGAATATCGCGATAAAGATATTACTTGCGATAAATAAACAGATATTAAAGTGTTTCTTACTTATTCCTTTCTGCTGGTTACAGTTTTCTTCTAAACTACAACAAATAAAAACAAATTGAACATTGAATTGAATATAAATTGGACCCACTAAAAAAGAATGAGTTACATTTTAAAGTTCTTTCAGCGAACACAAAACATCACTGTCTTGCGCGATATGTTGCAGCCTTTTGCGATTTATATATTGCGCCAGTTGATATTGCGATGACGATAAAAAAACTATATCTTGCGCAGCCCTAGTGTGCATAGAATGACAGTAAAAGTAGGTCTCATGATTTAAAAAAACGTTAATATTAATCCATGTCATTTTTTTTACCAAATCTTCAATCCTGATTGTAAAAAGTGTTTAGTATTCTAAAGAAATTGTAACTTAGTGATCAGGATTCACACATATAAGAAACAATCTAAGATATACCTGTACACAACAACTTACGCTTTGGCTACATTGAACGCGTAACGTATGCGGACCGTTCGCATACTTGCGTTGTACGTGTAATGTATCTTTTAACCGGCTACACCTGCTGCGCACACACGGCGTATGATTGTGTGAGTCACAGGCGAGATGCTGAGCTTTTGCGTTGGGATTGTCGTTTCTTCCGTTTTTTTGGAGCCGGCACAGCGCTGTGAAAACGTCAATCTACTGTCAGCTGGGCGATATGGAGAAAATCAGATATCACGATATTCTTGACCAAATACCTCGATATCGATATTGCGGCGATATTCTGACTGGTTGACAATTGGTGCTTTAACAAAATATCTTCACACTTAGATTTTAGATAAATAATCATCAGTAATGTGGGCATAATGTCTAAGTAGGGAAAAGGCAAATAATAGAACAGCTAGAACAGTCTGGTAAGATCAGAAAAGTACATCACTTTACTGTAATGCAGCCTTTAAAAGCAGTAAAAGACAACACTTATGCCATATTACGATATTACGATATCCAAAATCTCAGACGATATCTAGTCTCATATCACGATATCGATATTATATATTATTATCGATATATCGCCCAGCCCTATGTCAGCTGTTATCAGAGGGCGCAGGTGAGGGAAACAAGAACTGCCAAAACGCTCATTCACAGTCATTAAGTAATTTCCTGTATATCAGTAGTTTTAATTTAAAAGAAATGTAGACACTTTATGATCCATTTCTGTGTAAAAGGGCCACACACACCTCGCGTAAAAAATATAAATAGAAGACGCTTGGAGAGCAGATCTCCGCGGAGCACACGCACCACTACGCGCTGCTCTCGTGTTGTAGTGGAAGGGTACGTTACGCGTGCAATGTAGCCAGCCTGTAAGAAACATTCTGTGTGCAAAAGGAAATAATATGTGTTTGGACTGAATGCAAGGAGGATTTTCATTTTCTTTTATTGGTACAGATTTGACCTCTGGAGTGTTTTTACAGTCCGTGTTTATTATTCCCAAAAAGCAAATGGATGTGACAGCACAGATGTTTGCTGCAGCTAGCTAGCAAACACACCAATTGTAGGTGCGTGTGTGGTAAAGTGCTTAAGATGCTAATGTGAATTGTATTGACTCAGTTCTCCATCTGTCCTGTTTTGTGATCATGAAGGCCAATAAACAGTGGGTTTGCTGCCCTTGGAACAGTAGTGGACTGTTATTGTTTTTCCTTCTTTTCATTTTGAAGGGATACCAGACATTGTAGACTTTGTCGGTACCATGTTGAACCCTTTTAGCAGTTACTTTACGGCTGCTTAATGTGAACTCATTCAAAGCCATGATGAAAACTGGCTCGTGCAGTTACCACACATTTGTCTCCCACACTGCATGAAAATATTCCAACTGCTGGAAGAAATGTCCAGCCCACTCTCGCCTTTCTTAACATTTCCTCATTTGTGGGTGTTTTTCTTCTCCTCTCTGCTTTCATCACACTGACTCATTTACGTTCAACTCTCCTGTAATTGCCTTTGTTAGACTGATGTTAATGGAAACAATCGTGTGTGATACTTCAAAAATAAGAACAGTCTTTTTCTATGTTTCTTAGCTTAGATTTGTCCTCTTACAGTGGGAGAATTAACCTCACATTTTTGTGATTATTGAGAGGCTGTGTGGGCGCGAGGAGGCTTCTTGGCAAGATAGTACATCATTGTGGTCTGTTAATGCTCACGATTACGCAGGATTTTTTTGTCAAAACCTTTTTGCTTTAGCGGGAATATCTTTTTTTCATTTGGGAGTTATTTATAATAGGGCAGTATGTGGGGCGCTGTGGACATTTATTAGTGTGCATGATGCCAGACAGAGAGGGTGGAGGCCGTTGGTTGTATTAGTAAATGGTATTGGCACTAAATGACAAAGTGAAAATATATCCATTACTTCCTCTAGCGGGAGCTGGCTTCATTCGATACCAGAGATGGTCTTACTCACAAACTTAATAAGTTTACATGTCTCTCCGAGTGGGTTACCCCCTAGTATGTTGTACATTAGCACAGAAAACTGGGTGCATACAGGTGCATTAAACACGCTGAGCTATCTGAGTCTTTCCAAGTTGGATTTTCTGCTTGCCGTGCCAGGCAGCCACTTAAGAAGTGCCATCTTTACTCATATCCTGAGATGAGACATGTCAGGGTGGAGTGAAAGTGCTGCCACACAATTCAGAGAAATTGAAAAACATTTTGCACTGCCAGCAAAAGATGTACCACCCAGATATGTGAGCTCATTTTGATGATACAGTGAAAGTACTTGTGTACACCATGTCCTCTGAGCCCTTGCAAATAAAGGATTGTAGATATTCTAGCATCAGCGTAAAGAGAGAGAATTTGCAAGAGAGAATAAAGCTAGAATCTCAAAGTCCCTATGGGCTGTTAGCAGGTTAAAGCGTTGGCTTTTCATCTAGTAGAATTAAAGCAGCTGAGGAACTCAAATAGCAGATACAGGAGATGTTGTAGGAAATCTGACATAATTATTCGATCCTTACAGCCTAACGTTCAGGCAGTGATTCATGTGTTTTCTTACTCTACAAAGCAATATCATTTACAGTAAATAACTGTTAAGGTAATGTGAGTGAGGGACTACTCATCTTACCATAGATTTTCCCAGTACACTGTTGAGGAAAACCATCAACCACAGCAGCTATATGTTTATCTTGTGTTACCACCAGCAGACCATTCCAGCGAAATACAATGCTCTGGCTTAAAATAACAACCCCGCTCATTGGCTGCACTAGCCATACTTGTCTGCATGACTTTTATGTTGTCTTATGACACCTTTCTGCAGAATCAAAGTTGAATGAGTTGTTACGATAAGTAGGGAACTACTACAGCAGAGAAATGCATCAGCAACACAAACAACGAGTACCACACTCTTGTTTTACCTGGAGAGGAAAGCAAGTGATCTGGGACTCAAAAGAGGAATGCAACACATGGTTGGCACATAGCCACATTTGATCCTCAAGGGAGAGATTTGACTTTTGTCATCTGAAGCTAGGCTATTAAACTGTAGCTGTAGTGAGTAAGGAGCCATTGCAAGAAGAGGAGCCTTTCGTGACACTGACAGAAAAAAAAAGCAGCATGTCACACAGATCTATTTATGAAACTGTGAGTGAGACACAGTTGGGTGTAAGTGTGAGACACAGATATATGTTTAATCTAGTCTCTCATTTACTACCGTTGTGTTTGCCAGCAGACTTAATTGCATGCTAGTGCTGTTTGTATGTTATTCCCCCCCCCTGAATGTTAAGTCCCTACAGTATGATTACATTCAAAGACCCACACCTAGCAATCAAAAGGGTACTATTTTGACTATTTTGCAAGAAAACGTAGTTATTATGTTCAAATCGTGGTTGTTCTTTAGCGGAAAAAGGTCTACATGAGACATGTCACGGCAGCACATAGCTTGAGTGCCATGGCCAGAGACTCACCTGAGCCATGTATAGCATGGTAGTGGACAGCTGAGCAGGGGTGTCGTTTACAGTAACACTGAAGTCAGTGTTAACTCACCACTTTTGCCCCGTAACATGTTTCATGTGTTACATTTGTACTGGACAATGAGAACATGGTGTAGCCGGACCGATCTTTTAGGCTGATATTGCTCTCTGGGAGGTTTAAAAAATAATAATCAGAAAACGATATATTGGCAAGTAGTCATTTGTTTTTAACATAGACAGACAATATTGGTATGGATCCCTTAGAAGTACATAAAGAAAAGTAAAGAATCGGGGCCAAGATAGTATTGAGTATGTTTTACAGTTGAAAAATAAAGTCAAGTCAAGTTAAGTTTATTTTTATAGCCCAATATCGCAAATTACAACTTTCCTCAAGGGGCTTTACAATCTGCACAGCATAGAACACCCTCTGTCCTTAGATCTTAGATTTCTATATGACCTCAAACCCAGTCTCGCATTCCTGTACTGCAATTTCTTTGCTTTATCTGCGGACATATACACAAAAAGTTATATATCTGCAATAAGATAATATTGGCCAATTTTAGCTCTAGAACATGGGTTTGAAATCTAACTTCATCAGCTTAAAGTGAGACTATAAGTAGATTTTAGGTCACTTTTATTCCAAATATACAAACACCAGATCCATCCGTGCCATTATATGGATTGATTTCTCCCATCAATACCCCACTTGTTTCAGCCGTTAACATCCACATAATGTTATCAAGTTCATGGGCTATGAGATGACCTCAGCCAAATCTGGATTACCTCCAACTCATTCGCTGAATGAACAAGCCAATAGCTTGCTATGTTGTAGCAGTTTAGTACATAAAGTGTCTCTCATATTGGTAATATAAAGTTCAAATGTTTCCTTAAGGCAAAAAGAATGTGTTATATAAGATTTAAAGAGCCTTATCCTCTAAAAAGTACTAAAACAGCTCAACAAGAACAATGGCTAATGTGTGTTGCTGGCCTAGCAGGGATAATCCACAGAACAGCAGCGTCCTGTTGGGTGGTTAAGGTAGTTAGAAGGGAGGTGGAGTAATCAGATTAATGACAACGTCATTAAATCAAGTTCTGTGCTGGTTACGACAGTTCTGTTGTTCCCTCACGTTATACTTTTTGTTCTGCCTGCATTGGGTGCACTTCAATTGATGAATATATTCCTTGATTACCAGGATATATGATGTGTTTGGATTCAGTCTTTGCGTTACTATATGCAGGATCTTAAATCCTGCGTTGCTTGACCAAGATTTGTTCCTCTATCGTATTTCCCTCCTCTAAGATGGATTAACTTTGTTCGGAGTTCCTTTTCTCTACTTTGTTGTCTTGTGAAAACTGTGACCATGTTGCGCCGAAGTAAGTTTTTTGTTTTCATGGACAGTGTTTGTTCTCTGAAATCGGAAACGGAGGAGCAAAAGGAAGAGCACCAGCTGAGCCCTTTTGAAGAGTATCTGCAGGTGCTACTGCAGATGAAGTTGGCAAGTGCTGTAAGTGGGCAGAGATGTAAAATGATTCTTGCATAATTATTCTTTCCAAATCAATTTCCATTTAATGCAACAATTAGACAAAAAAAAATAACTGTTAAATCAGTTTATAGGAATTTTACGAGGTCAGAGCCTAAAAAATAGCTGCAATAACAGTTTCTTTTTGAATCCTTGAATGAGTTGACTACCCTTCCAGTTACTATGACTCAACTGAGAGGCAGCAATTTCCTGTTGCCTAACCACTGCAACAAGGGCTGGCATTTCTTATCGAATGAGTCGATTACTCATACATGACACTGTTAAGTGACATGGACTTGGGCAGAGGGACTAAATAGCAATTGGGGTCGTGCAAATGCATGCACAGAGATGAAATGCTTTATGAGCACAGAAGCATAATACACGTGTGCATGCATACGCTAACACACATTCTTAAATTTCAGACTGGCAGAGGCGTTGTTTCTATAAATATCTACATGGCATGCAAACAAGAGCTCTTACACATAAGGTCACTCACTGCCCCAAACAGCTGCTTCTATTTTGCAGAACGTTGCTGTGTACATGTGTGCATTTTCCTATGGGCATGTGTTTGTGTTCTTTCAGAGTAATATTTTGCATAGTCAAGCAGTGACTGAACCTTTATAGCGATAGTGAAAGTCTCGATGCAAATATCAGCTCGTTATTAGTGACTAAATCAAAAATGTAAAAACTCATTTAGAGTGGGTGGGCAGCCTCAACCCTTTACAACCCAACAAAAATATAGCTTAGGTCAACTTTTCAGTAAAGCACATGATCATCAGTCTTTGTTTACGTGTGTGCACGAGCGTGTTTGTGTGTGTGTGAGGCTACTGTCCATTTTCCTCTCTGACACAGGGGTTACACTGGGCAATGGAGGCATTGTTCCGCCCCACTTTCTTGGACAAAGTGCGCCGTGTGTTTGAGAGAGGGTTTGGCATCTCCCTTAAAATATTTGTTCTTGCTGCTGGACGCCCACTGTCGCGAGACACAGTGAAGCTCTGCATTGACTCATGGACCACCGTAGATTTCAGTGGCTCTGCTTTACTGAGTGTCTCTGAGTCATCTCTCTGGTGTATCTGCTATGGTCAGTCAGAAGTACTGTATAAGGCTTTGGATAATTACTAGAACAACTCCGGAGCATTGAACATTTTCTGCCGCTTTGCTTAATTCAATGAGACAGGGCTATTTTTGCTAGAACAATTGGGCTATTTGTTTATTATTTGAATTGGAAGGACCCTCACTGCCTAATGATCACTTTTGGATGAATGCAGCTTGTCCTCACCCTTCTCATTCTCCCTGCAGTTCAGAGTTTGTTAGCTAACAAGGCTCCTGTAATAACTCAACACAACATCTTAATCTTAATGGTTCTAATAGACGCAAGCATAAAAACCACTCCGAAACCACCTTCTCTCTTTTTAGTAATCAGACCAAATATGTGTATAGGTATCACCCAGTCAGTACTGCCATCATCATTTCAGTTTCTCTGACAATGATAATTTTTTCTGCTATCTTAAGCAATGAATGAGGTCAGTATGGGACAGTGAGGTATATGGGGTTTCAGTCAGTCTAGATGTTTTCATCACAAGCCCCTACCCACCAACCTAACCCACTGTCCTAGCTCAACACATTGAACCATTAAACAAAAAAGACAAAAGCATCTAAAGGCCTCTTATCATCCCATTGTCCTTCCAGCAGAACATCTGTCCCCTTAGCCTCTGTGGATTCCCCCCTACTCTGGCGTGGCATCTGCTTTTCTTTCTCAACTCAACAGGTTTCCTGTCAGAGGGTAGACTTCATATAGATACCACTGTGACACAATCTGAAAGCTCGAAGCTAAGTTTGGAACGTTTGAAACTTAGTTGTGAGAGCTTGAAGCCATTTTTTGGAAAGTTATAAACATTTCTTTAGTCCTTCTACAAATGTTTTGTGTGATTTTAGTCCTTGGAGGTTAACCGTTACATTAATCTGATTAATGGTTTCATGAAAATAAAGCCACAATTATATGTTTGGGGTCAGTTCATATGAAAATTCGGTACCCTTGTTCTTACTCAACTAATCAGGCACACTCTTTACCCATCTGTGAAATCTGGAAATAACATCCATCTGAAATCTGTACACTATTACATTACCAATTAAATTAATGAGAGATCTATTAATCAAGACTGTGTCTCTAACTGTGGAATAAATAATATTTAGTTATAAGTTAGTTTTTTTTTAGTTGCAGGCAACTTTTTTTTTTGGGGGGGGGGGTTATATATCAAACACTATGTGTATTCAAGGCTGATTCACTTCTGCATTTACATTTTTTTTTTTACTTCTTAGTCAGTGATTTCCTGTTGTCTGTCCTCCCAGTCTACCAATGAAACACTCCCTTTTCCCTCTTATTCTGTTGTGTTTTTAGTGGCACATTGGTTTTTGCTGTGATCATCAGAGCAGCAAGCTGACCCCTGCAGAGGTGGTAAGGCTGTAATAAAGCACAAAGTGTTCCCTAGGAGTAGTTTTTTTAACAGACGTTTTAAAACGATTTTGCAGTCCTCTTATCACGGACCTTGTTGTAAAGTAGGTCAACTCACTTTGTGTTTGGTAATCTAACACTGGATCTGTCTGCTTTTAAAGTTCTTGATCTGCGATCTCATTGTCGTGCCTTTTATCCTCCTTAAAACCATAGAATATGGACAAAGTGACGCCGTTGTTTTCGACAGAGACCAGTGAAGTCTATTAGAAGCACTTTTCCGGTGAAAGCTGAGCGTTACTGTGCAGCTACAAACTGAGCTTGAAGACTAGATGTGATGTGAGCAACCTGTCTGAAAGTTGTAAGTCTTCCGGTAGCTGTGCCAAGAGAAATCTCAATCATTCACAATTGTGCAGAGACGGAGAGCGTAGGTATATGTAAGGAGATAACTTAGGCACAGGCTAATTACTGCTAACTAAAATGCTAGTTAACATTAGTAATTAAAGTTAAACAGCTAATGTAAGTCGAAACTGCCTGCGAGCTTCTCCTGTACTGTACGGTAATTCCTCTACTATGCGACAGTAAGTTGCGTGGTTATGACACAATCGTTAGCCTATTTTTACAAACCGGCTGCTACGGAGCCATAGCATGAGATACAAGGTAATGGAGCCTTTTATACATTTTCGTGTTTCTTTAGAAATAATCAATGGACAAATAGAGTCTTTAAACGCTTCTGATGTAAAGTTATTCGCCGTCAAAGTGGCGCCAAAATGAATGGCAGTCAATGGAATGCTAACGGCAGGTGATGGCTTATTAGCATCAAAATGGCTCCATGGGAGGTATGCTTTGTGGAGACTGGCTTACCCCCTTGCCTAAAACAGAGATAACCAAATTATTCTTATTTAGTGCACCATGAATCAGCTTGCTTCTGTGGTTGACAGGTGCATTATTATATAAAACCCATCAGTCCTTAGGGAATATGTGGTCAGGTCAGGGAACAGTTCTTCTACATGCTCCATTTATTTCAGACCTTGTGTCTTTGAATCCTACTGGGGATTAAAAAAATAAAAAATAAAACACCAGCAGCAGTGGTGTTAAAAGTAGTGTTAATACTCTCTTCTGCCTTCTGTGGTGGAAATGAGTAGGAATAGGAAGCCACATACAAATGTATCTGCTTTTATTGTGGACATTTCATCTTGTGTCAAGCATCACTACATATCTTCAGATACTGTAGATGGGTTTCAAAGTAAAATAATTCAGTGCAATAAATCCAGTGGTATTCCAGCATTAGGTATTCTGCAGTGGTTGTATTTCACTATCAGGTATTCAGTTGCTTAAAATATTCATTCAGCCTTTTCTTTTACTGTGTTTGTCTGCACCAGACTCGCTGTGCAATTTTTCGGGATTCTTATCGGGATTACGATTTCAGCTCCTAATGATCACAAAAACAGAACAATCGACAAAAACGATTATTTTGCACGTTTTGTTTTGCAGGTAAACTCCTATTTTGTCTTGTGTAAAAAAAAAAGAAAATACTGGGAAAAGTACTAAGGGAAATTTCACAGTTCTAGGTGTTTTCACTGTTGATTTGTTTAACTTTTTCACTGTTTTTTACGTTCATTATTTGCAACATCTTTCCAAAAGTCAGTTAAACACGTGTTAAATAATCGTGATTTCAATATTGACCAAAATAATTGGGATTGGGATTTTTTTCCATAATCGAGCAGCCCTACTTTTTTGTATGCTTGTCTTTGTGTTTGTGCTCTGTCTACTATAAACAGAGAGGAAAGAGAAAACCTCTGTGTTGTGAGGGATGCAGGTGCACGTAAATGGGCCTTCAGTGGTGCGGCTGATATTGAGAGATTTGATCTGGAATGGTAGCTTAATAACTAGGGCTGTCAGCATTAACACTTTAATCGCGATGCGATTAAGGGCCGAGCATAATGCGTTACGTTTTTTAATCGTATTAATCGCACGCCGCCATTTATTAATTTATTTTCACTTCACTCAGCTTTGCGTCGTGCCTAACAGGC
Source organism: Zingel zingel (assembly GCA_023566125.1). Taxonomy (NCBI): domain Eukaryota; kingdom Metazoa; phylum Chordata; class Actinopteri; order Perciformes; family Percidae; genus Zingel; species Zingel zingel. Next base: position 26,699,765 of record CM042329.1, on the reverse strand, counting down.
TACTATTTTGCCGTAATTCCTCGTAACACATCCTGCTGCTGCAGGAATAGCAGCACGGATTTCGGTGCCTCATTCTGGTGCCAATGATATGCCTGCACTTCTGCAGTCTAAGACATTAAACTGCACCATAATCTCCATCGCCAGTTGGAAAGAGTCGGAGGTCAGGAGGCTGATCCTTAAACAAGCATTTATTTGTTTTCTTACAGCACATGGGCGAAACCTACATATATTTAGTAACTGCTAAATATGTCCTTTGTTCTTGGTTTGAACCTGTTTCCCATTTCCTGGATGATGAAAAACATATTTAGCGGCGCTGTTCTATTTATTTTCTTTCATGTACTACCACAATAGTACATGCATCACAGTGAGTGGGATTGGGTCCTGAAATAACAAGCAGAGTTGGGCTGGTTCGTTTCCTGAAGGGATCCCCCACTTATTCCCTCCTGCAGGAACAAGGTCAGGTGTCAGAGGCCGCAGATGACAGAATGGAAGTTGGAGCAGGAGTTATTAGTCTTTAGTACGGGGGCCATAGGAGGAGGTTTTACAAAAACTCCTTTGCCGGTTTAAATTTGAGTCTAGTAGTTGTTCAACCAACTGCCACAGAATAGTTGTATAATTTGCATGCAGTGTAGCCTGGGAAAACCCTGGCAAACTTCTGGCAAATTTGAGATTTGCTCTGCAAGTCAGTCTGGCCAAGAGCCCATTCAAGCCCATTTTCAATTTTTCCAAATCGAGGCACCGATCACAACCGTTGAGGTGGGCTTTACACGATGACGATAGCGCAGCGACGGCAAGCAGATTTTTCTTTACATTCAACATGAAACAAAACTCATAATTTCAACCCAGACGTTGTGGGTATGGCTACAACTATTATTTTCAGTACTTATTAATCTGCCATCTATCTTCTCAATTAACAATTCCTTGTTTGGTCAATAAGATGTTGGACGAATATAAAAAAAATATAATGTCCAGACCAAGTTAACATATTGAAATTGTTTATTTTGTCCGATCAATGATGCCAACTCGCTTAAGTCAAGTTGGAATGGCAGGAGGTTGATGAAATGAAGCAAGGAGACAACCAGACTGTATGCTAACGTCGGACACACCTTCACTAAACGTGTTGTTGTCTGGGATACTTTCCCCACACAGGTTCATCATTTATTAAGCAGCTCTTTCTCTCTGAGCTGGACAATTGCTTTGTCGATGGCTTTTCCATTTTACTCGAGCAACTTCTAGCCCACCTGATATTAGCAAAGATTGATGTGCTCAGAATGACTCATCATGCTGCAGATCATTATCTTTTATATATATTTTATTATATTTGAAATGTGGTAAAGTAAAGGGTTTATGAGGTCCCAACAACAGTAGGATAGTTCCCCCCCCCCCTTCGAAATGTAATCCCCTCCCAAGTAATCCCGCCTCTCCCGTTATTTCTCCTCCCCTCAGGCCCCCTCCCTCTGCTTTTCCGCTGTCTCTCTCACTATCCTCCTCTACCATCCCACTTATTCCACCTTACGCCTGATGGAGCATTAAGCCTGAATGCTGTGGGCAGCCGTGGCCTCAGAATCAGAGTGTATGTGTGTGTGAGGGAGCCAGTGCTGCTTCGGTTCCTCCCCTGCTTTCTGGGATTCGTGCCCCCTCCGGACAATCGGGAATTACTTGCTACAACTGTGCAGTTTCTTTGTTACTGTGTGGGAGTGGGGTCAGCGGACATTGTTCCAAACCCAGACGCTAATCTCTTGTTCCACTTTGGATACATTGGAAATGGTCTTGTGGATGCCTTCCCTAACCTAACCTCAGCCTTTTTGTCTTGCTGCATTGGAGGGGGAGGAGAGGCGAGTTGGATGTATATTTTCTGGATTTGGATATTGCAAAAGGGTACATATTCCACACGGAGACACGCTGGATAAGATGTTGCCCCTGCAAAAAAGGGTAATCTGAGTTATGTATGTGGAGGAGTGTGTGTTAGAGAGAGGAGGGCTTTCTGTGCATGATGTGGCTGCAGTGACGTGTGCTGATTGTTGTCTGTTTTTTTTTTTTTCTTCCAAGAATAATTGGTGCCTGCAAGTGATCATGAAGCAAATGCTGTTTGATGACTTTAATTGGCACATAGGTCTGTGAGTGAGCATGCTCTTGGGCATTAAAGGTGTCTTGAGGGCAGAGAAACAGAGGGAGAAAAAGAAATACAAGTGATGGGGCTGAGAGGTTGACTCATTGTTTCAGTAAAATGTCTAATTGTTATCTTGTCATTCTTGTGTTGAGTGGCTTGTTGATGAGTGATTGCTCATTGAAACTGACTAACAATGCACACTGGAAAGTCCCTCTCATTCTAAGTACTCCATTGTTGTCCTTGAGTGCTTTAATTGGGAAGTTGTTACGTTTGTTGAGAGAGAGATTTCATCACACTTAGTAATGTGACTTCAATAAAGCTACAATAGTGTATCGTCTTGAATCTTTAGCATGCTCTAATTCTTATAAATAAGTCAGTCAAAGATACCTTAAAGTGCTGCAGCATCAAGTGTAGCTCTTGAACTTTTCATCACCACAACCGCTTCCCGTGTGTTTGCTATGAAAGTGCTTTTAGTGCAGAGATGCTTCAAGCAGTCACAGAGTGCATTGTGTGGTTTGCTCCGAGAATCAGTCAGACCTTTTCGAGCTGACACTTCACTTTAGTGTGTCGTGCTAGGGGAACTATTAGCCAGACTTAGGGAGACTCCAGATATGGTGGAGGAGAGGATGGGGGACTGTTGGAGCTACACCAAGGTTGTTTTCATTTTGGTTAATTTTTTTTTTTTAAATTAACACCCACACTGTCGTTAGAAGAATGTTTGGAAGTAGCCGTATGATCGTCAGTAAAGATTAGCTGTAGCATGTGTGTGTGTGTGTGTGTGTGTGTGTGTGTGTGTGTGTATTGATATCCCAGTTTAAATACTCTCTTTTCTGAACTGATGAATCTAAAGCCGTGACCTCAGCCAACTAGAGGCTCATTTTTTCCTCACATGTCATGAACGAAGCATGAATAATGAGTTCAGCCCCAACAGCTGTATTTGATTATCAGTAGTTTCGGCTGTTGGTGACTGTTTTTTTTTTACTATGAACAGCACTATGATATGATGATATCAATGACAGTCAGTCATTGGCCAGGCAGTGCCTCCTTTGAAGGTGTTAAATGTATAAATTGTAGCGATGAGAGTAGGTCAGATGCTTGTGTCGGATCAGTGGCTCAGAATGAACACATTGACTGACACATACATATGCTGCCTGGTTGCTTTGGTTGAAGGGAGGCAGATAGTTCCACAACAATTGAGTAAAAGTAGATTTTTTTTAGAACATTAGTAAGAATGTGTATAGGCTGTTCTCAAATACTACGATGTATATTTGGTGACATTACATGTAAACTTGATTTACCGTGGCATTGAATTCAGCGTTAGGTCCTACGATGTATACAATTCACATCTCCCCATCAAGATGAAATAATCTTTAATCTAATTATTCTTCTCTTCCTTTTTTTTCTGTATCCTTGATACTGTTAGTGTCGATTGCTATCTCCCTTGTATTCGAATTGATTCATTCATCACTTCTTCTTTTCTGCAGGATCAGTTTGACAATTTGGAGAAGCATACACAGTGGGGGATCGATTTTGTGGAGAAGTACACCAAATTCGTCAAGGAGAGATCAGAGATTGAAACCAACTATGCAAAACAAATTAGGTGAGTACTCAAGCTGATTTATGATCCATGTTCAGGGTTGTGATTCGGGTGAGTGTTTTCCATCCAGGTTGCTTAGATAAAGACCCCCACCCCCCCCCCCCCCCATCTACAGTGGGATTTGACCTACTGAAGTATCCTTGAAACAGGAGACTGAATCCTTCCCAGCTTCTTATGTAGCTGACCGTGACCTCTGACCTCTCTCTGAAAGGGAAAACTGAAATGAGAATTCCCATATGGAAAGCAGTACATTAGCAGTATAACATATATAAAAAAGGACTACAGTTGAAAATTAGCCAGCTGGCTAATACTGGCACATTTACAGAAAAGTTGATTAATGTGCACTGTCCTTTATAAATACAATAAATGAAATATATTAATAAGCATACTTGCTTTATGCGGGTGTAGAGCTAAATAAACCGATGTGAAGAGGATGTATATTCCCTCCTTCATCTTCCTCTCTTTTTTTTTTTTCTTCTACAAAGAATCTTTTCTGTATCCTCTCTCGTGCATGCACGTTGTCTGTTGTTGCTAGCTTCTCCTTCAGGCAAGAGGAAGTCAGGTTGTGGGGGGATGGGGCGGAGCTTGTGTTTCCATAGAGACTAGTAGGTATCAGCATTATCAACCCCAGGTCTGACCCAGATTTCCTTTTTCCACTCCAACCACAAGTGTCGACTCCGCCCCCTACAATTCTCCCACACACACACACACACACACACACACACACACACACACACACACACACACACACACACACACACACACACACACACACACACACACACACACACACACACTCTGTTATGGTGCAGTCACTGATTTTCCGAGGCAGTGATGGAAGCATGAGCAATCCTGCACTGAGAGGATCCATCTCCTAAGTCCTTCTGCATCCCAACACAGTAGGAGATACTCAAATCCAAAATCCTCATCTTTAAAAAAGCCAGGCAATATGGCTAATGCTCTAAGTATTGACCCCAACCCCCCCCTTTTCATTGGGACTAGCCAATACTAATCCAGTATTCACATTATCAGCTGTAACAGATCCTCTACAGCCCATACCACTCAACGTTTTGAGAATTAAGTCAGCTTGAGATAATAGGAATAGCTGTCTCTGTTTACATGCATGCATTACCCATACACCATATCCCTGCACCCATGAACTTTTCACACTCAAAGACAGACACATCCAAACATCCAACAGATTTAAATATGTTCACCCAAATGTTGTTTTATATTTATGGATTGTTTTGATCTCTGAATGTTGTTCGGTTCTTTCTTTTTCTATAATTTGCTGAAACATTTGAATTAAGAGAAACAATGTCAAACGTCCAGGCCTATAAAAAGCAAATTATTGATGGACCAGAAATATTAATGTGCATTAACTTTAAATTTTTTTAGTTGTTGCTTAAATTTGCTTTTGTACATGTGTACACCTGGATAATTCTTACATTTATCCAAAATACATTACTTTAAAGCTAAGTTAAAGCATTGTTTTTAACAAATGTTGCGGCCCAAAAATATACACATGCACAGCTTTGCACTTGCATTTGAACAGATACCGATATCCCATAATTCAATTAGTCAGCACCTGTCTACAGTATGTTTGACAAAAGAACAGGGGTAGAGTCATCCTGCCATGGCAGGTTGGCTTTTTTTGAACTTCAGGCTCCACAGATGGTGCGGATGTTTTCAGTCACTGTGCTAACACAGAGGGCCCGCTGTCAAACTGGGCCAGTTATCTAGAATAAACAACATGCACATTGGCACACTTGTCAGAAAAAGGCTAAAATGAGGAAATTAGGATGTACTGACAGGATAGCTTGAGTCATAGGGTTTTCCTGTGTTTTCAACACACAGCTTCTTTGTTGTGGTGCTACGTAGTTGGCCTGACCTCAGGACTAATTATCCCTTTTAATCAACTTAGCTAATTAAATCAGGCTTAATCTACCCAAAAGAAACGCAGGGCTGTTAGATCTAATAAAGTAATGGAATTGCACCTTTGATCTAGTCCTCTTTTCTTACGCCTGGGTTGTTGGGAAGATTTCCTTTTTATTTTAGAAGTAACAGGCTTTTTTGCTGTAGATATTTTAACATGTCACAATCTTGTTTTGACAAGGCTGGCTTACTGGGACATGAAATGACTAGTCAATCAATCATTAAGTCAATTGACAGAAAAATAACCTGCAACTATTTTGTTAATCGATTGAACGGTTTAAATCATTCCTAAAGCCCCCCCCAAAAAAAAAAATTAAAAAAAAAAGATTTTGTTGCTCCGATTTTTCAATTATGAGGACCTGCTGCTTGGTCTAAATATAAAAGTAATTTAATATATTAGGGGTTTGGACTGTCGATTGGGCAAAACAAGCAATTCAAGGACATCGCCTTGGTCTTTGAAAAGACATGATTGTGAAAAATTGTGATTTTTCTAATGATCAACTGAGAGTATATTCAGCCGATTGACAACGAAAATATTTGCTAGTTTCAGCCCTATTGTACATGTGCTCTCCCTGCCATGACAAAAGGCGGCATTGAAAAGGGCCTTTAGAACAAGGTACAGTAAGAGGATAGTAAATATTGATCACCGGCTGAATAAGTGCTGAATTGCAAAGAATTGTTTGACTACTTGAAATAGCCTACATTTCTCACCAATTGAACATCATCTATGGCTATTACACTACTTTGTACCATTTCTATCACCACACCTACCACACTCTGAACTAATCCCATGAATAATCCTCTTCCACTGCATTGGTGTAAACATGCACAATGCTAGTCATTGCAGGGCAATGCATTAATACCTCTCCCCTCCCCCTCCCCTCCCCCAAATTCCAGTCTGGCATAATCCATAACACAGTGGGAATAAAGTCCTGCTAACAAAAGAGACTGGGTGGGGGGTTAAAAGAGTCTGTCTTTACTGTGGTTACAGTGTCAAACAGTATGTAGCAGCCATGCACTCATGTGGTATAATTTTCCAGACACACGTACACAAACATACACTGTTTAATCACAAATAAATGCTAGCAGCTACCCTAATTTTGTATTGTGTAAATTATTTTAAATATGTTATTGAGGTGAGCGGGCGAATACAATCTGACACATGACATCTGGCTGTGAGAGAATCAGTTAGTGGGGAACTAGCACTATAATTAGAGATGGGGTGAGAAGGACAGGGAGATAGATAGACAGATAGATCTGCCTAGCAACAGCGGAGCCAAACACCACCGGGGAGGAGAGGCGTGGGGGATGTGAGCAGAGCGAGACATTGCACACACAAATTACATTTTTTTTTCAACACGTGCATTATTAATTTATTTCAGCAGGAATTTTGCTTGCCCCCTTTTACAACATGTACAAGCTGAGGCGTTTAGATTCCATCAGTGACTACAGTGCTTTAGTCTCACAACAAAACAACTACCACTGTTATCAGCTCTTTCAAAGCAATTTGCATCGACTTACAATAATTATTTTGATTCTGATATGTAAAGTGGACTGGAGTGTTGTATTTACGGTGTACTCATAATTTTACAAATTATCATGACGTTTATTACTGAATTTGTAACAATAATTTTCTTGACTTGTAGGACATGAAATTTGGATTGGAAAATTACAGTATAACTACCTATTGTCTCCTTGTTACATTTAGATTTACTCTGTCTTAGTGAAAATTCAAATGGCTTTTCTGGTTGGTGCCAATCTGTTTTTTGTGTACGTGCATCACTCGGTTGTTCGTTTTTAAATTGAGAATAGTGCTTTTTTAATTAGACAAAGGATCCTGAAGGCATAATCGCCCAAATTCATCAGAGCATAGTGGATGTTATTATGTTCTGTTGACAGAGTAGCCATCAAACCGGAGCATCAGCACAATTGGGTGGTGAGTGTGTCACACTGTCATGATGAAACAAACGTGACATGATGTACTGTAACCTGTCACACAACACAACAGTTGCTAGGTTCAGAGGACATTGGGAGACTGTCATAACCATAATAAAGGTTGTTATTTGCAGCCTATTCCCAACAATACCCATTCACTTACAGCTTGTACAGCGACAGATTTTCTTTCATCCCTACACAACATTTAATTTTTCCTTCGCCTTCTCATGCTGAACTCATGTCGTGCCACTAACATGCAGCCAGAGTCAAAACAAGGGCAATGGCTGCATAAGAAAAGCATGCATGTTTCTGGTGACTGGTTCTGCATGCATACGCCTGGGGGGGGGAGGCACAATTAATGACCCGATGAGAGGAAAGGGCAGGTAGTGGAAGTAGTGAAAAAAAAGCACTCTGCTGGATTGACTTGTGCACTGGATGATCCTTTGGCAGGTCTATAATGGCAGTGTCAGGGAAATATAATGGGAATGGGGCAGACTGTGCTCTTTGGAAAGATACTGTAAGAAATGTCTGACAAGGCTGAACTCTTTGTCCTAACAGGAATTTATCAAAGAAGTATCAACCCAAGAAGAACTCACGAGAAGAGGAAGAGAGCAAGTAAGTTCAAGGATCTTGCACATAGAATAGATTTAGCGAATATTTTGACATAGCCTAGCCAGGCTAGCTGTTTCCCACTGTTCCCAGTCTTTATGCTAAACTAAGCTAACCAGATGCTAGCTGTAGCTTTGTATCTCACCTTACTCTCCACCAGAAAACAGTACTTCCCAAAATGTCAAACTATTCCTTTAACATGTTCCCTTTTTGAATTACAAATCTGTTCCAAACCAAATCCAAACTACTATACTATTTCTGAACAAAATGACTGTGTTTCGCCTCTGTCTTTGCAACTACACCGACAACACTTCCTGTGTCTCACCAGGTACACCTTCTGTCGAGCCTTCCTGACGTCGCTTAATGAGTTAAATGACTATGCGGGTCAACACGAGGTTATAGCGGAGAACCTGACGTCTCAAATCATCACCGAGCTTTCGCGCTACCTGCAGGACCTCAAGGCCGAGAGAAAATCGGTGAGATACAGTTTATATTCACTCTTAGTTGTGCTCTTTCCATAACCATTGTCTTATTTCTAGGTCTTAATCCTCTTGTCATTCTCCCCATGCCAGTGCTTTAAATAAAACCTTTCCTTTAGACCGACGGACATGGATTCTATGAAGGAAAACTGGCCTACAAGACATTAAGTAGCCCATTCCCTCTGCATACTCTATTCTGCATGAAGTGAGGTCATCGCTGAGTAAATATAGATACCACCAAAGGCTCGGCAGAAGTGCAGAACGTGACTGAATGAGTCCTTTTTATGGGACAGAGTCATCATTTCTCTCTCATTACATGCTTATTTCCCTCTTTTATAAACCGTCTTTCAAAAGATGGGTGCACCACACACTATTCTTATACGTTGAAGTCACTTTCGTCCTTGCCATTATAAAGAGATTTGGAGGAGCGGTGGACCTGCAGCAGTGTGGTGCCCATTAAAGCCATAGAGTTGTTGGAGGAGCCGAGAGAAAGCTACCCAGCTGGAAAATAGTACTTTCTTTAAAAAATCTGCCATTGACTCTTGTGTCACGGAAGTCCAGTTGAGGGAACTGGAGTGGAAAACCAAAACCAGAAGGCTACTCTGAGGTCACAGTGCCTCTATGTTCATAGATTGGTGTTGCTGCACTCTCTACTTTACCTAAATACAGGAAGCCCTGGGTCGCGTTATTGTTAGTTAGGTAGTTTTTAAAAAATTTCAAATCGGTTTGAGTTGCAGCAAACACAGAGAGGAAGGGGATTTCCAGCGCTTCTCAAGGGGAATCATCCACCGCCCCCAGGTCTGTTTGCTTTTTTGGCTTTGGTTTAGCCTGGCTTGGTTTTGGCATAACATCTATATCTCTAGTGTCCAGCTAGAGTGTCCATGGACAGACCCCTTGCTGTCCTGAAGTTGCAGGATGTCACTCTGACACCCCTCTTCCTCTTCACTTCTCTGTACCTTTCCTCTATTTCATTTATAAATATCCCTGTTTCTCTCTTTCTCTCCCCTCTGTCCTCCTAGTTTTGCCATGTGCTGCCTCTCTTGCAGAAAAAAGCCAGTGCTGGGGGCTTTCCCTTCATAGCATGACCCCACATTTGGTGTCTTTTCTGAACAGAAGATTGTTTCATCTAATAGACATTGAGCAAATAGTTTCCCAGGAGAATTCAGAACAGTGTCCTTTTAGGGTAAATGTAGCCCGTTTAGCTTATTTTCCTCCTTTTCACTTTTTATTTAAAGACACACTCGTGTCCTCAACACACTCATGAGTGATGGGGAATGACTTTTCAAGTGTTGAAAGGCTACTAAGCTCCATTCCCCAAGCTACAAAGAAAAAGACCATCAAAATTTACAGAACATTCAGGGTTTCATAGAATGTCTGCCAGTAACACTATTAGAAGGAGTAATGTTCTGAAAGGTGTTTGTAAAGCAATCATGACCCATGACTTCCCCAGCTTCCCGTCATTCTTTTCTCTGGTTTCATTCACATGAATTTTTAAGCACCACTTAGTGTTCTCTCTCATTGTAGCTCTTTGATTTGCGCCTATTTCAGACAAAGCTGTGCAGGCAGACCCAGACAGTGGGATTAGAGGAGGGTCTGGGTCTGCCTCTCTTAGGTTTATACAGAGTTTATTGGACAGGTAAAACCCACACTCCAAAGAAAGAAAAATAATACCACCTCATTAGTTTCTCATGTGGGGTTTGTTTTGTAAGTCTCCCCACCTCCCTTTGTGTTTCCCCGATGAGCCTCTTGATACGCTCAGCTTGGGGTGGCACAGGAGGTGAGGCCAAGAATGTTGTCTTAAAGGATTGTATTCGAGAGCAGATATACTTGTTTTTACAGAAGTGGAACCTGGTTTTATAGGTCAGACTACTCAATTTAATGTGTTATGCAAACATTCTTGTATTAGATTGAACTTAGAAAGGCACAGGAAGGGATCTCAAAATATATCCTGACCTCAAATTGTATGTAATTTGCCAGGCATTATTTGTTTATGGCCTAATAGTACAATAGGCCATGACGAAGAGCATGCAGGGTTAATATGGGATAAAGAGCTGTGATTGTGCTAAGGAATTTTAAAAAGGTGTTCGGTCAGCAAACTGCTGCCCTCTCCAGGCCTCTGATCACAGGGCTTACAGTAGGTATCCTCTCTAATCAGGACTGATGAAGACCCTTAAAGACTTAGCAAGACCTCCAGAGACTTACCATTCACTGTAACACTTTCACATTTATAAATGAAACTATACTGTGTTTCCTGTAAATATTGACATGTGTTACTGAAGTCCACTTGAGGGTTAGTTCATTGTGTTCTCTTTTGTATCCACTTGCACCCACAGCACAGCACATAATTATATTTTTCGGCATTGGGGGAAGTTCAATCTGTCTTATCCTGCTGCGATGTGACATGCTCAACCAGCTACAAAAAAATTTATAAAAAGAATACATCTCCTTCAGCTGGCAGAGCCAGCAAAATAAGCATTACGTTTAGTGAAAAGTCAGCTGAAAACTATAATGCACTATAAAGCGTCTTTAGGTGGGTTTGGCAGAGGATATTGTCCTCATTTCTCTCTTAGGAAGCAGAGAGGAGTGCTGCAATCACACTGGGAGAACAATGTGTCTCACATGCCTTCTTGTGTTGAGTGGAAAGTTGAGAGGGAGAATCGATCGTTGGATCTTTTCCGTAGCCGCTGCACGCACACCTCAATCCAGAATACTTCAGTATAAATTACTCTGCAATATTACTCTGTTTGAACCGTCGCCTAACGGTCTAAACATGAGGGGAAAAGTCAGTGGAGCTCTCATGTGGTTTAATCATCTCTTGAGTCTCCAACACAAGTCTTGTATGATTTGTAGCTATTTCTAGTACCAGTGATTAAATGTGTGTTGGCAACTGTACAGGACTGCAGGTGCACATTCCTATGAACCAAGTCACGTCAATGAACGAGTGACAGATCAGTTAGAGCTTGTGTGCGCACACAGATGCACATGTGCACCTCTTCACACAAGTAAACTCAAACGTGCAAATGTGGTGCTGGAGCGAAGTTTTCGTTCCTCGCTTAGTTGTCAGACAGCAGAGGATGTTTGTTGATTGTCACCTCTTTCACGTCATGTCTTTGCTCAAAACATATTACACAATTTATGAATGTATACAGCTTGTGAGTCACACAGGGTGTATGTTACACTCAGCCACATCAGAGCATGTCTGTCTCACCTCAGCTCACTCTGGTACAAAGACACACTACAAGGTAGAGACGTAATCACAAGCCAAGTAAGTAGCACTTACGAGGAATTTCCCTGGGTTGTTCGTGCATACATAAACATATTAGGGGTGGGAATCACCAGAAGCCTCACGATACGATATCATCATGATACTTATGTCACGATACGATTTTATATATATATATAATTTATTTTATTCTGCAATATATTGCAATTTATTACATTTTTTCCAACTTAAAATTTTTCCCAATTTCAAATTATGTCCACAAAAGGAAACTTTGTGAAGGTCTTTTTTAAGATTATTTTTTGGACTTTTCCACCTTTAATTGACAGGACACCTAGGTGAGAAAGGGGAGAGAGAGAGGGGGAAGACATGCAGGAATTCATCACGGGTCGGACTCGAACCCTGGACCTCTGTGTCGAGGCACAAGCCTCTCAGTATATGTGCGCCTGGCCTACCCACTGAGCCAACCCGGCCACACATCAACATTGGTTTTATCTAAAAAGTTAAATGTCTCTGTTTGTTCATCTCATTTCAGTTGTATTGCTGCAAAATGGGATTGTCAAGCAGACAAACTGACCAACACATATATAATAATAGATCGATACTTGGCGTCTGTGTATTGATACAGTATTGCCACGGAAAATATTACGATACTATGCTGTATCGATTCCCCCCCCATCACTAAAACATATTAAGCATTAATATAAAAAAAACAATAAATACAGAAACAAATAACACATACATATAACTATTTAACATTAAGAAAAAAGAGGCTGATTAAGCTGACTGTAGATACTAGCCACTGTAGTTCATGGTTGAGGCACGATAATACACGCATCTGTAAAAATGAATTCTTTCTGTTGGAATTGTATTGATTAAAATCTGTCAAAACAAGAGTCCACAGATCTATGACTTTTATGCATTGGTTCTGTTTGAAGTGTTTTGGTACCTGGAGGGAGTCTGGTGCTCTGTGTTGTACCAGGAGGCTCACGGGCTTGCATGAGTAATTATTTTGTCTATAAAAAATGTAATCATAGCACAGAGCAGTCCTGCGTCTCATTATTAAGTAAATATTAAATCTGTTGATCCAATGTGCTTGGATGGATAATGATCATATTTTCCAGTCCCACTTTTATTACACTTAATACATCAATGTAGTTAAAGTTTGGAGTCAGGGTCAAGCATTTGGTAACGTAGCAAGACACTAAACCCCAAGTTGCTCCCCGGATGCTGTATGTATGGATAGCTGCCCACTGCTCCTAATACTTTGGATGGGTAAAAATGCAGTAATCAATTTTCACTACCTTGTACCGTCAATTGTATGTGACGAGTAAGTATAAAGATTAGTTTTCGTTTCGTTAATTTGAGGTTTATTTCTCTGTCACTATGTCTGGGTAATAGAGTTGTCATTGTCCATCTAGGATGGCCGACAGCCATTGTGATGCCTCCCCCCTCCCCCCACGTGTCCACACCAACATCGGGGTGGAGCTAAGCACTCATTGCATGCTTAAAAAGTAACAATTCTGATTTATCAAGGGTGTACAGATTGATTTTGCGAGTGCAACTGCAAGTGACAGTCAAGCTGTCACTTTTTCCTCAAAATCATCAGTTTGGATGTTTTAATCGTGTTGCCCAACCCTACTGGATAGCCGCGAGCGGCAGTTTCAGGTCAGCGAACTGTTGAAGTACTTCAGATGTCCCTGACAGTGTCAGCAGTCACATACTGTTACTGAGAGGGACGTGTGGGAGAAAGACGGGGTGTGTCTACTCTTTCCTGTGTTGAACAGAAGAGAGCCTTGTGTATCTCTGCAGCTTATGGATTTAAACACAGATACAACACTGCAGAACATCTGCCTACCTTTATCCCAGATGGGTGTTTGTCACAAACGATGATGCAGTCTTTTTAATTGTGTTTGAAAGTGAATGAGCTCATGTTTCTTGTTTGTGGTTTGTAGATCTTTATCCTCCAAAATCCGATCGAGCTGTTTAGGAAAGAGTGTCAGCGTAGTTTGTTTATCATTGTAGAGATGGAAGATTTGTTGATGCAGTCCGCATGAGATGCAGGGTATTTTTTAGATATGTTGTTATGGAGACAAATATTTGGTTGAAAGAATGCTCCACGGTAACAATGACATCACCATGTCTGCTGCTGTGTGTTGTAAAAAGGCTTTATGTATCATATCTATCGACATATTTTCATTACTGAATAAGATCCTTCTTATCAAACAGGAATTTGAAGGTCAGGGTCTTAACAGCAGTTGAAAAAAATGCTTTATTTTATATTTGTTTGACTTTAGAGGCGCCACAATGTCCCATTTTCTGTTAGAGCTGAAATACTTCCTCTGAAACACTGGAGCACTTCCTTATTTTACTCAGCTTCCCTCGAAACATTGGGAAATGAGAAGTGTGACTCTCTGAGGTAAACCAGGGCCCATTCTCACTTACTACTCTCCAGTTGTCCAGTTGTATCTAGGTGATATTAACCTTTAGGCCTCCTGCATTAGACTTCATTTCACATCACTTGCTTGTGTGTTTGCGTGGGTGTACAGAATACTAAGGACTTCCTTGTGCTGTCCAAAGCGCTGAAGTGCAAGAGAAGTACAAGCAAAAGCGTATTGTTCTTTATAACGGCCTGGTTCCGTTATTGAGTTGCAGCATCGATATTCAGCTCAGCCACTGACCCTGGCTTCCGCAACCAGGGGATACCTCATTGAAAGTCAAGTCTCAATGTCATTTTCATTTGAACTTGATTCTTTTTGGATTATTTAGGAGAGAAATGTGACCACATGCAATGGAGGAATTATTTGTATGTTTTTTTTTTTATATTGACAATTTAATTTCCAAAAGTTTTGAAATTGGTGCTCTTAAGTTTCCAAGGGATCTGGCTGTGATCCACACAGAGAGCTGTAGAGAAATGTGCACTGCCTCTGGGCCAAGTGCTCTGATCCCCTGGAGCCAGATAGGCCAAGTGAGGCCTTTTACTAAAACACACAGCGTATGTGCTATGTGAGTTCAGACCAGCAGCTGCCACCTAGTCTTGTCTAAAATGCCACACTTGGCAGTGCCAAAATCCTCTGTGACCTGTCTGTCTCCCCCTAGATTACAATATCTGGCTCCTGGTACACTTCCATGTTTTATCTCACTGTAAGCTTCTCATTGCACATCCAACCTTGCTTTAGCCTTTCTCCGTTTCGTCGTCTGCTTTCTCATCTATCGGCTGTAACTGTCTGCTGTAAATGTTGTGGATATTTGCTATCCTTCTGGTCATTAATATCCTTAATTGTAGCATACATCAAGTGGAGATGTCTGTTCAGGGGCATGCCAATAACCAAACCTATAAAAAATAATAAGCCCACAGAGAAGTTAATCAGTATAACAGTTTCAACGATCACAACATGCATGTTCTTGATTTAACAAAACTAACTATGACAATGTTAACATGCTGAACTCTATACAAAAATAAACAGCATACCTGTTTAACATTCACTCTCTATAGTTGTTGAGATATTTCAGTTGTTGTTCATTGCCTTTTGGACTAAATATTTTTTTTTTTGCACCTTGCAAATCTCTACTGTTTAGATATTCCTTGTTTAAGTAGTGTGCCGATGTCATTCACAACTCTTGTACTGAGTACAGGAAATTAGTGCACCCATGAGGCCCTAGCAGAGAGCAACAGAGAGGACAGTTATTTTTTTTAACAACACAAACCATTCACTGTACATGACATGTGACTTTGCAGCTTCATGAAAACAGCGTCTTGTTTGGCTTTACCACCCTGTTATTGGTTGTCATTGTTACTTGATCTACAGTATGTTTGACCTTTTTTATTTTATGACTACTTTTTATTACTTAGTATACATCCTTCATTCAGTTGATTCTAGGATTGGTGCTTAATGAATGTTGAAATTGTAAAACTGCCCTTTCTTGGTGCACGTGTGTTGAATGGATGGGTTATGATGTGGCTGCCCTTCAATCAAATCGACTTATAGCCATATGCTGGAGCCTGTAAGAATCTCTGAGTTAAGCCTGTGGATTATGTGGCCATACTTTGTAATGTAGTTACAGTATAGTATCTATTTAAATTTGTCCTACTTTCTCAGCTTACATTAATACTTCCCTGTGTCACAGTGTGAGTAATATTCATAATGTCTAATGGTATGGTTGAGAGTCCCATTCCAACTGCTACTAATGTATTATCCCTACTGTGTCAAGGTCACCTGCTTTTAAATCCCTTAAGCTTGTGAATAGTATGATAATATTTCAAATTTTTTCCCAACTCTTTTGACAGCACTTCCACGATGGGCGTAAGGCACAGCAGCACATTGAGAGCTCGTGGAAACAGCTGGAAACGGTAAGTGACCCCATTAATGTAGTCACCATTGGTCACAGTGACTCAATAGACAAAAGTAAATAGACAACTATTTTGATAATCGATTAATCGTTTGATTCATTTTTTTATTAAAAAAAAATAAGATTTCTCTGATTCCAGCTTGTTAAATGTGAATATCTTCTAGTTTATTCTCTCCTTTGTGACAGTAAACTGAATATCTTTGAGTTTTGGACAAAACAAGACATTTGAGGACGTCATCTTAGGCTTTGGGAAACACTGATCCACATTTTTCACCATGTTTTGAGATTTTTATAGATCAAGCAACTAATCGATTAATCCAGAAAATAATTGACAGATTAATCGACTATGAAAATAATCGTTAGTTGCAGCCCTAGACAAAAGTAGAACAACACAATTTCACTTTGGAATGAAACCGGCTGTCAAAACCCAACCTTAGTTATGACATAACATGTAGTATTTGTCTATATGTCATGGTTTATATATTTTTTCAAAAAGAATAGCATACTGTACACTAGACAACAGTAATTACATTAAAAGCTTTGTGGTTTCAGTTGCAGAGATGGTCTATTGACCTTAATCGCTCAAGGCCGTATCATCAGCAGCCTTATGATCAATCAACATCAACGCCACATGATACTAAAGCACATGCTTTTGACGCTTAAGGAGAAGCCGTGTGATGCCATGTAGAGCTGAGGGAGTACACACAGTAGATGGCAAACAGTCCGTTTCAATAAATCAGTTCATCAATTTATTTGTCACATGAAATTGTACGAGGTACAATTCCAGTGAAATGTAATCCCATCAGCTTCCTCCTTTCTTTTCTAATTGAAAAAGAAAACGTCAGCAGAGGGCCGTGCACAGAGCCCTGGGGGACCTCCTGTTCTGTCTTCACCACAAACTTCATACACTGTGCCATTTATTTGACTCAAAATGGAGACATTGCAGTGGTTATAAGCATTGGATGAATATACAGGACAGCGTCTTACATCAAGATGCAGTTATAATAGTCAAGTCAAGTCAATTTATTTATAGAGCACATTTAAAACCAACATAGGCTGAACAAAGTGCTGTACAAAACATAACATAATGTACATAACATATTATGTTATAAAAACAAAGAAAGACAATAAAAATATAGACACAATGAACATCATACAAACAACACACTTCTATACAAATATAGTATATATAGTAGTATATAATAGACAAATGATGTTGGTTTAAAGCTTACCGATGCTTTTAATTAATGTGTTATTGCATGATTTATGTTGTCCTCTCCTGGAGTAGCAGGCTGATCTGCTGCAAATCAGCCAGACAGAAAAAACTGTAGGTAGAAATATAAATACAAAAGTAAGTTTCACTTGTGTGTCCTTTTAGTTATCAAAAGTAGGCCAGACTAATATTAATTTCGAATACTGTATAATTCTGACCTTTGAAAAAATCTAGATAGATCAGATCCAGGAGTGTCTGTTTTATTTGTTTAAGTGAAGGAGCAGAAAGAGAGATTGCACATAACACCACTTTTTATCTCTGCCTGGCCCCTTCGACGGGGAAGAGAGAAAGAGTGTGAGGGAGATGCATAACTGCCTTGTCCTCCTCAAACTTTGCTGTGCGTTCAATGATCCCATTGTGTGCGAGGCAGATAGGCATAGTTCAGAGTGCATGCTGGCCCAACAAACACTGATTGTTTGGTTAAAGGGGTCGAAAGAGGGTTGAATGAATGGTTGTTTTTCAGTACACAAATGACCACTATGAACATTTGTTTAATCTGCAGGCTGCAGACTTTGACAGACCCCATCGCTGTGTCAATGCCATAAACTCGCCTCTGTCGCACACAATGCTGTGTCTGAAATCCAAATGACGTATACGTTACATGTTATGACGTTCATTACTATGCTCTTTTAAAGGTCGAGTTATGGTGTGTTTCCTGTTACAGCTCATGGCAGGGAATTACTGATTTAATGCCTCTAATCATATTAAATTTGTGTTTCTCTTATTTTTTCAGTGTAAAAGAAGGTTTGAGAGGGACTGTAAAGAGGCAGACAGGGCACAGCAATACTTTGAGAGGATGGATGCTGACATTAACGTGACTAAGGCTGACGTGGAAAAGGTATGTGTCATCACCAATCGCGCGAGCTTGTCCTGTACCCTCCATGCTCAACACAATTGCCTGGCCTTCCTCACCCTCCCGCCTAGCACTCTCCCATTTCTCTCGACATTTTCTTTCACATTTTTTCCCCCTTACGTGCCCCCCAAGCCCTGACTCCTCATTCCAGCGAGCCCGAAAGACAGCAAAGATTGAGTGACCATGTGTTTGATGCCAGGGACTGTGTGTAAAAGCTGGCATTGTCTCGGCAGCACAGTGATCTGCTGCTAAACAAAGCTGATAGCAGCACCAAAACCTCATTATCACTGTTGAGCAGATACCAAACACTCTGCTGTGCTGTATGGCCCATACAGCACAGCAGAGTGTTTGGTATCTGCTTAGCAACAGAGAGGACTTTGAGTCCAATGGTGGTGCTTGTGTGTGTTAATGTGTGTTGTGAATTACACACATTAGTTGGCTTTGCCTTTTTAGAAGAATCTAAACATAGAGTTTGCTATTTCTGTGATTATACATGCTCTTCAACACATGCGATCAGCCAATTCTCAGGACTTCTAGTCACAGAACCCCCTGGGCTTGTAGCTGATGTCATTTCCTGTTGTCATAACCAATTAAAAGAGCCCTCTAAATCTCTGCCTTTTACCCACAAGGCTCCCACGCCCGCAAGGCATCATGGGTCAGCAGCGCGTGCTCTTGCTGCTTCATCAGCTGTTGGAGTAGAGCTCAGGCTCAGAGTTGACACAGTTCAGACCCGATTATTATGCAAATATAGGCTGGAATAAAGAGCCTTTCTGCACTCTGGACATACAGCCAAAGGGCTACAAAAGGCTTAGGCTAACACTGAACTCAACTGGAAAGACACAGCACAGCAGCTCAAGAAACTAGTCTTGAAACAAGAGTGGTGTTGTGTCTGATTACAGTTATTTAATTTATTGAGGCATGAAAGACTCATACATTACACAGCATTCAGTGCTGTATTATTGTTCTCATTTAGTTAGTATCACTGTTTGTGTTAAGTGATTTCCATCCATGCCTCGGAAATTCAACTTCAGTTCAATTACCAATACCGGTGCTTTTACAGTACAGCTATTTACTGTTAAGGAAGAAAGTACCAACTTAAACTATCACAGCATAATTTTACATTAATTTACAGTGATCTTTTCTTCCTTTTTTTATTTAAAGGAAAATTGCAGTATATTTTCAATCCAAATCTTATTCTCACCATTGTGGCCGTTCTGACAACTGGTCACAATAACTTTGCGCTCACCTCCTTTGTGGTTGAGATTTAGAAAGAACATACTCACTTTGAAATTAATTTTATAAAACAGAAAGTTTATTTGGGAACCTTTAGGAGACTCATTCAAGTCCACGTTTTCCAAAGCTCTATAATATAGGTGGTTGAAGTTATTATGACGCCATCAGAATGGCCATATTTGTAAGAATAAAACCATGTTTGAAAAATTCCAAAATTTTCCTTCAAGGTTTGATTACATACATACACAACATAGCTTGTGAATGTGATGTTTTTTAACATCTCATTCTCAGATAGGCCTCTAATTTATTCTAGAGAGTTTATACAAAATAAAAAGGTGACCACATGTTTATCTTATCGTTAGTGATTATTTACATAATCTCAAGGATGTAAAAGGCTGCAATGAAATAAATGAAGAATGACTCTAAAAACCTTTGTTATGCATTAGTAAATAGTAGGCAGCAATGTAGACTACAACATTTGTATGGTCCTTTGATTCAGAAACAGTCACTTACACACCTTTAAAACTCGCAGATTATGTAACAAGATGCTGTGTCAAACATTACCACGTGCCTTAATGGATATGTATCTCGCCCTGCTTGCCAATATATAGATCACTGCAAAAATATATACTCGCTTTCTCATCTGCTATTCTTTTTTTTGTGTTTTTTTTTTTGACCGACCTCAGCGCTCTCTTTTTCACCTACTCACATTTCCATCGTTCAGAAATGTAAAACTTATAATACAAATATCAGTCACTGTGGTTAGATTTTCTTCCCACACTTTATTTTTTAATTCTTCTCTTAGGTGTGTTTTTTTTAACGAGGTACTTTATTGGTGTATTGCATCTGTCGTTTCAATTATATTAACTGTGATTTTGTAACAAAAAAAGAAGAGGTGAATGTGTGGATGTATAAAAAAAGAGAAAGGAAGGGTGTATGCTTTATTGCTATATTATCTGTCATTTTTGTGTGTCTGTGGTTCAGACTCTCTAGTTGTGATGCCTCATGACTTTTCCACATGCTTGGTGTTAAAGGTGTTTTACCTCAGTTGCATATAGAGTTTATAGGCACTAGTACACTTCTATCATTACATTTGGTTGAAAGCAAATGTCAAATGTAATTTGTTTTGTGCAGTAATAAACAGATGTGGTCATAAAACTAAGAGAGAAAAGAACAATGTGTTATTTTCTTTGCAGAGGAATATTCCGTTCATTATTTAGAAGGCCTCTGACTGTTAATCACCGGAAGGAATGACATGTCACAGCCTCAGCCCAGTTTGTGTTTGAGTCATAGTTAAAGCCTTGGAGTGTAAGTAGGTCTGGGTTGGACAGAACAGATGCATGATAAGCGAAGAAGAGAAGAAGAAACGGAGAGTTTATACATGTTTGTAGGTATAGTTGTGTGTGGAATTGTGTCTGTGTACATTAGTATTCTGCAGCTAAGGGCCACCTTAGGACCTGATAAGTTACTAATATAGAAGTAACTTTCTCGGTTAATTTACTTGTCAGTAACAATACAAAAAAATAAATTGAATAGATATATTTTGACTCCAGGAGTTGCTTTCTGTCTGTGATGCGATGTCTCCCCGTAATGCCAAAAAAAAGCAGCTGTTTGTTGAGCTGAGGTATTGTGGTTTTCTCTGCAGCTGGAGCAAACCTCTAACTGTTCCCTCTCCTCCTTTGGCAAAGAAATCCCTCAATTTGGGGTTTGGATTCACAGCCCAGATATCCACAAAGCCTGTTAACAGTTCTTTAAGGGACCCCAGCCCTCACACGCACACACACACTCACACACTCACAGACTTCCCTATTGTGGAGATCCATAAAGCATAAAGAAAAATGACACAGTGCCCTCCTCTCCACTTCTGTACTGCCTCTACTCATACCATAAGAGTGTGGTTTACAATTCCAGTAGTTGAGATTGTGTTCGTATACCCTGATACCGGCTTCCCATTTTGAGTGATGACACGCCTGGTGGTCCAGGAAGTGCATCTATGGCAACTTCTTGTTTAGCTGGAAACGGCTAACAATCCTTTTCTTGTTTGTGTGTGTTTGTATATCTATTTTATTCCATGCCTTGAAGCGAAGTTCCCACAAGGTAGGTCTGGCGGACAGAGAGCCTGTGATATCTGTGGGAACACACTCTGTCTCGACTTGTGTCTCAACACACACACACACACACACACACACACACACACACACACACACACACACACACACACACACACACACACACACACACATGCTCTCCCGCAGAGCCTGACACACAGACCTTGACCAGGTCACTGTTAACACGCCGTGTCCTGTCTGACTGTGACCTGCTCCCCCGTACAGTGGCTTGTCTCGCTGTCTTCTGCTGAACACTGTATTTGTGTGATGTAAGAAAGATTGAATCAAGAAATGCTGAATTATTCTGCGTAAGGGGACAGCTTTCATTCAAATTTTCATAGATAGGTAGACAGATAGATTTTATACAGATGAATACTGGAGGTAAATGTATGTACTGTATATATGGAAATGTGTGTATGTATATATATTCACAGAAGTGTGAGCGACAGAAGAAACAGGCAATTTGCAGAAAATGACAACAGGATGTGATGTTGCTGCAGGCAGCTTGTTAAGAAGTTCCGTTATCTGCCATGTTACCATGGCAATGATGTTAGCCTCATCATCTCTTAACACATCTGGCACCACTTTGCATGCACCTACACTAGCTTAGCACATATCAATAACTGCATGCTCACAGACCTGCACGTAGATTTTAAACAGCTGGACTTTCACGTGTGCTTTTTAGCTTTTCTCTGGATTCCCTTTTTTTAAGGCTGTGACTATCATTTTCCACCCACGTCCCCCTTTTTTTATAGTATGTCATCTATTACCATACACATTACCCAAATGTGTGTGAGTGTGAGAGACTCAACTCTTGCCTCAGATTGGTGTGTGGGTGAAAACTGGATGAAGTCCTTAAAATGTTTCCCTCAGGGCTATGACAGATCAGGGTTACAGTTTTTCCCGTTCATCTGCATTCAGCTGACCAAATGCAATCACTGGTTCAAAAGGCGACTCTTTCATATAGATGACCCAATGAAACCACTATGTGTGTGCAGACAGGTCTCAGATCTGATGGAAAGAGGAAACAAATATGAGGTCTTAGCTACACACAACAGCGCACATACACACACACAAACCCACTCCACGTGCTGTCTAGCTGAGATAATCTCATCTCCATCTGCTTGCCTTGGATGTGTAATAGGCTGCTCCTGCTGCGTTTCTGACTGCCTGCCTTGCCTCCCTGAGACCGAACTGGCTTAAAATAATCAACGTTATCGACAGTAGAGATACGCCAGACTGGGCAGGCAATAAAAATCCAAAATCCCTCCATTCTGCAGCCGCGGCAAGCTGTTTTATATGTTTGTTCTGGCCTCCATAAAGTATAGTCAAATGCCAATGGCTGTTGCTCCGGTCCCACTCGGATTTGCACCTGTGACCACACTTCCAGGAGCTCAATGTTTATGTGTGTACTGTACATGTGCATGCATGAACACTCGTATGCACAAATGTGTCAACTCATGTAGGTTTTTATCTGGCTGTTGGTGTGTGTTAGCCATATGTCTGTGTTAATCAGGGAACACTGTAGTGAGTGTCTCTGATATGCATGTTTATGCGTGTTGTTTTTCTTCAGGCACGACAGCAAGCGCAGGTGAGGCACCAGATGGCCGCTGACAGTAAGAGTGAATACTCCACCTACCTGCAAAAGTTCAACCAGGAGCAGAATGAACATTACTTTACAGTTATCCCCAACATATTCCAGGTAAATATAACAGCACTGCCACATATGTCCTATTTTATCTGATTTGTTGTTGCACACAATATTTTGCATAAACCATTGTTTCCCATGAATCAGATTTGTTTAGGGCGCCCACCCTGATAGGTTTGCCTCCACCCAGAAAAAAACCTCTGTGTGCAAATGCAACTGAAAGCGCTGACTGAACGAAAACTCTGTCAGAATTGTGCATTTATGTGCAATCATTACTTGGGTCGACTACTTAAAATAAATCCTCAACATGTGGGAAACACTGAGGGAAAATGAGCCATCCTTATTAAGAGTGTCGTTATTTTGTACATGTTCTTTTCTGTTGCACTGTCAGAGTTTTGACTTTACCAGTGCTCTTTTTTGAGAATAGCTTTAAACATTAAGAAAGATGTAAAGTGCATAGGAGATTTCCCAGATGATACGTCAGATCTTTGATGCTCAATATCACAAAACACAAGCCCTGACCGCACCACTCTAATTTTATAACACAAGCTAGTGAAGCTTGGATTTACGAATGAATATGCCTGCATTTTCGTATGTAGAAACTTCAAGACATGGAGGAGAGAAGAATTGACAGGATAGGCGTGTGCATGAAGACGTTTGCAGACGTGGACCGCCAAGTGCTGCCCATCGTGGGGAAATGTTTAGACGGCATGACGAAAGCCGCCGAGTCCATCGAGCCCAAGACTGTGAGTATACAGAAATAAGATACATGTGCGCGCACACACACACACACACACACACACACACACACACACACACACACACACACACACACACACACACACACACACACACACACACACACACACACACACACACACCACCAAATGGGACATATTACTCACTCAGCCAGTGTGTCAGTCACACCCCACACACTACCGATTTAGGCTTTTATTTAAAGGTGCACTATGCGTTCCCGCATGACGTTAATTCTGTTGACGTTCCAAGTAAATTCAAAACAAAACAGAGCAAGCTCGCCCCTCCCCCCATGTTTCCATAACTGTCATGACTAACTGACTAACTGTCACTAACCCCCACCCCTTCCCCCAACCATCTTGTCGGTGATTGGCTGGAACGTGTTTGTTGTATTTTGGTGCCCATCCTGTGCCTCTAGTGTTAGTTTGACGTTTACGACCATTGTGTTGTCTCCTGAGACCGGGCTTTTTCACACTGTATTCAGGGAGCAGGCAGCTAACAGATTAAGGAGAGATGCCTACGATTTGAGACAAAAATGAAATTGCACTGAAACCATGCAGGAACTCATAGTGCACCTTTAAGCAACGAGTCTGCTGGTGGGTTTGTACCCTTGGGGGGCCTTTAAAAAATAAAAACAGTTCACCTGTGAACAACAACGTTCTTGTAAAGTGGTGGCAGAGTCCATTAATGTTAAGTAATAGTTTGATATTTTGGGGGAGAAAGGAGTGTTAGATTAGATGATCGATGCCACTCCCGTGTCTGTACTGTAAAAATGAAGCTACTGCAAGCTGCTGGTGAAATCCGGGGGAAACAGCTATACTGGCTCTGTCTAAAGGTAATTAAATCTGCCTTTAGCCTTAGATTTAATGGACAGATATGAGAATATAAGAGTGGTATTAATAGAATCTTCTCATCTACACTCTGCCAGGAGACGAATACGGTTATTTCCCAACATTTTTTAACACCTGTACTTGTGAAAATAGGAGGAAGTTGCACTGTGAAGCACTGTGCTTCATATTGTCTAAACCTGTTGATTAGAGCTCATGAGAGCTTGTTTTTAGTTTATACACTTCTATGAAGCTTATATAAAGTTATTGGCTTAAGTTCTGTATCATGGCTTATTATTATTTATTATTTGGTTATTAAAATGGAAGGCAGCCTTCGCCTACATTAAAAAGAAAATAATCCCTGTGATATATTGAGATGTCACATGTTGGCTGTATGACAAAAAACATGACTATCCCCTGGGATTGCATAGCATGTGTGTGTGTGTGTGTGTGTGTGTGTGTGTGTGCCTAGCTGTTTACATGGCCCGGCTCCAGGGAGATGACTCCAGCCTGTGACTGTCTGATGCAGTAAACAACGGCGGGGAATAACATATCACATGTTCCTTCCCTGTCTTTGTTGCTCTTCCTCTCATGTATGGAGTGCTCAATCTTTGACCCCATGATCCTAACTCCAACCAGAACCTCTGCCCTTATCAGTTCATTGAAGCTGATGCACGCTGCGCTTGATTAATGTCCTTCTTCCTGTGTCTGAGGAGTCTGGCTATGTCCCCAGCCTCAGTGTTTTTGTCCTAACTCCTGGCTGACAGATTTAGGTCTTTTCCTCTTTCTTCTGTGTCCCACAAACTGGATATTGACAGTCTCTCTCACTCTCCTTTCACTGTTTCAAATGTTATCAGATTTAAAAACTACTATAAACAAGAGAGTCACCAGGCCCACTATTGTGTTGCATCTTATCTCCGGATGTGCTGAGTAGCTAGACAACATGAACAAAGATAAATCCCCCGTGTTAGTCAGTGTTTCATAGGGCTGCACAATATATATATATATTTTAATCATTATCGCGATATCAACTTGCTGCAACATATCGCAAAAGAAACTGCACTTTAAAATGTAACTCATTCTTTTTTGTTGGTGCCTTTTATGTTCAATTCAAAGATCAATTTGTTCAATGAAATAATGTCGGAAATTATTTTTTTTTAATTCAAAAGCAATTTTCTGTATTTAAGAAGAATACTGAAAGCAGCAGAATTGAGTACAGCTGTGCAATTAATCACATTTTTTAATCGTGATTACGATTTTGGCTACTAATGATCACAAAAACAGAATAATCGAGAAAAACGATTATTTTGCACATTACCTTTTGCAAGTAAACTCTTATTTTGTCTTATGTTCTGAATGGAAAAAAGGGAAAAGTATGGGTAAGGATTAGAAGTAAGGGAAATTTCACAGTTCAAGGTGTTTTCACTGTTGATTTGTTTAACTTTTTCACAGTTTTTTTATTTCAATAATTGCAACATCTTTCCAAAAGTCAGTGAGTAATCGTGTTTAATAATTGTGATTTCAATATTGACCAAAATACTCGTGATTATGATTTTTTTCCATGATCGAGCAGCCCTAGAACTGAGTACACTTTAAAATAAGTTTATTGATTGCAAGTTATATCATTATTGCGATATTCAACGTTATCGTATATTGCATATTTTCCTCGTATTGTGCAGTCCCAATGTTTTGCATTTTCTGTTTCAGTTGAAGTGGATAAAAACTGTATCAAGGCTGTCACTGATTGCTGCCACCACTCTCCCCCACTAGGACTCAAAGCAGGTGGTGGAGTCCTATAAGTCCGGGTTCGAACCCCCGGGAGATGTGGAGTTTGAGGATTATGGTCAGGCCATGAAGAGGACGGTGTCTGACACCAGCCTGTCCAACTCCAAAGAGGCCAGGGAGAAGCCTGCCGGCAAGAGCAAGGGCAAACTGTGGCCTTTCATTAAGAACAAGAACAAGGTAACGCATGCAATGCAAACTTAACACGGAGCCACATTGACACTCGAACATACAGAAGAGCCTCGCTGTTTGTAGTGCATTTCGTTTTACCACTTCATTTCCCTCACTTAAAGGTCACGTTGCACTTTGGGGAGATTTTTGTTGGCTGGAGGGCCTATAGACTATATTATCTTATGTTGGTTCTGTCTCGTAATATATGTGTTCAATGTTGCATTTGTAGTATCTGTTACATTTGTAGCACTGGTTACGTCTTTAATTTAGTTTCATTTTTGTGTAGATTCTTTGACTTTCGTTAAGCTCAAGAACTTTGTTGCTAGTTCATGTTAGTATTGCCATTTCTGTTGTTATTATTTGCCACCCGTTTCCTCCTCCCTGGCAATCACCTTCACCAATTTTTGGAAACTTCCTTCTGTAACACACACTAATGCATTTCTACTGTCATTCTGTGGACGGACTCAACTGGCTGAAATAACAGTTTCCCTTTACCGTTTTTCCATCGACTGAAACTCCTGGGTAGCCTCCTTCAGTTTCTTGCTTCTGAACAGCAAAACTGATTTCTTACTGTCTTATGGGCTGGTGGCACTGTTGATATTGAATTAGAGCAGAGCATGTTTCACAGTAATTGTGTGTGTGTGTGTGTGTGTGTGTGTGTGTGTGTGTGTGTGTGTGTGTGTGTGTGTGTGTGTGTGTGTGTGTGTGTGTGTGTGTGTGTGTGTGTGTGTGTGTGTGTGTGTGTGTGTGTGTGTGTGTGAGAGAGAGAAAGGCTGGAAGCAAGTGTGTTCAAAGCCAGATGAGAAACCCCAGCGTACTGACTCTATGTGTACAGAAAATGGTAAACATGTCGCTTATCTGGTGCTTGATGCACTCATGATAATTTTTTTTTATAGAAGGTTTTTGGGAGCATAGACAGCCATAGAGAGAGGTATTTCTACTTTACATGCACACATGCATGCAAGCATAACAGATACATACGAAAATAGAACATTATACTGATATTTCAGAACAAAAGCACCATCGCTGCCTTACAGAAACAGGGTTTTTAGTCTCTTTGTTTTTGAAAGAGGGGTTTCTGACTCACTTGCCCATGCATGCGCATTGTGTGGCGTCTTAGAACTCATCTCTGCTTCATTCTGAAACTCTCCAACTACTTGATGAGTTATGCAGTCAGATGTTATAGGACAGTGATAAGCAGTTAGATTTCTCTGATAATGACCTCGTATTCAGCTGCTGATATCCTTGGGGATGTGGTGAATTTCTCGTCCTAGCTGGCATGCGATGAGGTCGGGAAAGAGAAAAAATGAGAAGGATTTCGAAAATGGAAGCCTGCATGCGCTTTGACTGAATCTCTTTGCTGTTTGCTGTGTTGCAGCCGCTTGCTTTAACACATTTTACGCTTCCTACTCACTCTGGTTGTTTTCTTCTTTTTAACTGTCTTTTTTCATGTTTCATATGTTTGACATTTTTTTCAACAACATAACAACTGATACACTAGGTTTTATGTACCTTCGGTTGTCTTATAATTTCCGTTTGAGTTTTCTGTTGTGTGTTTATTTTTTAATATTTGTAGGAGGCTTATTTATTTCGTTTTGTGTTCCCTCCTCCTTTTCCTCCTTTGTCTTTTTTTCGTTGGATTCTTGCCCCTTTCTACTTCTTCTTCTTCCATGTTTTACCTCCTCCTCCTCCTCCTCTCTCCGTCACGGCTCCCTCTCTTACTGGTAGCTTATGTCCCTGTTAACGTCCCCCCACCAGCCCCCACCTGCCCCCCCAGCCTCATCCCCGCCCTCACCCTCTGCTGTTCCCAACGACCCCCAGTCTCCCAAGCAGCAAAAGGAGCCCCTCTCCCACCGCCTCAACGACTTCATGAGCTCCAAACCCAAAATGCACTGCCTCCGGAGCCTGAGGCGAGGGGTAAGTGTGTGTGTGTGTGTGTCCAGCGAGCTTAATGCATGTGTGTGTGTCCTACACCTGTGTCTGAGCTTTGTACCTGCTACACTGTATGGGTAAAGTAATACAAAAGGTAGAATCTTTGCATATATTTTTTACCTCTGTTTTGATGGCCATAATGCCTACATGGCATCATCATATAGCAGGTGATTGAACAATACCTCTGTTACCTCTGTAGGAAATGTGACCTCAATTAGAACACAGTGCTCACATTGGCCCATTACAGATTTCATTTTCACCTTTTTTTCTGTGCAGATGCGCCTTTAAAATTATTATTACAAAACAGAAAGGTATAATCTGTGAATACCAGCAGTACGACAGACCTTTTACCTTTACTTATACAGTGCTCAGCCTATTTGCTTCCCTAGCATGCTTCTGTAGCGCATAACTATGAATCCATGGTACATGTCTGACTCATTCTCCATCTTGTCCCTCTTCATATTAACTCTGTGCTCACAATGACAATCCCTCTCATCCACTTCCCTCCGTTTGACAGAAATGAACAAGACGCCTGAGCAGTCTTGGCAGTAGCATGCAGACTGCAGTAGCTCCCTGCGCACTTCTCTGCAGTCTATGCTGGAGGCAGATTGTTTTTGTTTAGTTTTAGTTTTTTTGTGCACGTGATATTAGGAAAAGAGCATACAGAAGAAGGTTAAAGCTCACAATATGAACAATAGGGCTGGGAATCATTCAAAAAGTTTCAGTACCTTTACCGATACCAATACAGTGACTTTGATACGACATTCTTTTCGATACCAATATTATAAAATCCATTTTAACAAAAATAAATTACAACATTATACATTACAGCACAAATCTGTTTCCTTTTTTTTTTCTTCAGCTCCTTCTACCAGAGCCCCGTCTCTGTGTATAATGTGGAGTTTTACCTGCATGCCTCTTCGACATGTAACGCTAGACAGCCAATCAGCAGCATTATTAGATCTTGGTAGAAGCATGCTGCGTGCTTCTACCATTGGCTCACTGACGCTGATGAGATTTACTCCTTTGGTATGGAATGACGAGGCATTTTTCGATACTCGATACTATGGGAGCAATTCGGTCAGCGCCTAAAAAGTATTGAATTCGGTACCCAGCCCTAATGAACAAAATGATGGATTGTGGGTATGGCAGGCTGACTGAGTCACCCACACCACGAGGAGGGAGAAGGCCAGTAGAGTAATTTTAGAAGGCTTCCCGGAGGGTGGCCTTATCAGCACCAGCCTGGTGGGTCCCGGTTGGTGTCATCACCAGTTCCCGCTCTAAAGTCCAGTGTTTGTTGTAATGGGGCAGGTCATAGCATGTCTTCCCATAATGCACTTCACCCTCCAGCTCTCCCTGACCTCAGGAATGGGTGGTAACTCACGTGTTCCTTCCGGACCCCCCAAATATGGGTTTTTGTTTACGCTCACATTTTGAAAGGGCAGCAGTTACTCAAAGTAAAAACATTTGTATGAATTGGTGCTACCTTGAAATCTAAAAAAGGCAAATAAACAATATGGTGCAACAGTGCAGTATGTGCAATCGTATTGTAGAGGAAACGATTGAAGGTCGGCAGAAAAAAAAGGAAGTGTGTATTTTTTTCTAGCGCCGGACAGCTCTATCAGGAAGTGCACGTTTCTGTAAGCGGAAGTGCTGAAACAGCTCTCGAGAAGAGCGATAAAAAAGAGCTCAATCAGATGCATTGTTTGTCGACTATACACTGATTAAACAGATTGACGTTTGACCTTACTCTAACATTCTAATAGCATAGGAAAAGGGGTCTGTGAGAGGTTAGAAACTGTGTCAGAGTAAAAAGCACGTTAGAGAATCAACCACTTTAAATGCATACTTCTTTCCATATCTCATGGCATTTAATTAAGTTACCCTTTCATGTCTCATGCCACTGACCTGTTTGTTTTTCATGTATATAGATGTTTTTTTTTTTTTAAATGTAGAGTACATTTTTACAATTGTTTCTTTTTTTTTTTTTTATAAATCTACCGGTGCATGGTTAATCCAGCAACAAGTCTTTTAGGGACACCAGCCCTACTGCCTCACTGACACAAACACGTTTGATCTAATGCCTGTGATCAGCTGCCGGTAGAGTGGCAGGGCATTTCCTCAGCTCTTTTACAAACAGGCCTGCATCACACGTTAGCTTATTTTTAACAGGGTATCTGCAGGTCTTCAAAAGCGTTATACAGCTTTTAAATTCAATTCAATTTCTAAGAAGGCTTTTGGATCTGATCTGAGCTGTCAGAAGTGACATTGCTTATCGGCTCATAATGGGAAAGTGTCCATGTTATTAAGACATTTTTTTGATTTGTTCCTCCATTTTATGACACTTAAATCCAATTTAATCAATGTATCACTCGGAGTTATTGTTACATCCTGCTGGGAAGTACTGGACAAATAAATAAGAAACAGGTATTAAATTGCATTCAATGTGGTATTAAAAGAATCTTAAACGTAACTTCCTGCAACACCCCTGTTTAAAAGTTAACAAACAAGCAAGATACAAAACCTACTTTCTATGTTATTCTGCGGTTACAGCTGCAGGTAAATCAAGAAAATACCATTTTATTCCTCTCGCACCTCCTGCAAGGGGAACATAGTATCACATTAGGGATTAGAGTAGTTGTGCCAGTGGAGGTGGGGTGTTGTGTGTCTCTGCACAGTGGAGGGATGTCTACCCCCGCAGGAGAGCTTTTGTGTGGTGCATATTAGCTGTCTAATCCATCCACAGTAACTGTGGAAACAGGAGAAGAAGAAAAAAAGAAAGCGTATGTGTTTTTGGAGTCAAATTAAGACAGTGTACAGTATAAGAGCTTTAAGACGTCAGTGCTGTTTTCTGAGTTCTCATTGACAAAGCTGTGTTCTCTCCGACGACCACCACAGCAGCAATCGCCGCGCTCGCTCAGTTGTCACAAAGAGCTTATGAAGAGGACTCTGGGTCGACCCACATATGCTTTCGAAGCCAGGCAATATGTTGTAAGTGTGTGCGTGATGGGCATCAGTGAGTACCAGCGGTGTGTGCGTGCGTAAGCGCGTGTGGTTCAGGTGGTTGGTGCGGATATATGTGCGGATGTGTGTGATTAGTAGAAGCCATGTACAACACATACAGTAGCCTCATTAATAATAATTTGTTTTGTGACACATTCAGTCGTCACAAATAATGAGGAAAAACTTCCTCACAAAAGGAGGCTGGTGTCTGTGCCTGGCTCAGTATTGATCACACGGCTCTGACGCGTGTAGAAGCGGGGCGAATGATCGGAGAAGAGGATGACTTCATCCCACATCACATGTATCAGCTTGAGGTTTGTTGTTGCTCGCTGTTGTCCTGCAGATGTTTTGAGGGCTTCCCCCCACTGAGCATCTACTGTACAAGGGGTCAATTCACAAAGTGTTACAAGCACCTGAGGCTGTGGGGGATTATGGGTGTGAGGATGCTATTCATCCCCCCCAGCAATCATCCCACCCCCTCCTCGCTATTTAAATTGCACTGTCAGGTGAATGTGACACTAGGCGAGGTGTTGGCATAGACTGTATAATATTAATGGACAGAGCATGTGTGACTTCACCCATTGGTTTGCGGAGATCTGCTATGAGTCGTTGAGTTTGCCGTTACGGGCGCGGCCATCCTGGTTGCGGATGACGATTTTAGATGAGAGGGTGGAGTGAGGGAGGAGCTGCTTACACTCTACGTTACGTTACACACTTTCACTGGCAATCACATCATAGCCACGCCCTAAAACACCCCCTGCTTTATCGCCGATTTTAAAAATCAACGAGACCATAATTCAAAAAATGAACATCATTCTGTGTTGCAGAAGACTTAAAACTAGGGACTAAAACCATAAACTCATTGTGAAAATGTTCATTGAGGTAATAAAGCAAGTGAGAAGTGGGTCACTTTCTCATAGACTTCTACAGAAACTGACCTCCTTTTGAAACCGCACGTGTCGCCCCCTGCTGGAATTCAGATAGGATGCAGGTTTAAGGCACTTCCACATTTACAGCACTTCACCGAACCGGATGCTTTGTCCATTCATATTATACAGTCTATGGGTGTTGGTCACACTTTGGATATGGGTTCAGCCTACAATACCCAGAATTCACCCCTCCAGGGCTTTCTTTGTGCTGGTGTGCCATACTGCAGCGATGTTATCTGTTTGTAAAGACCATAATATACCTGTATATCTATGTCTGTCTGGGTGGTTGGAAAGAGTTCAGGTAGATCTGTGGACCAGGGACCATATTTATCAAACTTAGAAGAATCACACTTAAGAGAGCTCTAAAGAAAAAAGTATTTGCTGAAAGTGAATAAGAAAACACATTTATCATGCAATATGCTCCTTACAATAAGCAGCGGCTCTCAGGTGATAACATGATTTATCACATATATGCTCAGATGAGGAAAAGCCAATCAGGGACAAGTATTTACTCTGGATCTGCCCCTTGTTCACAAATCCTTGAGTTTTACTTAGTGATATTTATATACTCACAAAAACATACCTGAGTTAAATTCTTAAGAAGTTCAATGTATTTGTGTAAATGTCCTTGCAAGTTACACATGAAATAAACAACAATCCAATATATTTAAATATGGATGAAATAATAGGAAATTGGCTAAAATGAAAACAAAAAGAAAACTGAACTGGAGAAGAATGTTTAAATCAAATGCAAATAATAAGTTGAACTACACTATTCTGATGAATATAGTGTCATTCATCATGACCAATGATATTTTGTACAGTCACTCGTAATATGTATCAGAAGATGTGTGCCCACCTCTGTCTCTGCACTGCAGTCAGCTAAGATGCACTCTTAATCTCTCTCTTAAATTTTAGAGCATTTTTCTCATTGTGAGAAAAATGATAAAAATCATACATTCATAAGATTGCAAGTTTAGTTTACTTTATTTCGATCACATACATACACAACATCACATATATAACATAAATGGTAAAAACTTTAACAAACTAAAACAAAGTAAGTAAGAGTAAATGGGAAGGTTTTTTATTTTAATCTTTTACTTACTAACAGATTTTTTTGACAAGCAAGAATTAGAATAAAGTCCATATCTGACCCACTACAAACAAAGCCCAAACTAGATCTTAACCCAGAGTTTATGATACATTCTTATTACTTATACTTGCACACCATCAGTGCTGTCAATGTATACGTGTAAATTAGACATTATCTTATGTTCTGTAAGTGAGGCTTCACACATAGTAAATGTAAGAATATTACAGAGTCAGGGAGGCGAGAAGGAGGATCACAAGGCGTCATAGCGAACACCGTTAACACGTCATTCCAGCTGGATGACGTTATGAGTGGACCAAAGTGAGTAGAGCTCCTCAGTGCACCAGCCTTTGAGCCTCTAACAGGATTACAAGTCATCTGCTCCAGCTCTACCAAGCCAAGGGTTGTTAACCTGCTCTCTACTCTGTTCTTTGTATTCAAAACACTGCCAGAACTCAGGCAGCAATTGGTTGTAAATGAGCTGTTATAACACTTTTACAACCATTTCCTTTGTGCTTTTTTACTCTACTTGCCTTTTAGTTCACGGTTACTCTTATTTGTTTTTGTACCTTCATTCAGGGACTTTCACTTGAGTTATACATAGACCTGGATATGTGTTGATTTTTCCTTCGTAACGAGTGAGTTTCGATATTTTGGGTTTTGAAAGCGACTCTCTTGTCTGTGTACAGTATCTGCCTCCATGTCAACGTATGGATCTGCTAATGTGTTTATGCTTTTGGCGCCCTCTGCTGTCGCCTGCGTGTCATTGTGATGGCAGCAGAGAGGGATCAAGAAGTAAAGGGTTCATCCTCCCTGTCGCATTCACCACCCCTCTACTTCTTTCCTTACATTTATTTTCATCTGTCTTCCCTTAATTTTTCACCCATTCTTTACTCCATGCTTGTGCTGTAGGTTGGCCTTTTTGCCGACTTATTTTTTCAATTTTTCATTAATCCATTACATTAGAAATGCCAAACTTCACCAAATTAGAAAAATAGGGGGTCGCTCAAAGAGTTTTCTATGCCACAACTTGCATGTGACTCCAAATCCTAAAGCCTTCAATTGCCATACCCTCTTTTCCTTAAATGGTGAAGTTTGGCAAAGCAAAGAGTTATCATTAAATACAATACAATTTTTATTTAAAGGAAAATGAAACAAATGGCCGCAATATTCTCCTGACGTTGACTGTTGTCTCTTTCTCTCTCCTGCTCTTCGCCATTTCTCTCTCCTCTCCCCCCATGAAGCTTTCTCTCAAGCTGGTAAGCATCACCGAATAACCTCACGACCATAGCGGCATGACCATAGCACGCATGTCACGTCCTCCCAGTAACACACTGTTAATAACGTTCTGTACGCCGTTACGTTTTTGTTGTGCTCTCTTTTTTATTTATTTTTTTTAACTTTTGGATTTAAGTTAATAATTTAATCTTTGCTGTGACACAACGATGGACCTCAGCCTCTTGTCGTTGTCTCATTTGTATGTTGTTTTGTTGTTTGTTTTTTTGTGTTGTGGTTGTGTTCCCGTCATGTCTCTCCCAAACTGTGTGTGGTTTTTGTGGTGCAGATCACACTCAATTCCCACGTCCGGAATCTCATTGAGGTGATCAGATTTACTCTATGTTTTACCTGTCCGTCTCTTAGTCTGTCTGGTAGTCCTTCTTCGTCTTGACAAATCGTATGTCCTTGTAACAAACACTAATCGGATCTTATGTAGTAGTTGCTCACTCATGTCCTCACACTGCATGCCATTATTTATAGAATGCTGTTCTGTAAAGCTAACATACTGTCAGAGAACTGTGTGATTGCAGGCCTCCAGAGAATATCAACCACTCATTCATATTTTCCTCAGAACAAGACACACTTTGAGGATCAAAGGAATAGTTTCAAATTTTGGAAACTAAACATATTCCCTTTTTTTCAATACCACTCTCATATCTGTGCTCTAGAAAGGAAGCCGGGGGAAACAGCTAGCCTGATTCTGTCCAAATATATAAACCGTGCCTACCAGATCCTCTAAAACTCACAAATTAACATGTTATATCTTGTTAAATTGCACCATTTTATTTCAGCTTCCAAATTCTGACTGTAAAATGTATGCTCTGTATAGAGCCAGATCTAACTTGTTTAATCTGTGTAATTGTGTATATCTGATGTGAATATGTTAATAATTCCAACAATGGAATGAAAAAATTAGCGTCCAAGGCATGCACACTACTTTATGCTACAATGAAATGTGTCACATTTTAAAGACGAGAAAATGTCCATTATTTATTTATTTTTGGGGCATTTTTAGGCCTTTATTGACAGGACAGCTGAAGAAATTAAAAGGGAGAGAGGGCCACAGCAAAGGTCAACAGGTCAGCGTCGAACCTGGGCCCGCTGTGTCGAGGAGCAAACCTCCACATATGGGCGCCTGCTCGACCAAACCGAGCCATCCAAGCGCCCACAACTGAGTAAATTACTGAGGATGTGAGCAGGAAGTTACTGCTCCCGGTTCACTTTTGGACAGAGCTAAGCTAAGCTAACTGCCAGCTGGCTTTATATTTACGGTTCAGACTTGAGAGTGTCTCTGCAAGAAAGCAAATAAGCTTATTTTTTTTCGAAATGTCGAGCTAAGTTGACTTTGCAATTAAAATTAGGCATTTCTTCACGATTTTCTACTTAATGTTTAATGTGTTTTATAAATCTACACCTGATTCCATAAGAATCGATTAGTAAATTCTCATCCATCCATACTACAAACAACAAATTACATAATGTCTTGCCTATAGTTTTAGTTTGTTCTTACTTTCTACCTAGATAATAATAGTAT
Source organism: Zingel zingel (assembly GCA_023566125.1). Classification (NCBI taxonomy): domain Eukaryota; kingdom Metazoa; phylum Chordata; class Actinopteri; order Perciformes; family Percidae; genus Zingel; species Zingel zingel. The sequence goes on along the minus strand of CM042329.1, from coordinate 26,663,110 downwards.
TTTGATTTGTCTTGGGGTTCATAGAGAATGTAAACACTAATACACGACTTCTGCACTGTAAACTCATTATCACTCTGCATGATGATTGACATGATCTTTGTTACGTTGCATGCCCGTTAAGTGTCGCGTGCTGATACAGAGAGAAAGGGTAAGGTTGTCATGGTAACCTAGATACTTGTGTTTCGACCTGGCTCATGTGAAGTCTGTAGCTCCAGCAGTTATATCCTGTGTTGTCGCTGTGACTCATCTCAATGAGATTCAACCAGGCCTTGATCTATTCAGTCGATGCACCTTTTTCCTTCATTGATCGGACTTCACTCAAAAACTCAATGACAGAGTCTATGGAGCCCCAAAGAGTTCAATATTAATCTGATAAATACGACTTAATGTATGACTAATGATGAAAACTCAACTCATTATAATGTTTATCTTATTTAATCATGATTATTTCTATATTAAGAGGGTTCCAATTGGAGTTGATTTTTATTAGCAACACTAGCAGTGTGGCTCTCGGGATGGCAATATCGGTCAGTCGACCACTTTGGTCCAGACTCAAATATCTCAACAACTGTTGGATGGATTGCCGTGTAACTTTGTAGACACATTCATCATCCCCAGAGGATGAAGCCCACTGATTGTGGTGATCCTCTGACAAAATAAATAACAACCAAGTACCTGCAAAATGAAACACAGCCTCAGCTGTACCCTGTGTTTAGTATTAATCAGCAAATGTTAGCATGCTACACACGAAACTGAGATGATGAACATGGTAAACATCAGCGTGGTCATTGTGAGCATGCCGACATTAGTATTTGGCTCAAAGCAAGTATAGCCTCACAGAGCAGCTAAATTGCTGTAGACTTTTAGTTTGTTATTTTACAATAACACTTCTCATGACAGTGGAGTTGTCACCAATCTCACACCTTTTAGTCAATCACACGCCTCTAGCCCCCTGCAGCCTTACCAACTGCCAGCTAGCTAATGAGTTGAGTTTTCCTGTATATGTTTTTCTTTATTTATTGTTTTGAACTCGCTAGGGCTCCATACAGACCAGCTTGCACTATGGTATAGCAAGCTTGAGATACATTATGTCCACAGAGAGTTCGAGAGACTGCCGAGCAGTATGACTCATCAGTTCAGTGTTACTGATTGGAAATATGACCCTTGTCCAGCCAAAAAAAAAAGTCTCACTCACACAACCTCGATTTAAAGAACACACATTCCTGTCAGAGAACAGCCCCATTAGCCAGCTTACTCTGAAACACTATATGAGCAATAATAGGATGTAGCTCATACTTTATTACATTTCCGATGCATCTGCAGAGAGCACTACATTAGGTTAGGCGCGGGCAGCGGCTGAATAGGTGAATGGCCTCGACTCTATACACAGAACAACATCACAGCACTCAGTGAGTGTGTGTTATTAGAGAGCAGCTGCAGTATCTCCTTCAGGTGAATGATGTGGTTAGCAACATAACAGGGGCTCCATTTGCGGGGCGTGTATCCATTTATCCCTGAGTCGTTCCCTGTTAACACAACCTGTTGTTGCAACACAACCAACAATGAGTTGTGAAGGTGGTTTTATTAATCCTATGTGTTATAACTGCCTTTTTTCCATTTTTGTTTCTTTTTTTCTACCTCTCTTCTTTCATTTTCTTCTCTCAGGGTTCTGGACCAGAGGACTTCAGCCACCTGCCACCAGAACAGAGGAGGAAGAAGCTGCAGGGCAAGATAGATGAACTGAATAAGGACATTCAGAAAGAGATGGACCAGAGGTATCTTTTTTAAGGTTTTAAATGTGTCCCCATTAATATGCAACAATGACTTGTACTGACTCTAGTGATTTGCTCTCCCAGGGACGCTCTGACTAAGATGAGGGATGTGTATGTGAAGAACCCTCAGATGGGAGACCCGGCCAGTGTAGACCCCCGGCTATCAGAAATAGGCCAGAACATCGAGAAGTTCCAGTTTGAAGCGCAGAAGTTCGAGGTTAGTTCGGTCTGAGCTCTCATTTATATGCGAGTGTTAGTGTTGGCGAAGCTTTCTTGTTTGGTTTATCCGAGACAGTAAATAATGAGTTAAAACACACTTCTCCGACTGGGGTTGTTCCAAAGAAGTCTGCTTCTCGTCCATATTAGGAGAAGATGTGATGCAGTTGGAGGGGCTGGCTACATGTCTGTGCAGGGAGAGTGGGAGTCCTGGTTTAACCTTGTAAATAAATGGCAAATGAGTGCAAGGCAGTGGCGATACTCCTGTGAAGGTTCTTGCCAAATGTTAAAGCCATCTGATTCACAGATAAAAAAGAATTTCACGCTGCTTGAAATACATTTCCAAGTCATCACGTAGGAAGAACAAGTCAGCTGCAACCAACGCATGCATGATTGTGTGCGTTTCAGGGCTGGTTAGCAGAGGTGGAGGAAAGGATGCCATCCAAGAGTGATACGCACCGGAGAAGTGGACTCTATGAGACCCAGAACAACACCACAGTGAGCAACAACTGTGCGCAGGACAGAGAGAGGTATGGTATACTCTGACAGTCTTTCAGTTACACGCAACATCCCAGACCCCAGAGTTGTTGCACACCTTATTTTTTCGGAGGAAAACTATGTATGTTTTCACAGTATATTTACTGTGTGTGTGTGTGTTGGCCCTTGAGCAGCCCGGATGGCAGCTACACAGAGGAGCAGAATTCAGAGACTCAGGTCAAAGCCAACATCAACCCCATCCCCCCCACCTCCTCCACCCCAGAGTTCGATGACGAGTTTGACGATG